>JBBGZY010000199.1:5792500-6242678 GCA_037952925.1 Lithobates clamitans
TTGCCCAGCAGACTTTCAAATGCAATTTTTTGGGAAAAAATACACTTCAATAAATAAAAAATAAAAAAAAACACGAAACCGTAAAGTTAGCCCAATTTTTTTTTGTTTTGATGTGAAAGATGATGTTACGCCACGAGAATCGTGATCTATCTTCTAAGCAAAAAAATGGTGATTCTCATTTTAGCCAGAATCGTGCAGCTCTACCACTGCCTTTCTAAAAGAAGCTGAGGGTAAAGGTGATGGACTGGCCAAGGATGTCTCCAGACCTAAACCCTATTGAGCATCTGTGGGGCATCCTCAAACGGGAGGTGGAGGAGCGCAGGTCTCCAACATCCACCAGCTCCGTGATGTTGTCAAGGAGGAGTGGAAGAGGACTCCAGTGGCAACCTGTGAAGCTCTGGTGAACTCCATGTCCAAGAGGGTTAGTTAAGGCAGTGCTGGAAAATAATGGTGGCCACACTAAATAGTGACACTTTGGGCCCAATTTGGAAATTTT
The DNA here is from genome assembly GCA_037952925.1 of Lithobates clamitans. NCBI lineage: Eukaryota > Metazoa > Chordata > Amphibia > Anura > Ranidae > Lithobates > Lithobates clamitans. The sequence continues at coordinate 5,792,997 of JBBGZY010000199.1, forward strand.
CACGTAGGGGTGTACTCACTTTTGTTGCCAGCGGTTTAGACAATGGCTGTGTGTTGCGTTATTTTGAGGGGACAACAAATTTTACAAGCTGTACACTCACTACTTTACATTGAAGCAAAGTGTCATTTCTTCAGTGTTGTCACATGAAAAGATATAATAAACTATTTCCAAAAATGTGATGGATGTACTCACTTTTGTGAGATACAGTACATATTATACACACAATTTTTTTCTCATATACACACACACAGCACCAATTACTCCTTCTGCTGCCCAAGTTCCTGTAAGAAGAGGGAGAGAAGACTGAATGCAGCCAGGCACAGTGCTGGATTTCTACAGGCTCAGGTAAGTGTTTAGTGAGGGGAGGGGGAAATGGTTAGTGTGGTGTGTTTTTACGCACATGCAGGGAATTCAAACACCCAGCCTTTAGGACCACTTTAACTGCAGAGCCTTGGCTTTTTGCAGAGCTAACGGGTAAAGGATAACGCAGAGTTCAAATTGATCAGCACCAGTGCTGCAAACTTCCAGTTCATGGTTTTCCTATACATTCCACAATGTTCAAACTACCAAGTACACACCCACACAATTACCCTCTTTCATAGACCCGTTTATGCAGTTAATGACACATCATATACGAGCCATACTCAGGAAAGGTGCAGCTCCTCCACTAAATCCATTATAAAACAGAAATGTCAGCACTGTGGAATGCAGATGAGCTCAGAACCTCGTGAGATCACTGCAAGTCCTAACCACCAGCACTTGCAAGGTCTTTCCCAGCTCACTGGGGAAGTTATTCTCCCACTACTACTACTAAAGCACTAAAATGTTCAAACATGCTTCAGAGTAACTATACATGACAATCAAATGCATTTTTGCTAACAACGCTATTACAGCACCTTAGTGAAGAGTAAGTAGTTGCAACACATGGTTTGTAGCAGAAACAGGACACTATGCAGACTAAGAGCTGGTTCACACTGGGACGACTGGTCAGGCGACTTAGCCGCCTGACAAGTTGCATTCCGTTCTGTACAATGGAACCGTTCTAATAGGAGTGACTCAAGTCGCGCCGACTTAGAAAAAGGTTCCTGTACTACTTTGTGGGTGACTTGCATTGACTTCTATATAGAAGTCGTTTTGCAAGTCACCACTGTTGTCGTGTGCAGGTCACCTGAGGCAGTCGCGCTGCAAGTCGTGCTGCCTCAGTGTGAACCAGCTCTAAGGCTCCATAAACACTGGGCTTAAAAAATGGCTGTTCTCTCTGGAGTAAAAACGCTCATATAGAGCATTTTTTGTACAAAGTTTAGACGAGTATAAGAGAGTTAAGTTTTTTCTGCCTCCAAGCTCCAATCAGAAACGCGAACCAGGTGTTCTTTTTTTCTGCCTCTAAACGTTAAACTCAAAATATGCCTCTTAACGTCCTAATGTACATGGACACATAGGATAACATTGAGTTGCTTCTACAGACAGAACACAAAACTCCTGTAGAAGCAATGTTTTTTATGCCATTGTGCATGGAGCCTTAGGAATGAAGACCATTTACAGTATGGAAACCTTCATTCATTGACAAACCCATCTGCTACCCACCCACATCATAAATCTTTGCTGTTATTGTTGTATCTTTATACTTTTAGAAACAAACGCTGACCCATGAAGATAAAACAACAATGCATTGGAAAAGATTTGAGGTGAGTTACTAGAATATGTACAGTGCGGTGCAAACGTTTTAGGCAGGTGCGAAGAAATGCTGTAAAATAAGAAATCTTTCAAAAAAAAAAAAAATTTTATATCAATTTACAAAATGCAAAGTGAGCAACAAAAGAAAAATCCAAATCAAATCAATGTGTGATATGACTAACCTCTGGCTTCGAATCGGCATCAATTCTTCTAGGTACACTTGCACAAAGTCAAGAAATTTGTAGGATTAGAGCCAGGTGTATGATTAACCAATTATACCAAACATGAAATTGATGAGCCATTAGTACCTATGTAGGTTTAAACACATAACCGAGACCCCTTTCACACTGGGGCGTTTTTCAGGCGCTAAAGGGCTAAAAATAGCACCTATAAAGTGCCTCCCTGCCACCCCAATGTGAAAGCCCGAATGCTTACACACTGGGGCGCTGCGCTGACAGGACGTTAAAAAAAAAGAAAAAGTTCTGCCAGCAGCATCTTTGAAACTGTGTATACACCACTCCTAAACCACCCCTGCCCATTGAAATGAATGGGCACCGCTGCCGAAGCGGGCTCATTTAACCCTTTCTTCGGCAGCTAGCAGGGGTTAAAAGCACCCCACTAGCGGCCAAATATCGCCGCTAAAACAGCGGTAAAGCGTCACTTTACCGCTGACGCTGCCCGTGGCTCAGTGTGAAAGGGCTCTGAAACCGCTGTGTAGGAGACTTTAGGACCCTTTCACACTGCTCTGTAGAAAAATGTTGCTGCGCTTCAGATGCGTTTTTGGGCCGCCTGCACCTCTTGGGCATGTGACTCATCCAAAATGCTGCAAAAATGCATATCAGGTGCATATTTACAGCGATTGCCATTTCAATAGGAAGCTGCGTTTTTGGTGCAGTTTTCAAAACCACACGAAAGATGCAGCACATTTCAAAAATATACCGCACCCACAGCGCAGTGATGTGGAAAGTCCAATATGATTTAAAAAGGGGGAAACATTTTTTCTGTAAGGTAAAAACACAGGAAAAACATATCAGTGTCAAAGGGCCCTAATACGGGTGAGGAAAATCCAAACTCTGCTACTAAAGGTGTGGTTGTCGAAGATTGTAAAGCAGAATGGGGTTTCAAGATGAGCTATTCAAGCTCTTTTGAAGAACCACAAAGAAACGGGCAGATGCAGTGGTTCAGCCACAGAAACTTAAATGCAGCAAAAGACAGACACCTAATTCTTTCTTCCCTTAAACATTGGAAGATGTCCAGCAGTGCCATCAGCAAAGAAGTGGCGGAAACCAGTGAGATCCAGGTACACCCATCTACTGTCCAAAGAAGTCTGGCCATAAGTGGTCTTCATGGAAGAAGCACGGACAAAAAGCCACAAAATCAGGATCTCAACATCAAATCTGTCTGGGATTACACGAGAAGACAGAAGAATTTTAGGCAGCCTACATCCACAGAAGATCTGTGGTTAGTTCTCCAAGAGGTTTGGAACCACCTACTTGCCGAGTTTTTTCAACAGGTGTACCTAGAAGAATTCATGCAGTTTTGAAAGCAAAGGGTGGTCACACCAAATATTGATTTGGATATTTCTTCTGTTCATTTACTTCTCACTTTGCGAATTAAAAAAATAAAACACTTAAAGTGGTTGTAAACCCCATTCATGAAATTTGACCTAGGCACACATCTGTACTGTTTACTTATCTCTCTCCAAAGCTCCAAGTGCCAGGTCTTTTCTGCGGCTCCGTTCCTCTGTTATCAGCAGAGTCACTTCTGACAAGCTCTCCGACACACGAGAGAAAAGCAGCTGAAAATTTGTGTTGGGGAGGGAGCTTAGAGGTAGATCAGCAGGGAGCTTGTCTATTCAGACTACAGCTTAGCAAATCCGTTTGTTCCTCTGCCTATGAGTGGGAGTGTGTCCCTCTTCTCCAATCAGCTCTCACACAATGTAAGCCCAGACTCCACACCCACTGCTGAATGAAGAAACAAGATTTTTTAACACAATCTGCACTTTCCAAAGAGTTTAGAAAGGGAAAGACAGCAGATATACATGTAAAACTTATGCAGGGAGATTTGTTTCATCCCTGTGCATCACCTGAGGCTGTTGACTTCATTGGGTAAAGGAGAGGATTTACAACCCTGAGGGCCTTTGGCAAATATCTGATGTGGAGACTTGAGGCTGGTACACACTGGCCGATTATGGGCATTCAACCAGTGTTTACAGCAGCCTGTCCAGCTTCTGTCGAACGAACATGCTAGATAACCAGCAGCTGATCAGAATCTGCACGCAGTCCTCCTGTCGGAATAGAAAATCTCAGTGGCAAATTAGTTGACCTGCATAGTTTCATAGTTGGTAAGGGTGAAAAAAGACCAGCCCAGCCTGTGTGTGTGCTTTTATGTTATATTTACAGTGTATATGCCTGTATGTTGTGGTCGTTTAGGTGCCTAATAGTTTCTTGAAATCATCGATGCTCTCCACTGTAACCACTGCTTGTGAAAGAGAATTCTACATCCTTACCGCTCTTACAGTAAAGAACCCTCTACGCAGTTTATGGTTAAACCGTTTCTCTTCTAATTTTAGTGAATGGACGCGCGTCTTTTTAAATTCCCTTGTGCGGAATAGTTTTATCCCTATTGTGGGGTTACTAGTAAGGTATTTGTACATTGAAATCATATCCCCTCTCAAGCGTCTCTTCTTCAGACAGAATAAGTTCAATGCTTGCAGTCTTTCCTCATAACGGAGATCCTCCAGTCCGTTTATTAGCTTTGTTGCCCTTCTCTGGACCCTCTCCAGTTCCAGCACATCTCTCCTGAGGACTGGTTCCCAGAATTGGACGGCATACTCGAGATGTGGCCAGACAAGAGGCTTGTATAGTGGGAGAATTACCTTTTTATCTATGGAATGCATCCCCTTTTTAATGCATGCCAATATTCTGTTGGCTTTGCTTGTAACAGCTTGGCATTGCATGCCATTGCTGAGCCCGTCATCTATTCGGACCCCAAGGTCCTTTTCCATCCTAGATTCCCTCAGAGGTTCTCTCCCTAGCGAGTAGATTGCATTCATATTATTGGCACCCAAATGCATTATTTTACATTTTTCAACATTAATCCCCATTTGCCATGTAGTTTCCCACCCCATTAATTTGTTTAGATCTTCCTGCAAGGTTTCCTCATCCTGCGTAGAAGTTTTTGCCCTGGTTAGCTTCACATCTTCCGCAAACATTGAGATTGAGCCACTTATTCCATCCTCCAAATAGTTTATGAATAAATTAAATAAAATTGGTCCCAGGACAGAACCCTGGGGGACACAGTTTACCACACCAGACCATTCTGCGTACTCCCCATTTATCACCACCCTCTGGACTCGCCCCCGTAGCCAGTTTTCAATCCATGTACTCACCCTATGGTCCATGCCGACAGACCTCAGTTTGTACAATTACAATTAACGTTCATGGGGAACTGTATCGAATGCCTTTGCAAAATCCAGATACACCACATCTATAGGCCTTCTTTTAGATGGCAGCTCACTTCCTCATAGAAGGTCAAAAGATTGGTTTGGCAAGAGCGATTCTTCATGAATCCATGCTGATTACTGCTAATGATACCATTTTTTACTAAAATCTTGTATATAGTCCCTTTTATATCCCCTCCAAGAGCTTGCAAACTATTAATGTCAAGCCAACTGGTCTGTAGTTCCCTGGAATATATCTTGGCCCTTTTTTGAATATTGGCTTTTCTCCAATCAGCTGGTACCTGATTCCTGTCAGACATCTCCTAAAAATTAGTAACAATGGTCTGGCAATCACTTGCCCGAGTTCCTCAAGGGCCCTCGGGTGCAAGCCGTCTGGTCCTGGTGACTTATTTGTGTTAAGTTTTTCCAGTATATTTCTAATGTTATCCTCTGTTAGCCATGAGGGTGCTCCCTGTGGCTTGTCATAAGGATAACCCATGCAGTTTTGGTTACAGAGACCCCCCCCCCCCCGCTTTCTTTGTGGAGACTGAAGTATAAATTCAAAACCTTCGCCATCTCTCCATCTTTTGTAACCAGATTCCCTTCCCCTTCATCATTCTTTATGGGGTCAATATGTTCTGACCTCCCTCTATTACTATTTATATACTTAAAGAATTTTTTTTTTTTACTCTCCTCTGCTATGTGCCTTTCATCATCTTGGCCATCCTGATTGCACCTTTACATTTCTTACTGCATTCTTAGTAAAGTTGGAATGCTGAAGATGACCACCCAGCCTGGTATTATTTTGAAGGCCTTTTCTTTTGCTTTTACATGCATTTTTACGTTGGAGTTAAGCCACCCAGGACTTGTTAGCTCTTTGAAATGTATTTTCCATTGGGATGCACTGGCCAATACCTTTATTTAATATGCTCTTAAAGCCCCATACACACTATCAGTTTTTCTGCTGAGTTAGTCCTTCAGATTTACCAAAACCATATAATATGAGGTCAAACCTTAGGAGTTTCAATGTGTATGCAATCAGGCAGGCCCTTGCACTACATGGTTTTGGTAAATCTGAAGGACTAACTCAGCAGAAAAACTGATAGTGTGTATGGGGCTTAAAGCATACCCAGTTTTCCTCCGTGTTCATTTTCCTAGGATGTTATCCCATTTAATATCTTCTAGCAAGGAGCGTAGTTTAGGGAAGTTGGCTCTTTTGAAATTCAGTGTCTTTGTATTACCCTTGTATTTCCTATTTGTGCGATTTATGCTGAAACTAATTGACCTGTAGTCGCCATTTCCTAAATTGCCCCGTATTTCTACATCCGCAATCAGGTCTGTATTGTTAATAATCAGTAGGTCTAGTAATGCATTTTTTCTTGTTGGTGCATTTACCATGTGACCCATGAAATTGTCCTGCAAGACATTTAGAAACTGGCGAGCCTTAGACTAATGCGCAGTTTCTTCCACCCAGTCTACTTCTGGATAATTAAAATCCCCTATCGTAATGACACTTCCCATCCTTGCCGTATTACTTCCCCCATGGTTTCCTCCCTTTGAAGCTCTACCTCCTCCCTTGCTCCATTAGTGACGTTGTCCCTCATATTCACTTGTACATCATTCTTGATATAGGCATACCCCTCCCCCTTTTTTACCCTCCCTATCGCTGTGATATAGGAAATACCCTTGAATGGTTGCCAGCCAATCATGAGAGCTGTTGAACCAAGTTTCCGAAATTCCCACAAAATCTAAATTCTCCTCAAACGACAACATCTCAAGTTTACCCATCTTGTCTGCCAGACTCCTGGCATTAGTGAATAAGCTGCGTAGTTTTGTCCGGTCACATACTATCTTCTTTTTGGTTGTACTGAGGTTGCAAATTGGACTTGTTAACCGGCTCACGTCTTTATGGGGCAGAATGGCTCCCCTGCGTTCCCTTAAAGAGCAGCCAGAGGGCGCGCACGTGTCTGCTGCACAGTGGGAGCCCCGATGCACAAGGCCGGCGGTTGCGATCGCCGGCAGCCACGCGCTATCGCGTGTACGAAAGCCAGAACGGTTCTGTCAGGGGAGAGGAGATATGTCGTTTGTTCCTACCAAGTAGGGACGACGATATGTCTCCTCCCCTAGTCAGTCCTATCCCCATACAGTTAGAACACCCTGAGGGAACACAAATTTAACCCCTTGATCGCCCCTAGTGTTAACCCCTTCCCTGGCAGTGACATTTATACAGGAATTAGTGCATATTTATAGCACTGATCACTGTATAAATGTCAATGGTCCCAAAAATGTGTCAAGTGTCCGATCTGTCCGTCGGAATACCGCTAAAAATCGCAGATCACCGCCATTACTAGTAAAAGTAAAAAAGAAAATAAATAAAAATGCCATAAATCTTTCCCATAGTTTGTAGATGCTATAACTTCTGCGCAAACCTACCTAGATACACTTATTGCGATTTTTTTTTTTTTACCAAAAACATGTAGAATAATATCAGCCTAAACTGAGAAAGAAAGTTGTTTCTTAAAAAAAAAAAAAAAAAAAAAAAAAAATGGGGGATATTCATTATAGCAAAAAATAGTTTTTTTCAAAATTGTCGCTCTTTTGTTTATAGCGCAAAAAATAAAAACCGCAGAGGTGAAGAAACACCACCAAAAGAAGGCTTTATTCGTGGGAAAAAAAGGATGCAAATTTTGTTTGGGTACATCGTTGCATGACCGCACCATTGTCAGTTAAAGCGACGCAGTGCCAAATTGTAAAAAGTGCTCTGGTCAGGAAGGGGGTAATATCTTCCGAGGCTGAAGTAGTTAATTTAATTTGTACTAACATTGTATAATAAGTACAGCTTGCGCCTCAGTTTTTTTTCGTTCAGCCCGCCGGGTTGAATGAAAAGAAACTGCCTGTGTGTACCAGGTATTGGGGTAAGTGCTTGACAATTATTTAAAACTGGAAAAGGATTTGTTAAAGCACAATTTATCAAATGAGAATACTTCGATCTAGTCTATTTTGTCTAGTCTATATGTCTTTTTCCTTGTAACAAAGGAACTTGGGTACTACTGGATATTCTCACCTTTGGGGAAAAGTTATCCAGGGAATTAAAGACTAACTCTGGTAATCTAAATTCCAAAATGCGTTGATTTTTTTTGCACTAAAATATTTTTAGACATATAAAAACTTTGTCCCCTTATGATGCCCTGCAGCCCTCCTGACCATATAGGATGGTTATGATGATTTTATAGATTGGATTAATCACCACATGTGTTGCACAATGCAAGTTGCATTGCTGAATAGGTTCTTATATGGATATTAGGTGTTATATGTGTGATAAGATGTAATTATATTTTAGATCAAGCTCCTACTACCACCTATAGTAAACTGCTGAGCTGTGTTGCATTTTCCCATCACATCCCATTTTCCTACCTGATGGTTTGAATAAAACAAGAGCAGATAAAATAATGTTTTTGTGATATTATATTGATAGGATCGTGGTTTAAGACTAGGAGTTATAATGTTAATATGATATTCTGTGACAACAACAAAAATATCAAAAGCAATGCAAGTTCACTTTTTTTGTACTTTGAGATAAAAAGTTTGAGAAAATTATTTTAACAGATATAATACGTACCTTAAAAATCCCATTGTTTAATTTGATTCTCTAAGGGACTAATTGACAGCTGGCGATAGATCAGCTCCAACCTGGTATGTATTATGCGACCTGTTTGATTGTATAAAAGCTTTCATCCTGCTCTATGATCTCACCCTATGATTAAGCCCCTGGTTGGTGGGGTGAAATGCATCAGAGTGTGTGTGGTTTGGTGGAGACGTAGGCTGAGGCTGCTCTTTATCATTTATTCACCTGGGCAGGTTAGGAGTAGTGGCGATCCTTTCCTCTTTACATTTACTGGTATGTAATATGTTGTTTCAGTCTCCAGTTTAAATTACATAGCTTATAGAATAAAGTAGGTATTTTGGAGTTAAAGATGTTGTAAAAGCTAGAAATCCCTCTAAAGCCCCATGCACACTATCAGATTTTCTGCTGAGTTTTTCCTTCAGATTTACTAAAACCATGTAGTGAAAGGGCCTGCCTGATTGCATACACATTGAAACTCCTAAGGTTTGACCTCATATTATATGGTTTTGGTAAATCTGAAGGAAAAAAACTCAGCAGAAAATCTGATAGTGTGTATGGGACTTTAGACATCATATACACTGGCAGCTCTTAAACTTGAGTTTAGCAGCTTTTAGCATCTTTTTGCCAAAGCTCCTAAACTCAACTCTATAAAAGCTTGCGTCAATGGACACATAGGCTTTTAGCAGAGTTTAGGAGCTGCTGCAGTTAGGAGAGTTTCAACCTCCCTCTCCTGAACTTGAAAGAATATTATTCAGGGATAGGAATGTTTTGATAGACGGCCGCAGGAAAACGTAGCAAAAAGATCAGAGAATCAGCCATTAATTTGCTATATAGATGGTATCTTACCCCTGCTAAACTTAACTCATTTTACCCCTCTCTATTCCCACTTTGCTTCGGGGGTTGCCCCTCTCAGGGACCCGGCCGGGGTGGGCGGGACCCGGCCGGGGTGGGCGGGACCCAGCCAAAATCAAACACCAGCCAATGGGATCTTTTCTTAAGCAGCCCAATCATTGGCTGACGTTTGATAGCTGCTGGTCCCGCCCACCCCGAGATCAACCTCAATTCTGACAGATCCCTCTGTCTCTCTCCTCTGTGCTACGTGTCAGCTTCACACAAGCATCAAGCGCTGAGTGTGGACAGCTCCTTGTCAGTTACACACACGGTTACACTCTGGCACTGGCAGGTTTCACACTGAGCAATCAGTGCCATCTGTCAGTGCCAGCTGCCAGTGCCACCGCCAATTAGTGCCACCTGCCAGTGCCAACCAGTCTGCCAGTGCCACCTCCAACCAGTACCACCTGCCACCGCCAACCAGTGCCTGCCAGTGCCACTGACAACCAGTGCCCCTGCCAATCAATGCCACCTGCCAGTGCCAACCAGTGCCACACCAATCAGTGCCAACCAGTGCCTGCCAGTGCCACGCCAATCAGTGCCACCTGCCAGTTCCAAACCAGTGCCACTTGCCAATGCCAATCAGTGCCACTGCCAATAAGTGCCACCTGCCAGTGCCACCTGCCACAGCCAACCAGTGCCATCTGTACTGAGGACATCAAGTGTGTTGTAGAGTGACAGGAGCAAGCAGGGAGGAGTGGAGTGGGTGAGGTTTTTTTTTTTTTTTTTTTAAATAGGCCTAAAATATTGGCCACAAAAATCGGCATCATATATCGGCCGCCCCGATTTCTAAATATCAGCATCGGCCAGAGAAAAACCCATATCGGTCGACCTCTATCCAGGACGTCTTTTTGAACTGCACCCAGGCACCGCAGAGAGGGAGGCGCCAAAGAGCTTTACCTCTCCATCTCCTCTGTCCTCTCCGCTGCTGCAGCCCAGAGAAAGAACAGAGCAGAGGAAGGAGCGGAGGAAGGATCCGCTCATTGATCCGCCCACCTAGGCATTGACGATCGACCAGAGCCCCAAACCAGGGTCCTGCTGCCACCTCAGGGCGGGAGATTGTGTTCTCTGGGTCCCCTGTCACTAGGCCTGTATGGAAGCCAGGAGGAGAGGACTCGGGTGGCAGATGATCCTGACTGCCAGGAGAGGTGAGTGAGCCATCACACTGAGGCAAAGTCCTTAGTGGGGTCACTGGGGTAGAAATTTTTGCAGTGTGTGGGGTATTTTATGCAGTGTGGAGGGTGATTGTGTAGTGTGGGGGTAATCATGGAGTGTGTGGGGTATTTTATGGAGTGTGTGGGGCTATTTGTGCAATGTGGGGGGGGGGAATGCTGGGGGTTAATAATGCGTTTACTGACACCAGTTCTGGGGGTTAATAATGCGTTTGCTGACACCAGTGCTGGGGGTTAATAATGCATTTGCTGTCACTAGTGCTGGGGGTTAATAATGAGTTTGCTGTCATCAGTGCTGGGTATAGTATAGTATATTATTGCTGGTATAGTTTATTGCTTTTGAAGTTTTAAAAGTTTGCATGCGGCCCCCATGGAATATGAAAACTTGTCACGTGGCCCTCAGGCAATTTGAGTTTGAGACCCCTGCAATACATACTTCTTAGTCAAAAGCAAAAATAAAATATACACATTTTTCCCATGTGTCAGATCACCATTTGTACTACACAAATCATATGTTCTAGACCAGTGTTTCTCAACTCCAGTCCTCAAGGCACACCAACAGGTCATGTTTTCAGGATTTCCCTCGGATGAAACAGCTGTGGTAATTACTAAGGCAATGAAACTGATCAAATCACCTGTGCAAAATAGTGGAAATCCTGAAAACATGACCTGTTGGTGCGCCTTGAGGACTGGAGTTGAGAAACACTGTTCTAGACTATATGACAGTTTCCCCATCATGGATTTCCATGGGGAGTGTACTAGAAAATTCCCCTCGAGTCATCACCTTAATTGCAAGTCTTATGGCTTGCAGACACCACTAAATCATTAATTACTCATTTGTTCATCAACTATATCCACATAAGAATGCTCTTTAGGATTTAAGCTGGTCTGAAATTTGAGCAGTATATGGTCCTGCCGGCATCACTTCATTTGACAAAGTTCAATCGACTTTAGTTGAAGGAGTTTGTCAACTGAACATGCAGGCACAGATCGGGTATTCTGACAGCTGGCGCTGCAGAATGTCAGGAATAGAATAGCCCAGCAGGAGGGATTAATCTATCAACAGTTAGCATAGATGAAGGAATCTGATTTCTTTCATTTAGCCCACAGGCTGAACGGAAGAAAACTACATGTGTATGGCCAGCTTTACACCCTCCTCACTTATCCATGCAATACTAAACTTAAAATATTTTTTAAATTCTGGAATCCAAGGGTTTCAATTACTTTAATACAGCCAACTTAAGGTAATCTGTTGTGCAAAGGCTGACTTGAGCTAGAAAGTAGACGCTTTTTGTCCATTGACCCCTTGCACCCCAAAAAGGTCAGTTAGGCCACCCATTACAGTGGTGGAATAGCAGCAATGCACATGATGCAGGAGTGGGCCAACCAAATAGACATACAAAATAAAGATAGTACCTGCATAACATTACACTAGGTTTCAGGGTTCTTGGGGCAGCTCAGCAAAAATCTGAAGCAGCATGCAAACACCAGAAGGCGCCTACTAGTGTACTGCAGTGGTGGATTACAATCCTCAACATCAATGCAGGTACAGTTTAAAAAGGTAATGCTAAGGACTGTGCCATCCAGAACAAAGGAAACTTCACAACAAGATCTTATTTTAATTAATTTATAGATTTGTTTTACACACCTATACATTGCTAGTGTAAGACAACGGAACTATTCACATTTGTCCCTACTGTTGAAGGAGCTTACAATCTAATGGCCTTAGCACAGTCATCTTCCTGCACAATAGTCCTCTTCGGTCCACAACTGTCACTGATCACCTGTCTATGGATGCACACAGCCTGGCTAGGAAGCGTGCCCACACAAGTGCCCCCATAGTACACAGCTTGCTATGGGCGGGCACTCAGAAGCACAATAATGTATTATGCAGTGATGCACCTCCATTGTGCTAGATCAGTTACAGTACATGCATGCTCATGGAGAAATTGTTTGTCTCTCCTACTGGAAATGCTTTGTCTACTGGCTAACATGATAAAAAGCACTGTTCATAAATCATAACACCACAGTATTATCTACCATTATAATTTGTTTCTACCAGTCACAGCTATGGATCAGTAGTTCTCGCACAGTAAGGGGCAAATAACAGCACTTATTGCTTACTAATGCCTTGGGATAACCAACTGCTCTACAATTATATTTTAGGACCCTGGTTAATAAAGGCTGCACAGGTCTTTTCAACATGACTGAATATTGCCAGCGGTCAACAAACCAGCTTTCTATGTACACATATATCATTGCAAGAAGCAAACTGGCTGCAGTCATCAATACAATAAGCCAATGCTACACTTAGAGATTCTCTTATCTTGTTAGTCATAAAACTTTACCTCAGGTTCCACTGTGACAATGACTTGTATCCGAGTAGCTGATGAACAACCTGCAGGTTCATCCTCATCCTCAGAAGTAGGAGATGATGAAGACATGTCTTCATGTTGAGCGAGGTGGTAACCTTTTGGAATCAAGTTGGCTTTTTTTTCCCGCACCAGTGACCAAAATCCTTTGGCATCCATGCCTTAAAAGACTAACCTTTCCTTCTGTACCTTATGTTGACAACCGTACTCTGAGCAGAACAAGATTTCCAAAAGGTTGTTACATTTCCTCAGGGAACTAACACCAGACCAGAGAGATTTCATTCATCCCAAGGGAAGCACGGCTCTTTCATCAGAAACACTGCCTTAAGTCATCTTGCTTTTAATATACTGTGCACTTCTAGGACTACATGTTGTAACAAGGTGAAAAGCTGTCTTAAAGAGGTGACAAAGTATATGCAGAGAAACAAATCAATGTCGCCTTAAAAGCACACTGTTTAAAGGGACCTTGTAGAGCAGGCAAAATATCTTCGAATAAATACAAAGGATTAAGTTGCTATACAGCATTTTGTATCATGTATATACAGTGGTTATATATTATACAGAGTTACAGACCATCAGCATTAATAGGCTGCCAGCCTATGACTTAAATGGCTGTAATACTGCATGCCCATTCTATGTATGGTTCAGTTGCTTAATAGCAATGTCTTTTCAGTGTTTTTTGGCTACATGCAAATGTTATTCTTTTTACCTGCTTTGTGCAAGGTTATTGCACAGCGTGGCCCCTTACCTTCTCTTCTGGGGTCAACCGCTAGCCACTCTTCCTCTTCCAGCCCATAGCAAGCTGTGTACTATGGGGCCACACTTCCAAGCCAGGCTGTGTGCATCCATACACACACAGCATGGCTTTGCCTTTACTCCTCTTCACAGGATTTGACTGACAGCAGCAGGAGTCAATGGCTTCCGCTGCTGCCTCTGTGTCCTGTGAGAAAAGGGAGAGAGAGAGAGCACAGCGCTGCTGCAGATGGGCACAGTGCTGGATCGAAAGAGGAGCAAGGTAAATATTTAAGGAGGGCTGGCGGAGGGCTAAGCGTGTATTTGTATAAGAAAGTATTCTGTTTTTTTTTGTATTGCTTCCTTTATGTGAAATCCCTGGTGTTCCTGCTAGTCCTCTTGCTTTCCCATTAAAAACTGACCACACTAAGCAGGAGAGCACACCATGGTCAGTTTTCTAGCTATGCTGGAAACTCAGTTTGCTCTCCTCCAATGATCAGACTTGTGCTGGACACCCCTCTCCGTCCGCTGCACAGCCATTTACTGGGAAGATCGTGTGCTACTGCTTCCCCTCCCCCCAGCTCGTATGCAGCTAGAACAGAGGGAGTGTGAACATTTAAAAAAAAAAAAAAAAAAAAGGGGGGGGGGGGGAGCTATTTAAAATGTTTTTTTTTATTTTAAATCTATACAAAAATGTTTTGCATTTCATATTTTAAAAACTGAATGGGTTGTTTTTCAAGGTGACCGCTTACAATCACTAAGTAAAATGCTAAAACCCTTTCTCATAATCTTCCTCATTTTAACATACACACCCACTAAAAAGGTTCAATAGCCAAAAGCAGAGGTGGAATAACCACCAAAAAGTCTTTGTTAAAAATCTGCAAATTGTATATTACTTGTAACCCTTTTAGGTGCAGGAATTCGATTTAAAGAAAAAATGGTCTTCCTCTACAGGTCCATCAAACTGTAATGCACACAGGTATTCAATAATTCCTCACAGAGACAGTACATCTGGACCACTTGAAGGAAACATTGGTACAGTAAGAACCTACAAAAGTCCATTAAGATAATGTCCTATGTGAAAACTGCACCAGAGATTGTAGAGCCGAAATGTTAGAAGGCGAAACCATCTGCTGCTTGAATAAAGATATAAAGATGCTACTATTCTACTAATGCCAAATGGAACAAGGTTCTGTTTGGTTATTACAGGAAAGAGCTCCGTTTTTCACATCATCCCATTTTTTACTACACTCGAAGCAATATAGATTTTTTTTTTTTTCAAAAAAAGACAAAATGTAAGACGGGATTTCTGGATGAAAGTCTAAAAATGTGGCCTTCTCCGAGGACTGAAAAGCACTGTGGGTCTAAATATAAATACGATATGATAGACTACCACAATTTCATGGGATCCAAAAAGCTCAACAGGCACAGAGCCTAAATTAATGGGAAGCCACCCAAAGAAATGTGGAAAATGGATTAAAAGGGGGAAGGTAGCAACAAGGTCAAAAAATACAAGACATCCAACATTTATACTAGATACATGCACAAAGCGAGATAAAAACTGTACATACAAACTGGACAGAACACAGAATAAGCCCCAGTGTGCATGGAGGACTCTTACCTCTATATAGGATGCAGCTAATCACAGGTTCTGATTTTGTAATATTTAACAAATACCAATATACTGTATACAGCAAAAGGGAAACATGGCATGCTTAGCTGTACTGGGAAGAAAAATACCAAGGATAGAGCCTTCCAACTTGCATATCTTACAATGATAAATACAATACTGCATATTTGTAAAGGAAGACCAACCAATACATTAAGCGGGCAGAGAGAATTATAAGCACAGGGCAGTAAACTGTAATGACCTGTATTTGCTCTACTCGATCACTCTAGATCAGTCGAGAGGATTTTATTTTGATCATTACGGATGGCAATTTTGCAGTTCCCTAATAAACCCATTAATTGCACAAAGTACTTGGTATCATAACTAAATTGTATAAGCATAGAAAAGAATACAAATTGAGCAAATGCTAAAAGTGTTACTAACCCACTACAGTAAAATCAGTCTGTATAAGCAGTAAAACATGCTGGGTATTTGCAATGTGGAAGCTAATGTGTTAATCATGTGTATTGAGTAAAAAGGCTGTTTGTGCCTGTATGCACAGATCCTCCCCTCCTTCCACTGTCCCCTAATAATTTCCTGATAACACAGTCAATGGAGTCAGGCTGCACATGCTCAGTTTGGTGTGTATTGCTCGAGGTTTTTTTCCTCGGGAGAGAGTGTATGTGATCAGCACAGGGCCAATCAGCACTGTCCAGACAGAGGGTCAGGGGTCTTGCAGCCTCATAGGACAATCCGAAAAATCCTCCTACAAGCTTTAACCAGTGCTTGGCTGGACACTGATAAAAGTCACAAGACTGCTATATACTACTGATGTGAAAAGGTATTTAGCAGTTTATAGTTACTAAAATAATTGCATTTCCATGTTCTGTGTACTGTGGGAGGCCAGATATAGTGAATGCCGGGTCCAGGTTTAGTAACACTTTAAAGGGGAACTTGCAACATTTGCATGGTAGTTAAAAACGCGCACACTAAAAAGTTACTCGAATACTTAAATCCTAATTCATGTTTGCCCTTCATGCACAGATAAGTGAATTGGAATGGGGTTTCAAAGAATTCTGCCATACCTTCAATTCTACAAAGCCAAGGAGTTTAGTACATGATGGGGCTGGACGAATTAAAGGGTTTCAAAGCTATTCTGTCCTGGGAAGCAGTGGGTCTTTATTTTATACTTCCAGAGAACAAAAGAAAAGGATAGCAAAATAAGTTAGAAGCAAGATGTGTACTTGGGGCTTTGTTTAGCAATAACATAAATGGTCAGTTTTTTTAACCTGTGCAATAAGCATACACACCACATCCATCTATACCAGTGGTCTCCAAACTGTGGCCCTTGTCTTTATCTGGCCCTTGGGGCACCATTTCGTTTTCTGTTACCAACAATGGGGCACAATTCTTCCCAATGACACCAACATTAGGGCACGATTCCCCCCAATGACACCAAAGATGGTGCACCATTGCTCCCACTGAAACAAAAGATGGGGCATTATGTTTTTCCCATCGACGTCGGGACCATTTCTACTCCCAATATCCACAATCTGGCCTCCCTAAAGTTCAAAGGACAGTAAACTGGCCCTTTGTTTATAAAGTTTGAAGACCCCTGATCTATACCATACACCAGTGGTTCTCAACCTCAGTCCTGAAGTACCCCCAACGGGCCATGTTTTGAGAACTTCCCTTAGATAAAATAGCTCTAATCAGTATCATGTCATTGATGTTGATTTAAAAGCAGCTGTGCAAAGTAAAGGAAAACCTGAAAACATGGCCCGTTGTGGGGGTACTTGAGGATGGAGGTCGAGAACCGCTGCCATACAGTGTCCATCCTGCAGGCCCTCTATTCTTTCTCAGAGCTTCTGATAAAACAACACATTTGCAAAAACATTCCAACTGTGTGGTTTCTCAAGCTATACTGATCTGCTTGCTAGTCATCTTAAACTGTCTTATTTTAGTGTCTGTTCAAAAAAAGTTTGAGTGTTGAGATAGATCGTAAATCCCAACCTCAGTCCTTGAGTATCTCCAACAGGTCATTCATACCAAGCCACCGACACTGACTTAAAGCACCTTAGAGGAAGGTGAGGGAAATCCTGAAAACATGACATTTTGGGGGTACTTTGAGGTTGGGAGCCACTGCACTAGAGCAAAAACAAAAACAAAAAAACAAAAAAAACATACAATCATGGAAACTGAGTTTGTGAAGTTGGTAATATAAAGCCTGTGTCTATATAGGCACATAGTACTCAGCCACCCCAAATACCAATAAATGAACTTTGTATTCCTGTATACATCCAGAACACACCCTTTTTTTTGCTCCCTCTCCTTTGCCATATGTTCTGATGTTGGCTTTTGGCTCTCTTCAGAAATACTTAAAGTTATTGGAAATGAAACATTGATAAATTAGTCGACTGTCTGCAAAAATATAGAAGTTTCCCACCTGAACCCAGCAAGAAGCTTACCGCTGCTCTGTACTTCATGGTTACAGTCAGGGACTCCAATGCCAAGGGGAAAAAAAAAGCTCTGAAGTGCTGCAGCCAGCAGCCCAATTCCCAGGTAAAACTTTCACTTCGTCAAATCCTGTAATACTGCATCAGTACAACCAGAAGTTACAATGCAGACTTAAATAACGAGAAAAACATTCTTCAGTCATCCAGCTTTCAGGATCAGCAAAAAATACAGTTTTACTGCATTTCTACAGAAGCAAAATCCAAAGCAAAACTGCAGTCCTGCCTGATGGTTATGTGAAAAGAGCACATACAAGAAGCATTATACAGGCTTTTTTTCCCTGAATTCCCAGAGGGGAAAAAAATTAGAGCTAAAATGTGCTTCCAGACCAAGTTCAGGCGTCACTGGCGGAGAAAGACAGGAATGAAAAGGAGGAATTAAAAAAAAAAAAAAAGGGCTGGGAATCTTGGGCTGCAGCCCAAACCTAATAAACACAACACACAAGGCAGGGAATGAGAGCTTGTGATTGGTGGCCTCTTACTCCACCAGTTCCAGCGTGCTGCTGCACATTTCTCTTTGCTGTAAATGACTTCAGAGTACACAGCACATCCCAGAAAAAAAAACACGTAGGTGAAGAAGTCAGGTGTAAAGAGAAACAAAGGAAAACTGTACACAAAACATTCCTTGTGCAAATGCCACATTTTCCTCATCTAAATGAGTACTCTAATTTAAATGGTTGCTCAAAAATCTAACTAAAATTGTTTCAAATATTTACATAGCAAGTTTAAATTGCCCAAGTGCCACAGCTTCACACATTTCAAGGGGGCTAGCAATCAGGTGTACAGAGGCATTTAAAAATGACTTCTCTAGGTGCTCACACTTAAAAGCGGAGTTCCAGTCTTTTTTCTTCTTTCTTTTTAAAACACCCGTGTTGTTTGCACATAATCCGATATCAATTGGCATTATTAGGTAATGTAGCTTTTGTAAACGTTATGCATTTTAAAAAAAACTTACTTAGCAGTGCCCCCCCCCCCCCCAATTTCAGCGTGGGCAGCTGAAGCCTACTGGTATCTTGTTCCGGGATACGGTGCTGCTGGCTACACAGCATGCACCTCCTAATCTCTCGCATGCGCATAAACAAAGCGCGCCTTGACTCCTGGGATTGATGGCAATCATATCCCAGAAGCCAATGGGCGGACATGAAGTATCACGCTGTGGCGAGGTCCTGACGAAAGCGGGGGATTACAACCCATAAAAAAAAATGGTATTTGTACTGCTCGAAAAAAAATGCAATGAGAACAGGAAGTGATCAGGAACTCAGGGGGGTGGAGATTATAAAATGTGTAGAACTCCGCTTTAATACTGGCTGCAAGCTTTAGGGGGGAATTCAGTAAAGCTGCTGTGCCACTTTTTCTTAAAAATTGTTTGTTAATTTGTTTCGCCTAACATCTGCAACAGTTTTGGTTCCGACAGCGACTTGTGCATGCGTTCTAATTTGTGACTTGTCATGCAGGACTCCAAAGTCGCACCTCATGTTTCCCAACGAGAACCATTCACGTCTGTGCGGCTTAAAGTCACAGTGACTTTAAAGTAGTTCCTACACTACTTTGGTTTGGCTTTCATGCGACTTGAGGGCCATAGCCTTCAAAGTAAACCCTCAAAAACCGTCTAAAAGTCGCACATGCATGATATACAGGTGAATTGTGTGCAACTTTGTAGATCACAGTCACATTGTTAAAGACAAAGTCGCATTAAAGCTGCACTAGTCCAAAGTCGCACTGTAAGGTTGCAATGGAAATAACACAATTTTGAAGTCGCACAAGTATTTTGTGCCCAGAGTTCCATTTATGTCCCGCCCTGCTTAAAGTATCCATCAAAATAGTATTCTATTGCCTGTAGTAATCTCAGAAGCATTAGGCCTCATGCACACTGGACGTTAAAATAACATTATAAAAACGTCAGTAGCTTTGCAGTGAGTTTCTCAACTTTTTTGTAATAGCACTCTCTAACGTTTTTCCTCGTTAGCGTTTTTTATTTGAAGAAATTTTAATTTTTTTTTTCAATGGATCAAAAACGTTAAACGCTGGTGAGCGATGTTTATCAGCATTTATCAGCGTTAGAGTTTTTACAGCTGAAAAACATCTCTCAGAACCCACTAGCGTGGTTTACAAGCGTGCTTTACTGCATATACAGGCCGATTTTACTGTTGTGGGTTTATTAACACTTTAGATACAGTTACTAATATATTAAACGAACCCAGAACAAAATAAAGAAATGCCAGATACCTTTCTACTTATACTACCCCTAAGGCTTCATGCGCACATAACCTATTATTATCGCCCGCCACGGGATAACGCAAAACGCAGCAAAATCGTAAAGCGATTTTGCGTTCGGCGGTCAAAAACGGCCCAATCCTGAACGCAATTCTTCCACATTCAGGAGAGGGGGGTTGAACCTCCTAATCGCAGCAGCTCTTAAATGATCCTCAAAGCCTATGTGTACATGGACACATAGGCTTTTATAGAGTTGAGTTTTGGGGAAAAAATAAAAACGCCAAAAGCTCCTAAACTCAAGTTCAGGGGCTGTAGTGTACATGAAGCCTTATACACAAGAAGTAAAAATGTAAAATGCATTGCCAGCTCAAAGCTGTTTGGTGTTGAAATACGGTAACTGGACAGCAAAGAGAAGAACACATTAGGTCTTTCTAAATCAGAAGCTACAAATGGAAAGGCAGCCCTAAGCATTTCACTGCATGATCAATATCTCAAAACCAAGACAAAATTTACAAGAAAAATGTAGAACAGGTGGTGAACAACTTCTATACAAGAAATAAATGTTCATTTATAGATTGCTTTAACATATGTGATGGAAGAACATACCCTAGCACTACCTGATACGAACAGCTCCAGCTGTTTCCAATACATCATTCATATTATCAAATATCTCAGGCACAGTATGAAAATCCATGTCTGAAAAAAGTAAGCTTTGCACGACAACTCTGTTATAATTTAAGGTTTAATAAAGTTGCACTAGGGTCAAAAAAAAATATTTCCTACTTAATGTAATAAACATAACATTTAGATCACTGTGCTCGTTCAGCCCCTAGAGATTGTGAAATGTAATAAAGGGATACTTAATGGAGTTGTAAACCCTCACGGTTTTTCCACCTACTGTACTGCAGCTGCTCCCCCAGACTCCCCCGCCCCCCTTTTTCTTACCTGAGCCGATCGTTGCAGCGATGGGGACAAGCACAGCAGCTCCAGCTGCTGTCTCGGGGTCCTCATTGGATAGATTGATAGCAGGAGCCATTGTCAATCAAATCCAGTGACAAGGGGGTTGCAGGGTCGAGTCCTGCTGTCTGTGTCAATGGACGCAGCAGTACTCGGGAGTGCGCCCGCATGAGTGCTCCCATGGAAAACGGCTCTCTGCGGGGGCACTTGAAGAGGAGGAGCCAGGAGCGCCGCCGGAGGACCCCAGAAAAGGAGGATCGGGGCTGCTCTGTGCACTTACCTTGCCCAGAGCATGCAAGTATAACTTTTTTTTTTACCAAACACATGCTTTACAATTACAATAGCAATATTTAAGCAGATTTCAATAAAAATATGCCCTGGACCTTCTATATTTTACCAGGTAGGCATTTGTTCCACATGCCCACTGTATGGCCCCAAAGGTAACTTCTATTTATATTGTACTAAATGGCAACAATGACCAAGTACTAATCAAGGATGACAGCCCTAGAACCATAGCCCTCAACCACCCCTTATTTGGAGGGACTGTCCTGATTTTGGAACCAATGCCTCTGTAACTCTATCCAATTCAGTTCTTTTTTTCAGTCTAATTTATAGACCTTTATAAAAAAATTAAATTGTTACTAAACCCACAACAGTAAAATCAGTCTGTATATGCAGTTAAGCATTATTGTTATACTTTCTGTGGAAACTAAGGGGGTTTATACTCCCCTTCTTCCACAGTCCCCAATCCATCAGATAGTACAGAGCCCCGAGGGAAACTCTGCACATGCTCAGTTTGGTGTGTATTGCTAGTAGGCTTTTTTTTTTCCCTTGTAAGGGTGCATGGGATGAGCACAGGGCCAATCAGCAGTGTCCAAAGTCAGGGATCATGCAGCCTCATAGGACAGTCAGATGAACATGAAAACTACAAGCTTTAACCAGTGCTCGGCCGGACACTGATAAAAAAAAAAGTCACAAGACTGCTATATACTGCTGGATGAGAAAAGGTATATAGCAGTTTATATTTACTAAAATAATTGCATTTCCATGTTATGTACTGTGGAAGACCAGATATAGTGAATGCAGGGTCCTGGGTTGAGTAATACTAACAAGCAAAGGTATTATTGGTTTATTCTACAATCCAGGTGTTAGAAAGTTGTGACTAAAACTGGCTATGCATGGTTAGAAAATCATTCGAAAGAGCATTCGAAGTTGAGCGATCGAGCGTATAGAAATGTTAGTGAGCTAATTTGGAATTAAAATGCAAAGTTCTACGGCAAAAAAACAAACAAAAAAAAAAAAAAAACGAACAGTCATATCAGATTTTGAGCCAGAGGCCTGATTCACACCTATGCATTAAGTGCTTTATGCATTTTGCAGATTTGCACTACATGTTCCAATGGAAACAATGTTAAATGGACTGTCGTGCAAATCTGCAAAATGCACTAAAAATGCATAGGTGTGAATCAGGACTAAATGATCGATTTCCTAAACATTAGTAGTGGAATCAATCGAAAACAGTTTGAAAAAGTCTACAGCGCGTGCTAAAATTTAACTCCAGATCGTGTAAAACGATCAGCGGAAAATATACAGTTTAGATTGTTGATCAATATGTTGATAATTTGGTAACATATCGACACAATGATGGCCTAAGGCCTTATCGCATGCATATTTGATAGATTGTTATAAATCCAACCTTTTTTTTCCCCAAACGATTTTCTAACCAGGAATGGCTAGCATTATGCTTGAAAATACTTTTAAAATTGAAGCTGCTGCCCGTGACACCAAATGCCAATTCACTAACGAGGAATGGCCCTACTACCCCCTACATCACCAACATGTCTTCTAGTGATGCCTGGGGGTCAGTGGGAAGAACCAGTAAGCAATGTAGGGGGGGGAGGGGGGACACGGAAAATGTACGCTGCCAGAAACGTTTAATTTGAAGGAAACTTCACTCAGATTTCTCTTCAATGTAGCGTCATTGAGGGACGTGGATGGTATCTTCTTTCAAGGCACATTTTGAAAAGGAGGTCGTCAATTTGGGTCACTGACAAAGTCAGTAACGGCTATTCACATACTTCTGCCCTCACATGTTAACTCAGCCATAGACAGGCTAATGTCACAAAACTGTATCATAAAGTGAATCCTGCATTACATCTACAGCTTTTATTCATGATCCCTGACAATAAGCACAGCAGCTTAGTTTAACACATTCAGGATTGGAAAGATAGGAAAGTATGACAAAGTCAAAGTAATTTGCATCATTCTTTATGCATTTACTTGCTTGAATTTCAAGTGTCGGGTATTTAAAAAAAAAAAAAAATTATATATATATATATATATATATATATATATATATATATATAGTTTGAAATACCATACAGTGTTTAACCTTTACATAACCTGTCAGTCATAACCAAGATGGATATCTCCTACCTGCCTATTATTCCAGGACAGAAATAAGTAACATTTCAGTAATTTTGTTCCCCCATTATGTATACACATCTTGTATGTCCACACACATATCTTTTTGTAATTTTACAATATTTGTTTTTAGTCCTCCTAGAGTCATAAAAGACTGAACCAGTAAAAACTCTCTGTAAAAGAATGCAGGATAGTGGTGGTAATGACACCATGCCCTTCTAATGTTGAGGTCAGTTACTTTGCTCATGAATATTAATGCAGGCTGGCAGTATGAAATCTGTGGTAGAAGCCGCTCACAAGCAGTTGTTCTTTCTCCCTCTCCATGCCTGCTCTGCAGAGCGCCTCCACTTCCTTTTATGGGAAAATATGTTTGCACTGGAAAAACTGAGTGCAGACGGGTCTGTGGCTTCAGGACAGAGCGGGGTGGAAAGATCCGCTTCCAGCCTGGGACACTGTCTGTATGATCAGAGTGCAGCTCAGCAAAAGAAAATCCACCCACCAAAAAAGAAAAGGCAAACAAACTCCCAAACTATCTTTAACATAGTAAACATGTCAAGGGACTGGTCACACCAACAGTGCTGCTGTTCAGATTGCAGTATTTTTTTCACTGTAGCAAAAAGGTTTTTGCATTTTTTTTCCCCCCAAACAACATTATTTGAAAAAATCTGGGCTGAAATCGTGTCCAAGTCAGACCCAAGTAGTGCAGGAACCTTTTCTAAGGTCAGAACGACGTGTGTAGCATCAGTTATTTCTACCTTAATACAGAGAATGCATTAAGATAAATACCCTGAAGTCTTTACAACCACTTTAAGCAAAAATTTGAATTCTCAGTATTAAATCATAAGTGTATAGTCTTATCTAAGGAAAGCTTAGATTGGCAGTTTATTTTACTTACCTTTCACTTTGAAAGGATAACTGTAAGGTCTGGGTCTTAAGCCCCTTTGTACACACAGGCCGAATGTCAGAAGACATCAACCGGAAGAAAAGAAAAGAAAAAAAAAAAAAAAAAACAACCACGCACGGCGACATTTGGCCCGTTTGGCTGGCTTCTGTCGAACGAGAATGCTGGAAAACCGGCGGTCGACCGGCTCCCGATCAGCACTCTCAGCTATAACCAGATTGTTCTGGCAGAGGGGTAATCCCCCTGCCAGAACAACAGCTCAGAGGGGTGAGATCGCTGTACTAACGTTGAATCGGCTGGGTTGAATGAAAAAAAGAAAAGAAAAAAATATTAGTGTGTGCCAGGCTTTAGTGATTGTAAACCTTTGTTTTTTTTTAATAAAAACAAAAAAACAAAAATACATGTTATACTTACCAGCAGCCCGATTCTCCTTTTTGGCAGTCTCCCCACCTGCACTCCTGGCTTCTCCACTTCTGCAAGTGCCCCCACAGAAAGGTGTTTTCTATGCCACAGGTTTTTTTCTACCATAATGAGTTAAGGTAAAAAAACCTTTAGGCTTTAGAACCACTTTAAAATGACCTGGAATCTGACTATTGCTGCTCTGCCAACTCCTTATGCTCATGTGGAGAACATATGGAGTCTCCTGATTGTACATTAAAGCATCACATAACAGAGGCCAAGCAGCTGAGAAATGTAAACTGTTACAGTGGTTTTTGTATGGTGGTGACTACAGAGCTAGAAAACCATATGTTATCAGCAAGAGTTCAGACAGATGACATAGGCAAACCTCACTTCTGACTCTTAGCTTAAAGACTAATTAAAGGGGATAAATACAATTTTACACATAAGCCTGCAGAATTAAAATAATTTTAGCCCACATATTGAGAATTTAGCATAAACCAATTGTGACCATTTTTAGGTACCTGCTCCCACTTCTGCTCTGCTTGCTTGGGCGAGAAGAGTTGAACTTCAATCCCCCTGCCTGTAACCTCCTGGTACAAGTCACATGTCCAGGGAGGCTGCGGACTTGTCCGAAAGCGCATCACATCTCACACATGTGCAGTGCAGAGCCGGCTGCGAAATAGCAGGAAGTCACAGCCAACTTCCCTGTTGTTTAATAAAGGTCATTAGCTACAGTATATATAGCTGCCACAATTAATTTTTTTTAAAAAGGACTGTAGTGCCTCTTTAATGACCTGTTGACATTATAGGGAGGGCCATTTAAGTGATTTGGTAACCGCTTGTGGGAAAAAATGAACGATGGGGTTTCAGAGCTTCCCAAACGTAAACGCGTCCTTACTGTCCTGAGCCCCTTATAAGGCTGCTTTCACAGTGATACACTGTAGTTTCCCAGCACTGTGGCTGCAGAGCAGTGCACCTGTGGCTTTTACTGCGAGTTAGCTGCTTTCTAAAAGCGCACCAAACCCACAGGGTATAATAGCAGTCTATGGCTCAGTGCAGCTAACCGCCAGGAAAGTTTCAGGTGCACTGCGATGTACCTGTGGATCAGTGGAAAAAGTCTAACAACCCTTTTGTCTAAGTGTTAATATGCCCTTAGCAAAAGTGCAGTGTATGTGATATTTATCACACTGATCTTTTCATCTTCCAGCTTCTGCTGGCATTTCTCTCCAGGCTGCTAGAAAGGTCCCAGGCAAAATGCACTTGGTATCATTCTGCCCAAGACAGGAGCCGACTCTACAGAGGAAGCATAAGCTTATACGGCTCCTGCTTCTTCTGCATCCGCCTGCTTCCTTCGCTGCCGACTCCATGCACTCTGATGCTCTGGGATGGCGGGTTGGCAACCCGTTGATCGCAATCTGGGCTTGCCGACCCACCATCCCAGAGCATGGGCTTCCCTGGTTTGAGGGGGAGGGCCACATGGGAGGGCTCAGAGGGCCACATGTGGAAACAAATCTAGTTACACAGAAGCTTACATGTGCGTGGGGAAAAAAAAAAAAAAAAATCTGGACCCAAACTGCCTCTCTCATTTGGAAATGATGGACAGAACTGTGAACTTAATAGGATATTTCACCTTTACAAAAAGGTGTCTATAAATGAAAACAAGCTCTGCAGCTTTGACCAAAATTAAATAATGCCTTTGCTATAAGTGTAGGCCATTTATGTACCTCATGCTGTTACATGATTAGTCTGAAGGCCCCCCCCCCCCCCCCCCCCCAGGGCAATCAGATATCCAGTTAAATTATGTACATTTAGGAAAGCATCCAGGCTTTTTTTTTAAAGCAAAATACTGATCTGGACAGAACCAGCTCTTGAGGGAGTCTATTCAACATTTCACAGCTCTTACTGTGAAGAAACCTTTTGTATTTGGAGACAATCTTTTCCTACAGACATAAAGCGTGCCCCCTTGTCCTCTGTGATGACCTTAAAGTGAATAACTCTACACTATATGGACCACTTCTGTATTTGTATATGTTGATCATATCTCCCCTTAATCTCCTCTTCTCAAGAGGATAAATTCAGTTCCCCCAAACACTTTCCTCATAGCGGAGTTTCTCCATGCCTCTTATCAGTTTGGTTACCCTTCTCTGCACTTTCTCGAGTTCCCCAATACCCTTTTTGTGACTTGGTGCTCAAAACTGAACTGCGTAGTCCAATTGACAAATTAACATTTTTCACATTTCGATATTTATTGGACTTTATTTGTATATTTATATGCAGTTTTTTTGTTCATATTTTTTGAGCGCTGCGCTACATCATTTTGGTAAGTATTTAGTTTAGAAAGTTCAGAATCACTTATAGGTGTTGGCTAGCAACTGATTTAGCACTTATTTGGTTTGTTTCACGTAATAATCGATTGCGCAGATTGAATATTGATACACGTATTCCAGATGAGGTCTGATGATTTGCACAGGGGTAAAACGATCTCTCTCTAGAGTCTATACCTCTCAATACAGGAAAAGATTTTTCTTGCTTTGGAAACCAATGCTTGGCATTGCGTGCAATTATTATGCTTATGAACTACCATGTTAATCGAGACCTAGCTATTATTGCTCACCAACACAGAAGTGAGCTCTTTCTCCAATTCAAACCTTCTCACATATGTTCTCTCCCCTGATGAAGTAGCTCTAAGCTAGCTTATGTGATGGTAAAGGTGAACAGTGATCGCTAGTCCTCACTTAGCAATGTTCTAGCAGTTTTCTTCAGGTCAGACTCCATTTGGTATGTAAATGGCACACACACATGTAGCAAGGGCATTATTTAATTTTCTTTCAAAACTACACAGTTTAATGTTATCTATAGATGTCGCTTATCTGCATATGCAGTTTTTTGGTGAAGGCGAACTAACCCTTTAAGCATGCCAGGCCAACCAACAGAATTCTACCCAAAAATACCCCATAAACCTATATGTTGCAGACTGCTTCTATTACCACACACAGCTGAATGCTCAGATAATTGGCACCTGGTGAATAATGTGCCAGGCCACTTTGTATTGCAACTGTTCCTGTCCACACCTGAAATCGCACAGGTGCGCAGTCTGCATTCCTGTGCATCTCAGTGCAGTGCGATTTTCAGCCCATTAATTTCAATAGCCTGAAATCGCACCAAAAGTAGTGCATGCGCTTCTTTTTAAAGGGCACTGCACCGCATTACATGGTACTGCAGTACCATGTGATCAGGGAAATGCACTGTGTTTTGAATGCAGTGCTGGAAATGTGCATGGAATGGGGTTTTCCAGCAGAGAAGAGGAGCTGAAGAGCAGAAAAAAAACTGTAAAAAAATGCATCCAAAGGCTAGGCGTGTGTAGCATTTGAGCATTAACACATTTCTAGTGGCCAGAATAAATCGTTGTCTCTTGTGCAACTGGCAGACAGTTTGTCAAAATATTTTGTTAACTGCAACAGCAATAATGTAATTTACCTAATAGAATGTACATCTCATAAATTACAGTATGTTGGCTGTATGTCTAGACCTATGATTATCAGAATCAGTGAGCATTTTCATGGGTCCTCCTATGTTAACCACTTGCCGCCCGCCCTATAGCAGAATGACTAGTTGTGATATCCTGACCAGACATCATACGACGTGCCTAGGAAAACACAGTC
This sequence comes from Lithobates clamitans, assembly GCA_037952925.1. Classification (NCBI taxonomy): domain Eukaryota; kingdom Metazoa; phylum Chordata; class Amphibia; order Anura; family Ranidae; genus Lithobates; species Lithobates clamitans. Next base: position 5,821,587 of record JBBGZY010000199.1, read on the forward strand.
AGGGTACGCAGTGGGGCGATCGGAGGTGCTGTGTGTCAGTCTGACAGACCGCAACTCCATGTGGTAAGAAGCCTTTGTCAGAGGCTTCATACCACGATCGATCAGCTGTGACCAATCACAGCTGATCATCGCATGAACCAGGAAGTGCCGGTAAACGGTTTACACTGACAGGGAGAGCCGATCGGTGGCTCTCCCTGTCAGAGGGGGGTCTGTGCTGGTAATGAGCACATTGATCATCAGCACAGCCCCCATCAAAAGGTGCCCATCAGCTGCTAGCCTGCCCCCATAATAAACGCCTGTCAGTGCCCATCAGTGCTGCCTATCCATGCAGCTTATCAATGCCCAGTTTTTTGTTTTTTTAAATTGGTCTTTTTCCGTTTATAGCGCAAAAATTAAAAACCGCAGGTGTGATCAAACACCACCAAAATAAAGCTCTATTTGTGGGAAGAAAATTATGAAAATTTAGTTTGGGTACAGGGTTGCATGACTGCCCAATTGTCATTCAAAATGTGACGGCGCTAAAAATTTTCCTGGACAGGAAAGGGGGGGGGGGGGGGGAGATTTCCTGGTATGGAAGTGGTTAAGGTTAAGGATAAGAGTCTATTTCATGTCTCCAGACATTTCAAATATGAACATTCTGGTGACATGAGATCTTTTTCATTTTGTGGTTTGGAAAAAGTCCCTCCCTCCTAGATTGTAAGCTCTAAAGGAGCAGGGCTCTCTGATTCCTCCTGTATTGAATTGTATTGTATTGTAATTGTACTGTCTACCCTAATGTTGTAAAGCGCTGTGTAAACTGTTGGCGCTATATAAATCCTGAATAATAATAAGTTAAAAAACCACCAAGGGGTGGAGATTTCCACCGCAAACTGTTGGAAAGAGGTGTGGTGGATTTTTAGTCTCCAATCTAGTACACCATCTGGTTTAAACTCAAGATAAGGGACTATTTCTCAAATAGTCCCTGCTTGGGACTACATATCCCAACATGGGACTACATATTCCAGCATAACTATACATATGGCTTTAACGCAAGATATGATACAGACTTTTTTCGTTTATTTTTTTTGGAGGAACATTTTTGTCTTGTTTTACACTTTGTTTTTTCCTATTGTGTACAAACATATCCATTGCTGGAAAGCACTTTCAATGTCTGTGTTGCCAGCATAAGACTACATATCTCAGCATGACTACACATATGGTTTGAACCAGTGGCAGCTGGTGCTCAAAATTTTTAGAGGGGCGCAAACAAAAAAAAAAAAAAAAATCATCAATTGCAGCCTCACTGTGCTCAAACGCAGCCACTGTGCCCATCAGAACTGTGCCAACGCAGCCACTGTGCCCATAAATTGCCGCCACTGTGCCCATTAAACGCTGCCACTGTGCCCATTAAACGCTGCCACTGTGCCCACCAAGTGCAGACACTGTGCCAAACGCAGCCACTGCACCCATAAATTGCCACCACTGTGCCAAACGCAGCTACTGTAACCATCAATTGCCCCCAGCGTGCCCCATCAGTTGCCACCAGCTTGACCCATTAGTTGCCACCAGCTTGACCCATCAGTTGCCACCAGCTTGACCCATCAGTTGCCACATCAATTGCCACCAGTTTTCCCCATCAATTGCTGCCAGTGTGCCCCCCCCCCCTCCGCCTGGCACTTACCTGTCTCAGGTCAGCGCTGTCCTCCACGCTCCGTCCGAGTCCTCAATGTTTTCTCCCGTCCTCTTCTGCTATGATTGGATGCCTGGCGTCCAATCACAGCGCCTTTCGCTTCAGCCAATCAGGTGACAGGAAACAAGACCCGGTGCACCCGATTGGCTGAGAGGCGGGTCAGTGTTAGGGAAGCAATTTATTTGATTCCCTAACACAACACTATGTAAGCAGCGAATGCACAGCAGTGCGCCCGCTGTTTACCAATTTGGAAGCCTATTAGAGCCCATGGCTCTAATCAGGACACCTATTAGAGCCGACGGCTCTAATCAGGCACTTCCAAAACACCCTCGCCGCTGTAATTCAGATGCCCGGCGCCCGACAAGGGGCTGAACACCGGAATAGGGGGCGGCAGCGGCGACAATAGATAGATTCATGCAATGCATGAATCTATTGGAGATTGACGGGTGCAGGAGAGAGGGGGCGGCGCTCCTGCGCCCTCTATGGACGCACCGCCACTGGTTTGAACTCAAGATATGGTGCAGACCTGTTTCTCATTTAGTTTATTTGGAGGAACCTTTTTGTCTTGTTTTACACATTTTTTTGTCTTTTACTATTGTGTAGAAACATGCATCCATTGCTAGAAAGTATTTTGCATATTTGTATTGCCAAGTGCTACCCCTTACCACCTGTTTTGGATATCTCCCAATTGCGGTTTCAATTAGATAATTGGAAGGTGTAGTTTGGCAAACAATATATATGTTCTGTTTTTTAACTAGAAAATTGTACTGTGATCAAAGCTTATAAGCTGGAATGTGTGAGCCCCTCTGTTTTTACTCACTTCTTTTATGTACCAATAAGGAAGGAATAAGTATGTTTGGAGTAGCCGGCTCTATTCTTTGTATTGATGTCTGTACCACTGCGAGAGAGCATCAGAGCCAAAGCACCCACTGTGGATTTTATCACAAGCCTGCAGAGGACATACACTGATTTTGAGCGTTGCATTATCTGCTTTTACAAATTAATATTCTGGCCAGTGAAATACAGTATATGAATGCTCAAACGCTTGATGTGCCTAAAAGCATGCGCAATACAAGGCTTTTACCGCGTTTTAAGCGGCTTTTCTCCGGCAAAAAGGCATTCAAGGGGCTAAACAGACACCCTCTGTGCACAGGCTTTAAAGTGTTACTAAACCCAGTAATATAAAAATAGTTCATCCCCCCCCCCCCACACACACACACACGGGGCGTGTCAGGACAAGTCTGATCATTGGAGGAGAGCACAGCGTCAGAAAACTGACCATGGCGTGTTCTCTTGCTTAGTGTGGTCAGTTTTTAGTAGAAAAGCCTAGGAACTGGCAGGAACACCAGGGATTTCACACAAAGGGAGCAATATAAAGAAAACAGGAGACTCTCTCATACAAGTACATGGTACAGCAGGCACATATCAAGAATAGAAAATGCTGGGGTAACAAACGCTTTAAGAACAAACCTACAGAACCTTGTTTGTAACCCGGGGACTGCCTGTACAGCAGTCAGAAATAAAGGCACAATGGTGGAGATTTACTAAGACTGGTGCAGCTGTGCATAGTAATCAGCTTGTTCAATTAAGCTTTGACATTAAGGCCAGGTTCACACTGCTCCAACATGGAAGTTGGACGACTTTCAATCCGACTTTGCATTATGACTTCATGTCCGACTTCCATGCAACTTTAATGAATGGAATTCGACCATACCAGGCCCTTTGAGTCTGGTATGAAGTGTGTGTGTGTGTGTGTGTGTGTGTGTGTGTGTGTGTGTGTGTGTGTGTGTGTGTGTGTGTGTGTGTGTGTGTGTGTGTGTGTGTGTGTGTGTGTGTGTGTCCAAGGGCCTTTTCCTGACAACCCTGGGTGGTGGTTGTGGGGGTCTGCAGACGGGGGCTTATCGGAACCTGGAAGGCCCCCAGATCTGGCACCCCCCCATGTGAATGAGTAGGGTTACACAGATTTTTGACAAAGTCCTTAATAAAAAATGAAGGATGTCCCCGTCATAGCTCAAATGTGTCTTCTCCCTCTGGTTCCTTCGCCTTCCGCTGATTTCTTCTGCGGAAGTTAGCTCCTGATGTTGTGTTAGCTCCAGTGTCTAATCTCCTATGTATCCATGGGGTGTGGCCATCAGGTGGTGTCATCAGGAGACCCCACCCCTTGTGATGTCACCACCCAGGGCATGATGGGCTGGTAATGTCACAAGGGGGTTGGGTATCCAGATGGCCACACCCCATGGCTATATAAGAAATGGCAGACACCAGCACTAACACAACAGCGGGAGCCAGCATCAGGAAAAGACATCAGCGGAGGGAGAAGAACCAAAAGGAAGACATCAGAGAAAGTGAGGGGAAGACATCAGAGAGAGGAGGAGAAGACACACTGGAGCTACGACAGGGGACATTCTTCATTTTTAGTAAAGGACTTTGTCAAAAACCTGTGTACTGTTTTTATTTTTGACACTTATTTTTGATACCCATTCACATTGAGGGGGTAGGGGAAGGATCTGGGGGGCCCCTTCTGATAAGCCCCCTGCCCGCAGACCCCCACAACCACCGGCCCAGGGTCATCCGGAAGAGGCCCTTGTCCAACATTGGGACAAGGTGCTTTGGGGTGGGGGGGGCACAGAGCAAAGCCCCCACCCCCCATGTTGAGGACATGTGGCCTCATATGGTCCAGGAGGGGGGGGCTTGCCTGCCCCCCCCTTTCCTGACCTGCCAGGCTGCATGCTCGGATAAGGGTCTGGTATGACTTTTGGGAGGGGGGAACCCCTTGCCTATTTTTTTTTTTCCTAATTTTAGCATGGGGTTCCCCTTCAAGATCCACAGAGCCCAAGTGGCATGCCACAAGTCGCATCCGTTAAGATGATGATCTGAATTTGATGTGACTTGCATTCAAATTAATGAGTTGAAATCGTGTCCAAGTCGGGCCAAAGTAGTGCAGGAACCTTTTTCAAGTCAGACCAGTTAAGACGGCTCTCAGAGAACCACCGATTTATACACGTCATGCGCTCATAAAGTCATAGCGTATGTCGCACCAGTATGAACCAGGCCTTAAGCATAGAAGTGGATTGGTTACTATGCACAGCTGCACCAGGTTTAGGTTGGGTTCACACTGCTGCATGCAGCGGTTCACAGCAGGGGTCCTGTGTGTCCCTGTTCGGCATTTCAGGTATGATTTCAGTCCGAATATTTGGCTGAATTCGAACCTAAAACAGACCAGAAGATGCACAGGACCCCTGTGCAATTCGCTCCTGAGATGTGTGAACCAGCTCCATAGAGAGCTAGTCATAATCTCCTTACATGCAAATTGGATGCGGGGGGGAAACCCGCATCCAATTTGCAATAGTGTGAACCCAGCCTAAGTAAGTCTCCCTCAATGAGGCAAAAGATTTTTTTTTATTTTTTTTATATAAACATGTATGATTACATGGGTCTAACAGCCATAATTGTTCCTAAAAGGAAACTATTGGATTGTCCTAGCTTTTTGATATAATTTCCTCCATTTCCAGAGAAATGGTTGATGGAGATGTCTTTTGGCTCTTCCCTTATCCTTCACAAAAACAAGCATGAATGCTTGGTCAATCTGTGTAATGATCAGGTCCGTCATGCACTCCGATCAGGTGTATGGGTACCTTGAGACTTCTTTACAGAAATTCAGGAGAGAAAAAAAAAAAAAAAATACTAAGCTACAGGTATAAAGTGCAGAAAATGCAGACACCTGGACATTGTTACACATGCCAGCACCAGCCTGCAGTCCCTGCCTCTTTAGCCGAGTGCTGGGTTGTACTGATCGGCAAAAAATCCAATACTTTCTGGTTGTGCCAAAGCTTGAGCGCCCATCCTGAAGCAGCCCATCATAGTGATGAGCCAATAGGAATATGTAGGGCTTGGGACAAAGCAAGGTCCAAACCTACTAGAAGTGTTGGAGCTTTGCAGATCAGAATGGCCTGGCATTTGGACATGTTTGAGTGGACTGCAGGTTACTGAAGGAAGCTGCGGGTACCTCTAGATTATTTTCCTGGCAGTTTTAACAGGTTTTCGTTCCAATTCTTCAAAAGCAGAAATGTACATATGCTCAGGATACAGAGCTCTGCATGACATTTTGCACAACAGCCTCCCATCTTTCACCGCCACAAGAACCAATATATTTACTCAGGAGAGGAAATGTCCTTTCCTACTTTGGTTCTAGGCACCTGTAAGCATCTGGGGTAGGGGGTGCTTACTCACACATGTATGGATCCAAGTGAATGAATATTATATATATATATATATATATATATATATATATATATATATATATATATATATATATATACACATACACACACACACACATATACACATACACACACAATCATAAAAAACAGATATATATAATAATAAGTATAAACATGAATTGTAAGCAATAAATAAATCGTGTTTATCCATAAAGGAAAAAGATCAGTTTTAAAGGCGTTCGCTAGTTTATGCTGATATTTTTGCAAAGTAGAAAGATGTTTTAACATGAAAGGAAATATGCATCACACTGATAAGAAATGTTCCTCATATTTTGGTCATCTTGTCTAATGTATGTCAGTTATGTAATTTTTATGTTTAAAAACATGTGTGAAATGTGCATAGAAAGAGAGCTTGCCTATTTGCACATTTTGGTTTGTCTGATAAGTATTCTGAAGAAACACAATGAATAAATGTACCCTTATAGATGTAAGAAAAAAAGCAGCATTTATTCATTTCTTTATATTGAGGCCTGCAGTGCATTGCAACCATAATCATACAAAGACTCCTGCATGGTTACATCTCAGTCCCCAAATTTTCAGTTAAAGAGGTAATGAAGTCCAGGAAAAAAAAATAAAAAATAAAATAAATTTGGTTCCCCTGCAAGTTAAAGGCATAATGTTCTAGTATGCACATCGGAGACACTGGAGAACAAACCACTCCTCCAGCCTCTGTCTTGGTAATTTTTGGGTAGTTTCTGTTCCCAGAGAAACCAGGTGAGGAAGGGGGGGGGGGGGATCACCATCAGGGCTGCAGAATTGATTGAATGGTTGTAAAGGCGCCTGAATCACTTTAAAGATATGGAGTACAGTCAGCATAAATTTGTATATACCAGCATGCGCGCGCACACGCACACACACACACACACACACACACGTGCTTGCCCACAGCATCTTGCTGCTCCTCCGTAGTATTTATGGAGGCGATGACAGGGGTTAATACTGACCTGACTGACAGGTCAAGAGATCTGATTATTCTTTGCTGCAGTTAAACACCGAAGTAGGCCATAGACAGTACGAATCTCGGCCAGTTCAGCAGGAGATTTGAACCATCTATGGGCAGGTTGAATGTACAAAGTTGATCGATCAACTTGGGTACAACAAGCCTGCCAGATTTTGTAAACGATTATCGCTAGCAGCTAGTATAGCCACTAGTAATAATCACTGTCTTCTCCCCCTTCTTAGGGAGAGAGATTCCCCCGTCAACACTGTCTGTGCCGGTGGTTGCAGGAAAGAAGTTCGCTACATGTATGGGCTGCTTTAGGCTCCATTCACACTTGTGTAACTTGTCATGTGACAAGTCGCAGCCTAGCTTTTCAATGGCACCCGTTCAGATCAGTGTCACTTGAAGTCAGATTTTGAAAAGGTGCCTGCATTACTTTGGTGCAACTTCTGATAAGACTTAGCTCCATTGAGTGTTAAGTCTGTTCAAAGTCACATTGTAAATCATGAGACTTTGGAGTCACACTAGTGTGAATCGAGCCTTATGGGTCTTATCCCTTCTCCAGCCTGTGACTGGACACAGAAGCAGCACATTGATCAGCTCATCTGTTACTCTGCTCTCTTCTCCTATCCGTATAATCCTTGTAAACATCAGCACTACACAGCACACCTTGTAGGCTCCTTGTGCTCATTCTCCCTCTCCCAGTGTGAACGTTGCTATACAGGGACTGCATTCAAGGGCCCCTTTTCCATGTATGGTTTGCAGTAATGCATGTTACTACAATGGTGCCTCTGAAAAGCCATTCATGTTGAATATTTCAGAGCACCACAACAATGTACATATGACAAATCTGTGCTTTGCAGGGCAGTCTGTTACGGTGCATTTTTTAAAGGATAAGTTCACCTTTTGTAACATGTTACAATGGGTGTAATATGTAACGATTGCACCGCAACCCTTAGGGCCCTTTCACACTGGGGCGGTTTGCAGGACGCTATTGCCCCAATACCCTGTTTCCCCGAAAATAAGACCTAGCGTGATTGTCAGTGATGGCTGCAATATAAGCCCTACCCCCCAAATAGGCCCTACCCCGTTTCCCCCGAAAATAAGCCCTACCCTGAAAAAAAGACCTACAAGGACTTTAACTAGGGCTTATATTGCAGCCATCACCGACAGTCACGCTATGTCTTATTTTCAGGGAAACAGGGTAATAGCGCCTGCAAACCGACCCGAAACAGCCGCTGCTGTGTCTCCAGTGTGAAAGCCCCGAGGGCTTTCACACTGGAGCGGTGTGCTAGCAGGACGGGAAAAAAAGTCCTGCTAGCAGCATCTTCGGAGTGGAGTGTATACCGCTCCTTCACCGCTCCTGCCCATTGAAATCAATGGGACAGCGCGGCTATACCGCCGGCAAAGCGCCTCTGCAGAGGCACTTTCCGGTGGTTTTTAACCCTTTCTCGGCTGCTAGCAGGGGGTAAAACCGCCCCGCTAGCGGCTGAATACCAACGGTAAAGCGCCGCTTACAATAGCAGCACTTTACCGCCAACGCTGCCCCCGCCCCAGTGTCAAAGGGCCCTAAAGTCTGCTGTTGGCTACCATCATAGAGCCAGTCCAGGCTCTGCAGAGAAGCTGACAATGTTGATGCCTGCCTGGGAGTTGGTTCAGCCTCTCAGAGCTTTGCTGAGAGCCTGAGCCAGCTGCAGCCACCCCCTTCACAACCCAGCACTCCAGTGAGTGCTGGAGGGGTGGAGCAGAGAGCCGTGACTGACAGTCAGTGCTCTCTGCTCAGTGAAAATCGAGAACCAAGCAGAGAACCGAGCGCATGGCTGCTGTCTTAGAGGTGGCAGGGGACTGATGCTGCATTCACTTAGGCGAGTACGATGGTTTGTCATTTTGTAAACCCACACTTCTTTAATATGCTGCCTTAAAGCAATGTACAGTATAGTCTGAAGGAACTCTTAAAGAAATACTCCAGGATGCCATATAAAAATTACAATAAAGCACAATGACCCATGTAAACCAATAAACTTTAGCACTTTATTTATAAAGCTCACCATTTAGGAGAAAAATTGAATGCAATAATCTCCGATTCCTGGGTCCGCCCACTACAGGGAGCAGGGACGGAATTTCATCACCACTCACTATAAGGAACACCAGCAAGACAAGACCGGTGGCCACGGAAATACAGAGCATAGCAGCCACCGGTCTTAAAAAATGGATATCATGGGCACGGAAGTCTTAATCAAATAATGCTCTTCCGTTTTCTCAGAGAAGACAGTGGAAACATATTTAAAGAGGGCATGAAACCACCAGCAATTTATAAGAATAAAGTGTTTGCCTGGAGTTCAGATTTATTGTATCATTTTGATTAATTTGATTCAGTTAAATACCTAAAAGGAGTTCAGATTTAAAATAATGTATACTACAGGTCACTAGTATAAATGTTCCAATGGTCCTACACTCCTGCCTTGAGCACACATTGTAGAAGCAACTAACCAAAGGTTTGTCTTTATATACTTTGTAAAAGGTCCACAAATACACAAGTTCTGTAATAAAGTTAGACTCATCTAAAAAAAATTCACAGACAACCACACTCCAGATGATTCCTTCTTCCTCCTACTCAACAGTGACAGTGTCTTCTTTTTTGTCTCTATGTAGCCAGTTTATCTTTGTAAACTCCTACTTACTGTTAGATATAAATGTTTCCCCAGCTGCAACTTCACATAAAGAATGAAAAACACACACACACTTGACCTTGGAAAGTAAAAACCAAATTATGTCCTTATGGCATCAGAGGGGTTACAGCTGAGTTGCCCTTCATGGTGAATACTGCTTCGTTCCTGCTCCAAAAGCTGAAGGAAACAGGATTTCCTCCCTCAGTGAACACAATTCCTGGGGATGGTATCTAATCTTGGGAAATTACTATATAAGGCCAAGTCAGGCATAAATGGTTTGCAATCTGGTTCTGAACAAATGTCCAAAACAGAAACAAAATTTATAAATAAAACTGGATTGAACATTCCAGCAAAGACCAATCGATATTACAGCCTGAACCTGGATGGGTGAACGAGAATACCACAAACCTACAACCTTCTTTGCTGAGTTGATCTTCTTTTCACTCTAGAAAAGAGAAGGCTGCTAAATGATGGACTCTTGGATGAGATGAAAGTGACTGTTCATTCTAAATGTGTAGTCTAGTTAAAAGTTCTATGGTGACAGCATAACCTTTCATTATATAACATCAGCATTGTAATTATATCAAGTGTTATTTTTGGCAAACCAATATAAAGCTCATTCGAAAAAAATGTATTTGCATGTTGTGAGTTCTGCCTGTCTGCTGAACGTCTTTCCACAACTTCCTGGGTTGCCAGCATGTTTTGTAGCTTCTCCTCTGCTGTTCACTTTAAATTTCAAAAGACTACGTATCCCATGGTACATTTCTGCCTGCAAGCAGTGATTCCTTTACGGACTTTCACCCAAGTTCAGAAGGCAGGCTCTGTAAATTCTGTGCCTACTCACAGGGCAGTGAATACGTGTCAGAGAATTTACAGAAGTAAATGTGTGGGGATCTTCAAAGTTTACAAACTTCAAGATCATTCAGATTAATAGGAGTAGGCTAGAATTCACTGAAAAAACAATATAGAAATATGAATTACATTTGAGCCCCAGATACACTTTAAATCCTTTGCTCTAGCTCAGTGCTGCTGACAATTCTAAGTGCGTGCTTCCTGATGGTGACAACTGTGGACCATTACCAGGAGTGTACTTCACTTCTTTTGCTGGTATACTTCAAAAGACACTTGTACTCTCCACCAGAAACCTTTGTGACAGGGTGACAATGAAGGAGCACAATTGGGATGTTCTGCTGTCACTTCATAACAGGGAGTAGTGCCTTAACAAGGACTATTAGGCTAGTTTCACACTATTGCAGGTATTGCACCTGTTGACGCACCTGCAGTCAAAACGTGCTTCTTAATGGCACCCTATGCATCTAAAACCGCAGTGTGTTTGCAGGTTCCAGAACTGCAGGGAAATGGCGCAAAAGTACCATGTATTTTCCCAGCCATTGCATTTTCAAAATGCTGCAGGAGCCTTTTTCTGCATAAAACGTAGGCACAGCAGCCCATTCAAATGAATGGGCTGTTATGCCCGTGCAAACGTGGCCCGCAAAGCCGCAATAGCGTGAACCTAGCGTTATAGAAGAATCATTGGGTAATATCAAGGAACTGCATACAATGTCACAATGCTCATTCACAGCAACCCAACAGTGCCTTTCTAAAAGTATCGATAACCAAAGACCCATGGATTACAGCAGAAGTTGAAATACCATCCACCAAATGCAGTGACTAGAATTATTACCCAATGTTCAACTAGTTTCTAAATAAGTCAAGTTTCAAATCATTAAACCACTACTTTGCAAACGCTGATGAAAAGTTGGCTTTCAACATTATAGGCACTACAATGAAACTGCTGACATATTCTACCTGTTCACTTATTCCATGGTTACATGATGTTTCTACAATATAATGCCCTATAATGTACAAGCCAACAGGAAACTTGCAGTGCACTTCCTTTGAGAGCTATCAGCTAGGCTCCAAATGTTTGGCATCCCCTTGCTGCTTTCCTGGCTGACTGGGGCAAATGGAATTTCTAGTGCTCTCAGCTGCAACAACAAAACCTTGCTTCAAGAATGAGAGCTTTTTCTCCTCCTAGGTATGGAGTGCCCTGGGATTTCAACATTATTCTTTCATCCACACAGAATATGGAAAATATTTGTGCATGCAACAAAAAATATATAGCCAACAATAGAAAGGACTGATGCCAGACATAATAAAATAAGGCATCACCCAAGACTGTATTCACAGTCAGTCACACAAAAGAAGAAAAAAAAAAAAGAAGCACCATAAGTGTATATTTAAGAACATTACAAATAATTAAAATCCCTTATATTCTAAATACTGCTTGAAAGGAAGGGGTATTCACAAGTACATATGCCGTTCAAGTTGTCAAAGTTAACACTGATCTTCACTGTCCAAGAGAGCATCAAATCCAGGAGAGTGCAGGCTATATTATAGCTAAAAAAAAAACACCACCAAAAAACCCACAAACATCACAAAGGGACATAGCTTTCAGGCAGTAGGGGGGGTCCCTTGTGCTGATGCCTCATCCATTAGGTGAAATCTTCTTCCTCCCATGGTCCCCCTATCCCATAATTATCCGGTATGGTAGGGGTTAATGGAACTAACGGATTGTCACGGGCTCTCATCAATAGAGCTTGACTGCCTGTCATTTCCGCCAGCTCCACCATTCATAGACACCGTACTACAGCTTCTATGAATGGATGGATGGAGGGGGCAGACCTATCACCTGCCTGTTCTCCATTCATAGCATAGTTTCTATAAATATTGGAGCGAGGGGGAAAGGCAGCCATAGTCAGGCACACTTGATGGGAGCCTAAAATAGTCATCAGCAAAAAAGGACACACCCAACTGACTGTAGGTTATGTAATTTGTGCTGATTTCTCAGTTTTTTTATTTGGGCTGCACATAGACTTTAATTATGGGGCAACAGCTTTGTACAGTCATTTGGCCCAGGACAAATTTAGGAAGCCACTCAAAGGGTGCCAAAATTTCAGTGCCTGCACCTATAGGAGTAGGGTAGATGAGGTGGTGCGCTATTGGCTTCAGCTACTGTCAAAGTCTGTGAGCCAATGAAAAGAGAGGGGCGGGGCAAAGCCACGGCTCTGAGTCTGAACTGGGGGGGGTAAAAAAAATAATGTGGTTGCATAAGTGTGCACACCCTCCTATAACTGGGGATGTAGCCGTGTTCAGAATTAAGCAATCACATGCAAACTTATGTTAAATAGGAGTCAGTACACACCTGCCATCACTTAACGTGCCTCTGGATTAACCCCAAATAAAGTTCAGCTGTTCTAGTAGGTCTTTCCTGACATTTTCTTAGTCACATACTACAGCAAAAGCCATGATCCACAGAGAGATCCAAAAGAGTTAAAAGGTATCAGTCAGGAGAAGGGTACAAAAGAATTTCCATGGCATTAGACATACCATGGAACACAAAGAAGACAGTCATCAAGTGGAGAAAATATTGCACAACAGTGACATTATCAAGAACTGGACATCCCTCCAAAATTTATGAAAAGACGAGAAGAAAACTGATCAGGGAGGCTGCCAAGAGGCCTACAGCGACATTAAAGGGGCTGCAGGAATATCTGGCAAGTACTTGCTGTGTGGTACATGTGACAACAATCTCCCGTATTCTTCATATGTCTGGGCTATGGGGTAGAGTGTCAAGATGGAAGCCTTTTCCTAAGAAAAACATCCAAGCCCGGCTAAATTGTGCAAAAACTTCTCTGAAGTCTCCCAAAAGCATGTGGGAAAACGTGTTATGGTCTGATGAAACCAAGGTTGATCTTTTTGTCTATAATTCCAAAAGATATGTTTTGCAAAAAAACACTGCACATCACCAAAAGACCACCATACCCACAGTGAAACATGGTGGTGGCAGCATCATGCTTTGGGACTGTTTTTCTTCAGCTAGAACAGGGGCCTTAGGTAGAGGGAATTATGAAAAGTTCCAAATACCAGTCAATATTGGCACAAAACCTTCAGGCTTCTGCTAGAAAGCTGAACATGAAGAGTGACTTCATCTTTCAGTAGGACAACGACCCAAAGTTTACACCCAATTCAACAAAGAAATGGCTTCACCAAAGGTTAAAGTTTTGGAATAGCCCAGCCAGAGCCCAGACCTGAATCAGATTTGAAAATCTGTGGGGTGATCTGAAGAGGGCTGATCACAGGAGATGTCCTCGCAATCTGACAGATTTGGAGTGTTTTTGCAAAGAAGAGTGGCCAGATATTGCCAAGTCAAGATGTGCCATGCTGATATACTCAAAAAGACTGAGTGCTAGAGCTGCACAATTAATCGTCAAGAATCGTTATCGTGATCTTGACTAAAGTGTTTCACAATTCTTTCTATGCAAAGAATTCTCTCTGCTCTTTTGAAGCCACAGCCCTCAAAAGAAAGGAAGAGAAAAAACGGGCAGTCTGCCAAGAAACAAAAACATTCTTTATCAGTTGAACTTAAGTATAAACATTGTAACAATTTGTCAATGGAATAGATGTCCTGTGTAAGTGAAAAAAGTTTAACCACTTATACACTAAACCTTTTTCTGACATTTGTTGGTTACAAGTTAAAATCATTTTTTTTTTTTGCTAGAAAGTTACTTAGAACCCCCAAACATATATATTTTTTAGTAGACACCCTAGAGAATAAAATGGTGGTTGTTGCAATATTTTATGTCACACTGTATTTGTGCAGCAGGCTTTCAAATGCAATTTTTTGGGAAAAATTACTTTAATAAAAAAAAAAAAAAAAATCTAACCAGTAAAGTTAGCCCATTTTTTTTTTGTATAATGTGAAAGATTTTGTTGCGAGAATCGTGAGAGAAACGTGATCTTTTTATTCTAAGCAAAAAATTTGTCATTCTCATTTTGGCCAGAATCGTGCAGCTCTACTGAGTGCTGTAATAAAACCAAAAGAATTATTCAAGGGTGTGCACACTTACGCAAAAATATTTTAGTTTTTACTTCCCTCCACCTAAAAGATTTCAGTTTGTTGTTCAATTGAGTCGTACAGTTTATAGGTAACATTAAAAAGGTGGAAAAAGTTCTGAAATGTTTCTTACGTCACAGAAATCTGATATTTTAGAGGTGTATATACAGTTACATTTAAGATGTGTAGACTTTTTATATCCACTATCTAGCCGAAGTTCTGCCAATCCCAGGCTGTGTCAACCTCCTCAAGTCGGTGCCTATGGTGTGTATGTGCTGGGCCTAACATTCTTATATCCTGCATCCATAGTGTTTAGCAATATGAAAAAGAAGGAGAGGGGAGTGTCATTCACCACTGTGTATACGCCCACATGTGTGGACACTGAACTGAAACTGGAGCATGCTCAGTAGATGTCAAAAGCCAGTCTACACAATCTCAGGCTGCAACAGACACAGATAAGGAGGTAGGGAGAGTGAAAAGCAGGATCAACCAGGATTTTTGCAGTCTATAGAAAACAAACGCTCTAGTGGATGAGCGAGTAAGAACACAATGTAATATAGCATCTATTGACAGTTTGATGATTTGGGTTTAATGAAACTGTACAATTATTGTTTAATGTGAACATGACTTAGCCTAAAAGGTGCCTAGAAAATATTGCGGGACTTCAAAACATTATGGGGCCTACAAGTACCTGAGATGGTCTTTAACCACCTCCCACCCGTCGTATAGAAAAATGAGCTGAGCGGGGCGGCTCTTGTTCTGGGAGGACGTCACATGGCGGTGCCCAGTTTAGCCATGGGAGCGCACACGATCGCAGACGCGCTGTGTCCCGCTGCGTTACATGACCGCGCAGCGGTCAATGTGCGATAGCACTGAAAGCTGGCCTGGGCAGGAAGGGGGTGAAAGTGCCCAGTATAGAGGTGGTTAAATCAATTTCAATGCCCCTGTTGAATCCCATGGATCCTTGGCCAAAGCTGTACACAAGTCCTTAATATCCCTCCAACCAAATATCAAAGCAACCCTGAAGCTTAATTTCCCAGAAAAGTTTCTCTTGTAAAAGAATTGTGTAAATACCCTATTCTGCTATACACACTGCCAAATACTGTTCCAGTAAAGGGGAATCATCCCCCAAAGTCTGCTGAAAAACTGACACTTGCTTGAAGCGTTGATCTCCTGTTTCAAGCAGCAATCAATGGCTTCACCTGCCAACCTCCAAGAATCTACAGGATTTTTAGCAATGTGCTCGCCCCACACCAGCACCAAGCCCAACCCACTCATTTAACCTTCAAAATGTTGGTGTCCTATTAGACAATAGATGCCGTAAGCATTTAACAACTGAACAGCAGAAGTGAGGCTTCTCTTTGTACAGAGTAATTGTCTACTGAGGAACCCTCTAGCAACACTGCAATATTCATGTGTGATTCTTTTAAGATTTGAAAATCAATCTATAATTGTTTGTGACCTCAAAAGATAAAGGCTTTAAAACCATGCACTGTTAGACTAGCAATCTGGGATTATTAATATCAGAATCTTGGATGTCACTGGAACCCACAGGTTGTGTACCTCTGGTCTAAGCAGAGGTTAGTGGTTGTAAAATTCCAATCGACTTGCATGGTGCACATTGTGAGCGCTGGTATTGTTTACACTGCAAAAGTTCATAAGCACCCATGTGTGAATGGGCGCCAACTGTTCATATCAGGAGAATTCACATAATGTCATGGCATTTCACATACAGATAAGAAGCAGAACTTTAAAGCTGACATTTTTCATACGAAGGTACAGACTATTAGCTTTTACTGAGCATGCTCTACTAGTAATGACATAAGTGTTATGACAGGTGTATCACAAAAAAACACTTATGCTGAGAATTATTGAACATATTTTCTTTACAGAAAAAGTGTAGTATGTGCAAATGCCTTCAAAGCTTGAGGTGTACTTTTTGGTTCAAAAATGCGAACAAGCAGTTCAACGAATGCCGTCCCCTGGAAATGTGTATTTATCAGGCTGGTACCAATAATAATAATAATATTAATAAAATAAGTCTGCTAATTAATTTAAGAGAACAGTCCCTAGATTGTGAACAATGAACAATGAGTGAGAGCAGACTGATAAGAAGACTCTTGTGTATAAAAGGCAAGTTGGTACAGACCCACAATCCTCAGCAGCAGAAGTCTTTGTGCTGCATTCTACATGCAGTTGTTATGTAGGAAGTCCACAGGGACGCTAATAAGCGGTTATGTTCATGGCACAAACCTTTAAACCTCACATCTAATAAGTAAACTACAAGGCAAAAGGAAAAATATATACATACATATACACACACACACATATATATATATATACATATATATATACACATATATATATATATATATATATACACATATATATATATATACACATATATATATATATATATATATATATATATATATATATATATATATATATATATATATATACACACACACACACACACACACACACACACACACATATACATTATATATACATACATATATACATATACACACACATATACACATACACACACACATACATATAGGTTTGCAGATGACGGTTTTTACAAACATGGCTGCTCCATGCTCACTCCTTCATTCACATTTTGAAGTTTCTGCTCCCACTCTTGGTTTCTTCAGAAAGGATCACTACATTTAAAATAGAACAGGGTTACCTCAAAAAATTCACAAAGAAAAAAAAAAAAAAAAAAAAGAAGAAGAAGGGCAGAAACCCAGATTTGCAGTCATAACACAATTACATTTCTGTAGATCAGAGGGAGGACCATGCAGGAACCCCAAATTAGTATACCAAAGAGAAAAGCTGCAAATGCTGCATACATTTTTATGATATGCTTGAGTAAAAAAATGATAAACAAGTTTTGAGAGTACTTTGGTTTTTCATCAAGGTCCTGCTGTAATGCACCAGTCCACCCAATACCCTTCAAATCTAAGAAATGTCTATTGTGCATCAAAAACACATACTACTTGTAGTCTCCTGCATAAAGAAAGCCTGAAAATAAAAAAATAAAATAAAAGTTAATAATACCAAGAAGATACTCCGTTCAGCAAAACAGATCCAAACCTGCCTTGGAGGCCTGAATAGGACATATGAAATAGAAAGCAAAAAGGTAGCACAGGCATGGTAACTACAGACTCAATGACCTAGTGAGGCATTCCTTGGATTTTGGCTAAGGCTTCTTGCAAATGGCCACAAGAGGGAGTACAATGTGCAAGGAGAGTAAATAGGCGGCTTTAAAGTAGACACAGGTGTAGCTTACAGCATGCAAAGAGTTAATAAGCAGCGTAAGGGAGCAACAGGTGCAGCCCATTGCTTTATTTGCCACTGGGAGCAAAGAGAAATATCCATTTCCAGGTGTTGGCTTCAAGTGATCAGGGCTCAGGGCTTTCACACTGGAATTAAAGCAGCGGCTGTTTCGGGTCGGTTTGCAGGTGCTATTATTAGCACAATAGCGCCTGCAAACCGCCCCAGTGTGAAAGGACCCTAAAAGGGGGCAATTCTTTTGTATATCCACTGTATTACCGGGGGAACTATGACCAAAGCTTTTTTGGCCACATTTCTCCTATGGACTGAAGTCTGCTGTTGGCTGACATCACAGAGCCGGTCCAGGGAGACAAGTCAAACCCTTCTGTGAGGTACAATCAGTGTGAGGAGACTTCTGTGAGGGGGGAGGCAAAATGAATGGTGAAAGCCAGAATCTGAATGCAGTGATGGAAGATCTACAGATGAAGATGAATATGACTGCGAAATCGAATTGAGCTGTGGGTGGGAGCTGCCTGTCCAGGCTGTTCTGTTGTGACAGAGAAGGAGAGTGTACAGTAGTTCCAGTTTGGTTATGATCCTGTAAAGCCAACATATGTTTTAGGCTTGGTACACACTGCTGCGGTGCAAGCTACATCCGGTTTTGAGTACAATTGAACTCTGGAACAGAAGCAAGCAGGATCTGGGAGAAAAAAAATAGTGGTTGTGGAGGAGAAGCTACAGGAGTTGCGTGCAGAGAAAAGGGATCTAGGACAGGAGAGAAGAAACTGGAGTAAAATGCTGGAGTTGCATTCCACGAGTAACTGGCAATCATTGAAAGGATTGACAGGGAATCTGTCCAAGTTCTGAGGAAGAAAATGTACATCTTCTTAGAACAGCAGAATAGGATTCCCAGACGTCATAAGCCCTGCTGCACCACAATCTGAGCCGTTCATCCCCACACTGACTTTTACTCAATAAGGTATTCCACCCGGATCCATCCCACTGGAACCAAGACTCTATAGGAGTACTGGATCTGGAGCCCCTACTTTACATCTTGAAATCCTAGCCATGGATCCTTATTCCCCAATTTAAAAGTTTAATGAGCCTGAAGTTAGAGTGCAAAGAGACATTTTTGAAAATATCCAGATCATATGGTCGGTATCTGCCAAGAAGCCTGGATCAGCACCTGGCTTAGCCTCTCAGTGATCCACTGAAAGCCACCCACTCCACAGCCCAGCATTCCAGTGAGCCACTGACTGACTGTCATGGCTCTCTGCTAAGAGCGGAGGGAGAGAACTGACGATCAGCTGTGTTTGATCCCTCAGTTTAGAGGTGTCGGGGGATCGATGCTGCAACCACCTAGGCAAGTAGAAATGGGTTTTGTTTTTAAACCCCTAACTTTTTTTTTAACCACTTGCCGACTGCCTTCTGCAAGGCTGCGCAAACAGACGTGTCTGTACATCGGTCCGTGCATGTGGTAGTGTGGGCGCGCGTCCGCCGGCTACCCGCAATCATGGCACAGAGGCAGAACGGGGATCTGCCTATGTAAACGAGGCAGATACCGTTCTGACAGTGGAGAACATGGAGAGCTGCTGTTCCTAGTGATCAGGAACAGCGATCTCTGTTGTCCCAGTGAGCCCAGCCCCCACACAGTTAGAACACCTTGATCACCCCTAGTGTTAGTTAACCCCTTCCCTGCCAGTATCATATATACATTGATCAGTGCATTTTTTTTTTAGCACTGATCACTGTATTGGTGTCACCGGTCCCCAAAAAGTGTCACTTGGGGTCAGATTTGTCCACAGCAATGTTGCAGTCCCGCTAAAAATCGCAGATCGCCGACATTACAAGTAAAAACCATTAAAAAAAAAAAAAATTTTTTAAATTTAAAGTCCCTAAACGCTATTACTTTTGAGCAAACCAATCAATATACGCTTATAGGGATTTTTTTACCAAAAATATGTAGCAGAATACATAATGGGCTAAACTGATAAAGAAATTAGATTTGGACGTGTATTATAGCAGAAAGAATAATTTTTTGCGTATTTTTCAAAATTGTCACTATTTTTTTGTTTATAGTGCACAAAATAAAAACCACAGAGGTGATCAAATACCACCAAAAGAAAGCTCTATTTGTGGGGAAAAAAAGGACTTCAATTTTGTTTGGGTACAGCGTCACACGCCCATGTGATTGTCAGTTAAAGCGACGCAATGCCTTATCGCAAAAAAATGGCTTGGTTATTAAGGGGGTAAAGCCTTCCGGGGGTGAAGTGGTTAAAGAACAAAAACACAGTTTTTCACCCCTTTTACCATTTCCAACTGTTATTCTATTGCTAGGTTTATCATGCATTTTCAGAAATGCTTAAAGAAATGTAGGCATCTTAAACACCTGACAAGAAACCATACGTGGACATATGTGAATAGTAAGGGGATTCATGAATTATTCTGAGGCTTTCTCCTAGTAGTTAAGTTAGGGAAAACCACATTAATTATTAAAGTAGCACCTGGGAATTGTATATGAAGACTTAAGAAATACGTTCTGTCTGCCAATACAGGACAACTGACCTGCATAGAGTATATTATATCACTGCCCATAAAAGGTTAAAGAATGTACCCATTTGTGATCTAGAGTGCTTTTCTTTGAATGTAAAAACAGCCCTTAAAAAAAAAAAAAAAAAAAAAAAAGCGTACTACTGGCTGAAATGTTTATACAACTGGAAAAGCATGGTGGTTTTATTTTTTCCATGAATTTGTTCATAGCAAGATGCCCAGCATCACATCCTCTTTAGAGGCTGATAAAGCACACCTAAGGACCCGTTCACACTGATGTTTTTGCTCCATATTTACCTTGCTAAAAATGCAATAAAATATATTTTCCTTAAAATCCTATGGGACTCTTCATGCCACTGCACTGTGGGTGTGGTGTTATTTGAAAAGTCCTGTATGCTGCAATTTTGGGGCGCTTTTCAAAACCACACTAAAAATGCGGCTCCCCAATGAATGAGTGGATAATGCATCAAAAACCGTGGATGCGTTTTTCAGCCACATGCCAACCAGTAAATGCACCGGAAACACATGAAAAATACATATGCATTTTTTTTTTAAACTTTTTTTCTATGGAGTGTGAAAGCACTTAGGGATTCAGCTGTGGATATGGTCAGTTTCAGCTGCTGGGCTTAACCCACACCCCAATGGTATCTGCAGTCATTCCAGTTCTGTAACAGGTGTCAGACATTTTCAACTAAAGCCAACAATTTCCAGTAACTGCAGTAAGAAAATTGTGGGCTGAGATTAGAAAGACAATCTTGCCAGACAAAAAAAAAATACTGGTAAATATCCACACACAAGAGGTTGTCATTGGCACAGTTTAGAAAGTCCTGTGCGTTCTCTCATGTATAATGCTAACCGCAAAAAGCATTCTCTTCTGCAATTTGTTCTATAGAAAAACTCACTAAACGGGGATGGGCCGCAATGCGTTTCCAAGGCGCTGAGTCCTTCTTTAGGCAAAAGAAGGCGGCACCTCGGAAACACGTTGCGGCCCACCCCATCCTGATTTGGTCTCTTGCTAGCTCTGTGAGAGCTGGTGTGTGAGCTGGAGACGCTGCTGGTTATATACATCCATACGGCAGGTCTGAGCTTATCCCCACATTGGTCTTATCATCATTGTGACCTCTGACTGCTTGATTGGTGATCCACATCCACCCTGTGTGCAGCTTGCAAGATACTTTTATGTAAGTATTTGAATAAAGTTTTACTTGCTTTTACTATCACACTGACCCAGGTGCCCTCTTTTCTGCTGTTTTTGTTTGTCTGAGGGAACTCCCATTTCCTGCTGAGGAGCTGCCGGGGGACTGTGTGCAATCCCCATCTACCTGTGGATCCATGCATTCTGTGGACGACTTCTCCTTGATATCTCTTACTACTATGGACTAATTTTTAATTAATTAATTTTGGGTATATCTTGTTGCGCTCTCTCCCCCCCCGTTATTGATCTCCTATGGTCCACCTTATAGCTCCCAATGAGGGCTGACTCACACACTACCTGCCAGTTCTGCGTAATATATTGCTTTAAAGAAGGGTTAGGTTACAGAAAAATAACCCAAGCTTTGAACATCTCATGGAGCGCTGTTCAATTCTTCATCCAAAAATGGAAAAAGTATGGCACAACTGCAAACCTATCAAGAAATATCTGTCTACCTAAACTGACAGGCCGGGCAAGAAGAGCATCAATCAGAGAAGCATCCAAGAGACCCATGAAAATTCTGGAGGAGCTGCAGAAATCCACAATTCAGGTTGGAGAATCTGTCCACAGGACAACTATTAGTCGTGCACTCCACAAATCTGGTCTTTATGGAAGAGTGGCAAGAAGAAAGCCATTGTTGAAAGAAAGCCATAAGAAGTCCAGTTTGCTGTTTGCGAGAAGCCATGTGGGGGACACAGCAAACATGTGGAAGAAGGTGCTCTGGTTAGATGACACCAAAATTGAACTTTTTGGCCTAAAAGCAAAATGCTATGTGTGGCGGACTACTAACATCATGAAACATGGTGGTGGCAGCATCATGTTGTGGGAATGTTTTTCTTCAGCAGGGACAGGGAAGCTGGTCAGAGTTGATGGGAAGATGGATGGAGCCAAATACAGGGCAATCTTAGAAGAAAACCTGTTAGAGTCTGCTAAAGACTTGAGACTGGGGCGGAGGTTCACCTTTCAGCAGGATAATGACCCTAAACATGCAGCCAGAGCTACAATAAAATGGTTTAGATCAAAGCATATTCAATTTCCTTCTACTTCACAATTATGTGCCACTTTGTGTTGGTCTATCACATAAAATTCCAATAAAATACATTTACATTTTTGGTTGCAACATGACAAAATGTGGAAAATTTCAAAGGGTGTGAAAACTTTTTCAAGGCACTGTTAAGCATTGTGTGAGCTCTGGCATTCGACATTTAAGTTATTTTCAATAACATCTGAAAACATTTGAAAGAAAAAAAAATAAAACTCATTTACACTCAGTAGAAAAGCAGCGTCAATTAATGAACCTGTATGCAAGCAATAATCTACTGTTTACAGCCAAACATTTTATTGTTGCCCCTTTCTAAAAGGAAAAAAAAAAAGAATATTTTTACAGTCCGTTAATTCTCCTCTCTGCAACAGTTAAGTAAAAGCTCCTTAGAGGTTTTAGAAGGGCATTTATGGTTCTTGACCATTAATCCTAGCAGGCCTGTCTTTGGAGCTCCTAATCTGTCCAGGAATTAAATGATGTCCGATGTCTCTCCAAGATCACTGGCAGGGTTTTGCTTTCCAATGTGGAGTTTTGAAATTAATCTAAAATTCACAAGCATCAAGAGCCTGACTAGAAAGGCTGGAATGTAAAATTACCACACAAACCGCTATAAAACAGTGCCTGCTGTGGGCAGACAGGTTTGTCACCCTCAAGAAATGTATAACTAGGGAGGAGACCTGAAGGCACAATTGATTATTCCACTGAAACACTATATAACTTTTTATAACAGAAACCTGGTCCATCAAGCTGGATTCCTATGGTGGCACAAAGAGAACAGAAGCCAGGAGCGCTTGTGGGGGACCCCGGAGAGCAGAATCAGGGCTGCTCTGTGCAATATCATTACACAGAGCAGGGAAGTATAACATGTTTGTTATTTTAAAAGAAAAAAAAATGACTTTCCAAATGCTTTAAGTGAAAAAATGATCAGTCAAGTTGGTTATCAGAGAATTCCCGAGATCCAACCAAAATAGTTTTGTTTTCCATGACTTGAGCCGTAGCCCACAGTTTTGTAAAACAAACTATGGCAATAGTAACAGCAAACATAAGAAAACGTCAGATGATTTCAGTAAATAAGGTCAGCTAAGGCAAATTTTTACCCATCTTGGTCTATCAGCTTCCCTCTTACAATACAGCTTTGACAATACTGCAGCTATTCTAGAACACAGAAGGCAACAGGTCTGCTGCTTAGAATGCCACATATCTTTCAAATGAATCCGTGGGTAGAAAGCAGCAACAAAAACATGTCAAGAGTGATAACAATTGTCTGGCCTGATAACATGTTTTTGTAGGAATGTGTAACTAAGACCCCATACACTATACAACTTTTGTTGCCCGATTTCCTTCAGATTTACCAAAACCATGTAGTGCAAGGGCCTGCCTGATTGCATAATAATTGAAACTCTTATGCTAGCCATACACTATACGAAAAATCGTCCGACATTCGGTCATTTAGACAGTCCGTTCGTTTTTCGGCCAGTTAATGGGCACAAAATCGATAGTCGTTGGGACGTTGAGCTGAAACAACAAAGTACAAGTTTGGAAATGTTCTGCCGAATGAACGATAAATTGAAAGGTTAATGTGTTTCCCGTCCGAACTGACTGCACTAGGTATATGTAAAAAAACTAACAAAAAATGCATTCATTTATGTCCACTGAACGATTTATCGGTCATTACATGATGGCACTATTGTTTGCACTCACGGCCGAATGTTCGTTTTTCGAAAATGGGTTTGGCCGATTTTTGGTATAGTGTATGGCCAGCATTAGAGCACTTCCACACTGGGGCAGACGGGCGTCGGCAGTAAAGTGCCACTACTTTTAGCGGCGCTTTACCGATGTTTTTGCAGCGGGGCGCTTTTAAATCCTGCTAACGGATGAAGAGGGGTTAAAAGCGCCCGTAATGCGCCGCTTTGCCGGCGCTGCACATTGATTTCAATGGGCAGGGGCACTTTAGGAGCGCTGTATACACCACTCCTACAGCGCCCCAAAGATGCTGTTTGCAGGACTTTTTTTTAGCGTCCTGCCAGGGCACCGCTCCAGTGTGAAAGCACTCGGGCTTTCACACTGGAGTAATGCCGGCCATACACGGTTTGAATTTCGAAAATCGCATCTAAGAATTTTCGTACAAATTTCGCACCATTAGTGGGCTGCAGCAATGGCCGATTTTCGTGCGGCAATCAAATTTATGGAATCGGACAAATTTTTTGAAAAACGGACGATTTTCTAATCAATGATGGGAGAATTGTGCTAGAAATGTAATAAGAAAAAAAATGTGCATGTGCAAGAAATGAAAATTTATGGAGAGAAAAGAAGATTCCCGGCCACGAAAATTCTTTTCCGTAGCAACATGAGGTGAAATTGAAGGCTTGGTCGGCCAAATTTCGAAAATCAATAGTGGCATCATCGGAGCACAAAAGAAACAAACTTTCTGATTTTGAAAAGAAAATTTGTTTGAAATTCGACCATGTATGGCCTGCTTAAGAGGAGAGGCGCTTTACAGGCGCTATAGCACCTGTAAAGCGCCTCAGTGTGAAAGCAGCCTTAAGGTTTGACCTCATATGTTATGGTTTTGGCAAGTCTGAAGAAAAAAAAAAAATCTACAGAAAATTATATAGTGTGTATCCAGCTTAAGGCTGTGTTCACACTGGTGCGATCACAGACATTGTATGTGACTCGCACTGCATTGCTGTGCACATCACATGCAATGTCTGTGTGACACAAATTCAGCCATACAAAATGTATGGCTGAAATCGCATACGCACCAAAATGGTGCAGGACTCTTTTTGGTCTGCACCATTTCATAGTTCACACTGCGATTTGCGAACCAATTTGGGGGTGTCATTAACGTTACATTGACACCCCCAGCAGTTTGCAGATGTCAGCATGAAGCCATGAACCAGTGTGTGATTCAGGTGCGATGCGGGAATCTGCACAGGAATCACAGGGTTTCCTGCATCGCACCCGTGTGAACCAGGACTCCAGGACAAATTCAGCAAATAAACACATCAGTATTCCTAAAACTGCAGATAAGCTTATTAGGCGACTCCTGGTCAGGACAGCAGGCCCTAAAGGGACATGCATCCTTCATTTCTAGAGGGTCCTAGGAACCTCTAGCACCTTCTTATTTGCCAGAGTTGACCAGGGGGCAGCCCAAGTACAAGCATGTACAATGGATATAAAAAGTCTCCACACTGTTAAAATGTCAGGTTTCTGTGATGTAAAAAAAAATAGACAAAGATTAATCATTTCAGAACTTTTTCCACCTTTAATGTGACCTATATGAACAACTCAATTGAAAAGCAAACAAATAAAAAAATAAAATAATGTGGTTGCATAAGTGTGCACACCCTCTTATAACTGGGGATGTAGCCCTGTTCAGAATTAAGCAATCACACTCAAACTCATGTTAAATAGGAGCCAGTACACACCTGCCATCATTTAAAGTGCCTCTGATTAACCCCAAATAAAAAGTTCAGCTGTTCTAGTAGGTCTTTCCTGACATTTTCTTAGTCGCATACTACAGCAAAAGCCATGGTCCGCAGAGAACTTCCAAAGCATCAGAGGGATCTCATTGTTAAAAGGTATCAGTCAGGAGAAGGGTACAAATGAATTTCCAAGGCATTAGATATATCATGGAAGACAGTCATCATCAAGTAGAGAAAATATGGCACAACAGCGACATTACCAAGAACTGGACGTCTAAAATTGATGAAAAGACGAGAATAAAACTGGTCAGGGAGGCTGCCAAGAGGCCTACAGCAACATTAAAGGAACTGCAGGAATATCTGGCAAGTACTGGCTGTGTGGTACATGCGACATTCTCCCGTATTCTATATATAACCCCTTTCACACTGGGGCGGTGCGGGCATTAGCGGTAAAGCACCGCTAGTTTGGCTTTTTTCGGCCACTAGCAGGGCGCTTTTAACACCCGCTTGTGGCCAAAGGGTTAATAGCGCCCTTGTTGCAGCGCTGCCGAATCGCTTTGGCAGCGCTGCCTATTCATTTCAATGGGAAGGGGTGGTGTATACACCGCTCCAGCGCCGCCCCAAAGATGCTGCTTGTAGGACTTTTTTTCCTGTCCTGCAAGTGCACTGTCCCAGTGTGAAAGCACTCAGGCTTTCACACTGGGGTGGCTTGAGAGGCGCTTTACAGGCGCTATTTTTAGCGCTAAAATGCCTGAAAAGCGCCCCAGTGTGAAAGGGGTCTATATGTCTGGGCTATGGGGTAGAGTGGCAAGACAGAAGCCTTTTCTCACAAAGAAAAACATCCAAGCCCAGCTAAATTTAGCAAAAACACATCTGAAGTCTCCCAAAAGCATGTTGGAAAATGTGTTATGGTCTGATGAAACCAAGGTTGAACTTTTTGGCCATAATTCCAAAAGACAACACTGCACATCACCAAAAGAACACCATGCCCATAGTGAAGCATGGTGGTGGAAGCATCATGCTTTGAGGCTGTTTTTCCTCAGCTGGAACACAGGGGCCTTAGTCAAGATAGAGGGAATTATGAACAGTTCCAAATACCAGTCAATATTGGCACAAAACCTTCAGGCTTCTGCTAGAAAGCTGAACATGAAGAGGAACTTCATCTTTCAGCATGGCAACGACCCAAAGCATACATCCAAATCAACAAAGGAATAGCTTCACCAGAAGAAGAGTAAAGTTTTGGAATGGCCCAGCCAAAGCTGAATTAGATTTGAAAATCTGTGGGTGATCTGAAGAGGACTGTGCACAGGAGATGCCCTCACAATTTGGACAGATTTGGAGTAGGGCTGCGGAAATTAACGATTAATTCCTCGATTAATCATTCATTTTTTTGATCGATCAAAATTCTTGACATCGACGTCACGGGACTCCTCCCCCCTTCCCCAAGTGCCTCCGTCTGCTAACAAAGGCCTGATAAACCAAACCAGAGCTGGTTTGTCAGGACCTGAGGCAGGTGTCCTACCTGGAGAAACAGTTGAAGTCACGAGCCGTGGCTCTACATTCTGTAAGGAGTGCGATCTAGAGCTCCGGGTGGAGTGTGGACAAGGAGATGAAGGTCCATGTCTAGGAGGTGGAGGAGAGGTGAGCAAGGTCTAACGTTGTACGGTGCTGAAAATGATTCAGGGATCTTATCCATGTACAGTTCTCTTAATGCAGCAAAATTTGACCCTTCAATAATCCCATGGTCATCTTAAAGTGTATCTGAAGGCCAAATAGTTGGATCCTCTTGGTGGGAAAATCAACAAAGGGAAAAAAAAAGGAGATGGCTAAATACTTTTAAAAGGAGACAGAATCTTTTTTAGGTTTATCAGTAATGGATGGAAAAAATACCATGGCATAACTAACATGAAAACTGGGTATAACACTTGTGGGGCGGTGCAGCAGCAGTAAACACTTAGATTCCAGTTACAGTAGCAGAACTTTATTGAAGTTGATTGAAGTTCAATAAAACACAAATACCCAATGAAACTAGTGTCAGGTGATTGTATATAGTGCATACCACATTTACCACTGACTAATGCAGAGTTGCAATGCAAGGAGATCAGCTAAAAAGTAGTTGGATCTGTATGTGCGTTATAATTCATCAAAATTAGTCAGTCAATTAAAAAAAAAAAAAAAAAAATCGATTAATCAAACTTGAAAATTTTAATCAGTAACAGCCCTAATTTGTAGTGTTTTTGCAAAGAAGAGCGTCAAGTCAAGATGTGCAATGCTGAAAGACTCCTACCCAAAAAAGACTGAGCACTGTAATAAAATCAAAAGGTGCTTAAACAAAGCATTACCGTAGTTTAAAAGTGTGCACACTTCTGCAACCATATTTGAATTTTTTTTATTTTTACTTCCCTCCACCTAAAAGATTTCAGTTTGTTGTACAGTTTATAGGTCACATTAAAATTTGGAAAAAGTTCTGAAATTATTTATCATTGTCCCATTTTTTAACATCACAGAAACCTGCCATTAACAATAACTGTAAGCTCTGGTCACGCTTTAAAATCATAGACTCTCCTAGTTGTGAGCTTTGGAAATAAAAGGATACTGGAGACTAGGGCTGCAACTAATGATTATTTTCATAATCGATTAGTTGGCCGATTATTGTTTCGATTAATAACCTTAAAAAAAAGTGTGGTGTATAATTTAGTTAATATGTAAAGTTTTAAAAAAAGGCAATTTGTTAAATATCTCTATGTGCAGTGGTAAATATAAATAACTAACTATATGGTTAGGGAGCAAAATATCTAATCCACTCTGAGAATAACAGGGGAGATATACTGTATATACTATTAGAGGAGAGATATACTGTATATACTATTAGAAGAGATATACTGTATATACTATTATAGGAGATATACTGTATATACTATTAAAGGGTGAATCTGGTAAATATCAGACTCAGAGATCACTTTTTTTATTCAAAAAAAAAAACAAAATGTCTTCCTTCAAAAAAAAAAAAAATCTAATTTTATGAACGTTCGTTCGATTTTCTAATTGTTGGTGGGGTAAAATCGACGTTCATTTTAAACCAAAGTGACGGGAAAATTTGGAAATAGAAAACTTTGCGTTGTGATTTTTGCGCACGTGATTTTGCTGCGATTTGCGTTTTTGCATTTTTTTTTGGACAATTTGTCATTGAGCAGATTAAAAAAAAACACAAAATTGCTGCAAAAACACATTACATGCTCTTCTGCAGCTTCTCCATTGAAGTATATTAAACCAAAAAAGCACCGTTTTGCGTTAAAGTCCTTGACCCTTTCCAAATATGCAGCGGCTGAAAAAAGCATAGATGTGAACATGTCCCATAGGAAACCATGTAAATGAACTGTAGTGCGTTTCTGCAAAAAGCACAGAAAAACACATAGAAGTGAAACAGGTCTAAGACGTTTAGTAATATAATGGGGTTAAAAAAAAACTAAAATTAGCCCTTTATAGTACAAAAAAAAAAAGGGGGGTCATTTTTTTTACTGTAGAACTGTGAAAGTAATATTTACAGTAGCGATTTGCTCTTTTTGTACTAATAAAGGACTCATTTTAGCTTTTTTTAACCCCATTATGTTACTGGCCGATTATTCGATTATGAAAATAGTAATCAATTTATTTCATAATCGATTAGTTGTTTCAGCCCTACTAGAGACCAGTTTACAAAGCAAAGACCCTGGAGAATAAAATTGTGGTAGTTGCAATCTTTGTCATTTGACAT
Organism: Lithobates clamitans; assembly: GCA_037952925.1. NCBI lineage: Eukaryota > Metazoa > Chordata > Amphibia > Anura > Ranidae > Lithobates > Lithobates clamitans. The sequence goes on from JBBGZY010000199.1 coordinate 5,851,287, forward strand.
TTGTTTTATTGTTTTTATTTGTTTATCAAACAGTTTTTAGTAATATACACTAATTTTAGCGCACACAAACACAATAGATTACCCAGTTTTTTTTTGTAAATTATAAAAGATGAGGTTGCAAAGAGTAGATACCCAACATGTCAAACCTTAAAATTGTACATGCCGATGAAACTGCAATAAACTTTGATAGCCAAAATTGTCCATAGACGTCGCTTTAAAAGCTTTTACAGGTTTTTCGTTTAGCGTCAACTGTGAAGGATGGCCTTAGAATGTTTGCTCTCACACTGACATTCATGGTGATTGTATAATCGTCATTTTCATATGTATGGACACCTACCGCATGCGTGTCTACTTGGAGGTGCAGGACGGTTTATCTTCTGTATGTCACTTAACTTTTTAACTTCACGTCTTTCGTGTTCATTCACTAGAGTGGAGATCCACAAACCCATGTTTGCTGGTCTCCCTCTGTTTCACCTGCTGACTCTCCCCCCTAAGTAGGTTCTGGGTCTGCAGGTTGGACAAGTGGGGTTAAGTGTGTTTCCTGGGAGAGATTCTAACTGTATGGAGGCTGGGCTGACTGGAGGAGGAGAGAGATCGCTGTTCCTAATCACTAGGAACAGCAGATCCGTCTCTAACTCCCCTGTCAGGACTGGCTCTGCCGGCCACGCGCATTGGGTCCCCTACCGTACAGCCAATGCACGCACGCCTGTTTTGGCTCCTTAAAATGAGCAGACGCACACCTACAATGATTTGCGGGAAGATCTTCTGTGTATTGCAGCCTCCCTAGCAACCCCTAATTACCTGAGCCCCATCTCAATCCAGGAACGTCCATGAGTGTCTTAGCTGTCCGGGACTCTCCTTCTGATTGGCTGAGACACAGCAGCGGCGTCATTGGCTCCCATGGCCGTCAAAGTCAGTTAGCCAATCAGGGGAGAGAGGGGGCGGGGCTCTGTGTCTGAATGGACACCGGGAGCTGTGACTTGGCTGAGATTCCCCCATAGCAAGCTGCTTGCTGTGGAGGCACTCAACAGGATGAAGGGGCCAGGAGCAGTGACGAGGGACCCAAGGAGAGGATCCGGGCTGCTCTGTGCAAAATTAACTGCACAGAGGAGGTACCTATAACATGTTTGTTTTTTATTTTTTAAAACTAAACTTTGCAATCACTTTAAGCAACTTTTTCTTTTTTTCTTTTTATTAAGGCTCCATGCACACTAGCGTTTTTTTTAAGCTCCTAGAAGCTAAAAGAGTTTTATCCTGTGTCCATGCACACTACTTTAGGCTATTAGCGGTTTTTGTGCTTCAGCATCTAGGAGCAGAAAAAAAAAAAAAAAATAGTTTTTGTAGAGTTTCTTGGAGCGTTTTTCCAGCAGAAATGCTCCTAATAGAGTTTTTTCCCCCTTTTACTGCAAAAACACCAACGCTCCTAAACGCTACTACCTGCGTTTTTTATTGATTTTTTTTTTGTTTTTTAAAGCTAAAAACGTCAGTGTGCATGGAGCCCAAATTAATTTTTTCCATAAGGAGTTTAAATACTGCAAACACAATCTTTGTACTCAGCTGTACCCATTTCATGAATAAGAAATTCCACATTCCTTTAAAAAAGGGAAGGGCAGGAGAAGACTTAAGGATGCCTAATAATTCAAGGTTAGGAACCTTCCACTCCCTAAATATTTGTGCTGAAAAAAATGTTTTATTAAAAGGAAGCAATCCATCTGTTGCCAGAGAAGCCTCCTCTTAAAATACCATCGGGGTGCTAATTACAGATACGCCGTGGAGAAGGCCTTGGCATTGCAAGCATTCCTGACACACTGTTAGCCTTCAGCCCTCAGAAAGAGCCTGGGTGTAAGATGACGAAATGTAAATTCCAGCCAGTGGAACGCCAACAGGTCAAGAGATAAACAATACCAATTCGCACCAATAACAAGACCACAAGCTTACGCCACACACTTGTCTCAAAGGCTGCATTCATGAAATGCCAGCCTGCAATATACAGACCATTCGTAACCTCTCACTCGCTACACTCACAACAGATAAGGGGATAAACTACACTCGCAGCAACAGTTATGCTTATTCTGCGAGGTTAGAGATGCATACTATACTAATAATAAAAGGCTACTTTTTTTATGTCAGAGTACTCGCTTATATACAAGACAGCTGAGCTTTATTTGTAACAATTTTAGCGAAGAGGGTTTAAAGAGTTTACAACAGTCTCTATGATCAGGTACTTTTAGATGAAATAGCAAGAGTAAAGGCAATGGTTTACATTAAGAATATTCTGAGCAATATGGTAGGCATTCACCAATTCCAACGTAAAAGGTCCATACCGTTAAAGAGTTAAGTTATTAATGCACGAGCATCACAAGGCTTCACTGAAACGTGAGCCATCTCTTGATATCTGGCATAATAAAAAAAACACTTCCCGTTTAAAGTTATAAATTGCAAAGCGTTCAAGTTAACAATTAAACATGTAGCGCCCTACTCCCGTAGGAGCGGCTGAAAGTTTGTTCTACCCTGGAGCTTGTTCCATTACCCCTTTTTTCCCCCAACCAAATAGAACACGCAGACAGTCATTGAAAGTAAACTATGTACAACTTTATTGCGGTTTCCATATGAAATGCTGCACTGTACTGGAAAGTCACTCTGAATAACTTCCAGTAAGGTTGAGTGATAAGCAATACAATATTACATTCGGATTGTAGAAGCCCCCATTAGTAAACTTCCATCTTGCATAAGTTCTCCTAGTGCAATGCATCTTTCCTTCTTCCGGTTGGCCACCACTTCCTGACTTTGCAGTACTTTTGATTCTAACTCCATGAATGATACTCTGAATAACATTCAGGAGGTGACTTTCGGATTCCTCCAGGGTATTAGTTCTTCTAGGGCCCAGCTCTGTTCTCCTGAACGCGCACACTAACCCCTATAAAGTCTCTCAGAAGTGCTGTTTCCCCCTGGGTTACACTCGTGTTTCTGAGTGATGATCCATGTCGCACATAGAAAATCCTCGCCCAGTCCTTGTATGTCAGTATTGGCAACGGTTAAGAAGAATGTACTTCAGTTTCTCCTCCATTCGCATAACTTGCTTTCCCTCTCCTCACGCAGGGGAGAGCACCAGCGCTGTATCAGTGGCTACATCCTTACTCCGGGATCTCTTCTCTTCCCATCCAGAACCACACCAGGGCACATGTCCCTCTCCCCCGAAGCACCCACGACAACCTCATGTAACCTACATCCTCCAACAAGAACCCCAGGAAGCATGTGACCAGGCCTTTTATAGAAGTCCCGCCTCTGCCCAAACAAATTAATGATTGGTCCATAGGGGTCTTCCAGAACTGCCTGTCACTCTCACTTGTATTCCTCCTATCTTCTAGGCCAAACCCCAGAAAACAAAAGGAAACTGTTCAAGCAGAGTGCAGGGGGTCAAACCTTTCTCTACTCTAATAAACATCCCCAAGTCAATCGAACCCCACCAGATTACACTGCTGAGTGAGATTCTGGCAAATTTGGCCTATTATAACACCTAACTCTCTATTGTAGCCCTCACCCAAACAGGTGGGCGCTACAAACATATGAGAGAAGCAGATTTGGAAAACGATAGGAGTTAAGACAGCTGCAAAATCTGCATTAGAATTGTCCTCAAAGCGAAAAAAAAAAAAACACACAAAACACATACGGTTTGATCCAAGAGACACGTGTTATGTGTTCTATATTGTGTGCTACAGTTTGCCAACATTAGCCTTTCACCTAGGTTCACTCTGAGTGTGGGAATGAAATCGTGCAAGTTCAGCTGAACTTGCATGATTTCATTCTCGATTTCAGAGACATCTGTGCCGGTTTCTGCACAGATGTCAATGGAAATCGCATCTTGAAATCGCCAAAAGTAGTACAGAAACTACTTTTGGAAATCAGTGTGGTGACACAAATGCGGTGTCACACCGATTAGGACGGTGCAATTGCTGCCGATTTGGCATGCAATTCGACATGCCAAAACGCACCAATGTGAACCAGGGCTTCTTGTAAATAGCAAATTATGTGGCTAAAAAAAAAAAAAAAAAAAAAAAAAAATTAAGAAAAGGCAGTTACAGTGGGGATGGAAAGTATTCAGACCCCCTTACATTTTTCACTCTTTGTTATATTGCAGCCATTTGCTAAAATCATTTAAGTTCATTTTTTTCCTCATTAATGTACACACAGCACCCCATATTGACAGAAAAACACAGAATTGTTGACATTTTTGAAGATTTATTAAAAAAGAAAAACTGAAATACCACATGGTCCTAAGTATTCAGACCCTTTGCTCAGTATTTAGTAGAAGCACCCTTTTGATCTAATACAGCCATGAGTCTTTTTTTTGGGAAAGATGCAACAAGTTTTTCACACCTGGATTTGGGGATCCTCTGCCATTCCTCCTTGCAGATCCTCTCCAGTTCTGTCAGGTTGGATGGTAAACGTTGGTGGACAGCCATTTTTAGGTTTCTCCAGAGATGCTCAATTGGGTTTAAGTCAGGGCTCTGGCTGGGCCATTCAAGAACAGTCATGGAGTGGTTGTGAAGCCACTCCTTCGTTATTTTAGCTGTGTGCTTAGGGTCATTGTCTTGTTGGAAGGTAAACCTTTGGCCCAGTCTGAGGTTCTGAGCACTCTGGAGGTTATCATCCAGGATATCCCTGTACTTGGCCGCATTCACCTTTCCCTCGATTGCAACCAGTCGTCCTGTCCCTGCAGCTGAAAAACACCCCCACAGCATGTTTCTGCTACCACCATGCTTCACTGTTGGGACTGTATTGGACAGGTGATGAGCAGTGCCTGGTTTTCTCCACACATATCGCTTAGAATTAAGGCCAAAAAGTTCTATCTTATTTCTCACCATCTTGGAGTCCTTCAGGTGTTTTTTAGCAAACTCCATGCGGGCTTTCATGTGTCTTGCACTGATGAGAGGCTTCCGTCGGGCCACTCTGCCATAAAGCCCCGACTGGTGGAGGGCTGCAGTGATGGTTGACTTCCTACAACTTTCTCCCATCTCCCGACTGCATCTCTAGAGCTCAGCCACAGTGATCTTTGGGTTCTTCTTTACCTCTCTCACCAAGGCTCTTCTCCCCTGATAGCTCAGTTTGGCCGGACGGCCAGCTCTAGGAAGGGTTCTGGTCGTCCCAAACGTTTTAAGGATTATGGAGGCCACTATGCTCTTAGGAACCTTAAGTGCAGCAGAATTTTTTTGTAACCTTGGCCAGATCTGTGCATTGCCACAATTCTGTCTCTGAGCTCTTCAGGCAGTTCCTTTGACCTCATGATTTTCATTTGCTCTGACATGCACTGTGAGCTGTAAGGTCTTATATAGACAGATGTGTGGCTTTCCTAATCAAGTCCAATTAGTATAATCAAACACAGCTGGAATGAAGGTGTAGAACCATCTCAAGGATGATCAGAAGCAATGTACAGCAGCTGAGTTAAATATATGAGTGTCACAGCAAAGGGTCTGAATACTTAGGACCATGTGATTATATTTCAGTTTTTCTTTTTTAATAAATCTGCAAAAATGTCAACAGTTCTGTGTTTTTCTGTCAATATAGGGTGCTGTGTATACATTAATGAGGAAAAAAATGAACTGAAATGATTTTAGCAAATGGCTGCAATATAACAAAGGCTGAAATATTTAAGGGTGTCCGAATACTTTCCGTCCCCACTGTACCTGTAAGAGGGTTGCCAAGCCACTATTGAAGGTGTAGTGCCACTCATCTTTTGTACTTTAACTTGTGTTTAATGCGGATTAAGAGGTAAGTATACATGAGACATTAATGAAATAACTGCATCATCAATGTGAATTAATAGTGTAGACTGCACTCAATTCAGTGTGATACAAAGGAAGTCATTTAATGAGCCCTAATATTTATTCAAATATGAAGAAAAACAAAAATATCAAAAATGTACCTTTCAGGCACTAAGTAAACACTCTCAATGCCCATTTATACACATTCTTGTGGATTAATGCGGTCAGTATGCAGAACAGCCACAGCGTGTTATAAAAATAAATGGTCCAAATACAGTACAATAAAAAAATTGTAAAATCAAATACCGTAATTTTCCTTTCCTGGCGCCAATCCATGGCAGCACACACACATGCGGTGGTATGCTGCCATGTTGCCGCCAGGAAAACACCTTCAGTAAGACCTTATTCACAAGACCTCCAAGAACAAATGAATCTGTGCGGTGGGTAGTTTAGATGGACACGATCAACTGCGGCCAGCAAGTCTGTATAAATCAATGACAGACAGCTAATGCCACCTGCGGTTAAATGTGGTTAGGAAAAGATGAGCGGCACTGGACAAACTGTTTATTTTTTGCTATGTGTCCCATTGGGGAGATTTCACTTCACTTCCTATCCCAGAAACACAACAGAAAGTAAGGAAATAACGTATCCAGAGTAAGTGTAAAGTGATTGTAAATGCTCTTGTTAAAAAAAAAAAAAACAAACACAAAAAAAAAAAAAAAAAAAAAAAAAAAACAAAACATACACCTTAGGTTATATGTGCCTGCTCTGTGCAATCCCCCCTCAGTGTGCCACCATAGGAAGCCGCTTCCCATGGTGGCAAACCTGCAGGCTTGATCCCCAGCAGAGCGGGTTGTTCCCGATGCCCTCAGCCAAGCTTGCGAGAGCAGCGGGAGCAGAAAAAAACCTGAAGCTGGGCACTGTGCTAAATCGATAACTCAAGTATTAATAAGGGGGGCACTGCTGTTGTAAGGTTTTTTTTAATCTTAATACAGAGAATGTGTTAATGTTAGAAACCTTTAGCCTTTACATCCACTCTAATTTCCCTCTTGGGTAGCTGTCAATGAAACAAGTATTCTCATTGGAAGATGTAACAACTGTAAAATGTTGGCTTTTCCCTCAATTTCAGTCTTTGTGACAATGATTAAAACAATTTAGCCTCCTTTCACATGGGGTGGCGGGATGACGACTCTGCCTGGATTCTGCCCTCTAATTAGTCATTTTCAAAAACAATGCCAAAATTTCACGATTTCTGCCAGGCCATTCACATTTTTGGGCACAACTGTAGTTAGCATTAGGCAGGAATTCTACTTTAAAGGCTCACTTTTTTCTCTTAAAATTCCAGCTTCCCTATGTAGCAATATACCATTATGTACCTCTGTTGCAGTAAAGAAAAAGCTTTCTTTATATTCCAGAACAGGACTTACCTCCACCTACATTGTCTCCTATAGAAAACCCCTCCATTACTATCTATCCTGGTATTTGGAACATGAAAACCGTTACAGGAACAAGTTCAGCAGCTGACCTCATTAAAGTGGAACTTTACTCTCCAAATCAACATTTTTAATCCTCATGATGTTAGCATTAGTAAATAGATAGCAAATAGATAGGAAAGTTTTCTTGGCTAAGCACTCTCTCCTGCATACATACTTGAGCTAAGGGGAGGAAGTAAATGTTACATGAATCATCCTTACTCAAGATGGCCTCGGTCAGAAATGCTAGGGGGGTGTTTTTCAAAGGGATTTCTCACCAAAATAAAGTAAGGGGACATCGATGGATGGAGGAGTTTGCTTTGAAAATTAAAAATGAATTAAATAGCATTTCTGGTTCGTGGTGCTCAGATGCAGTGAAGATCCGCTTTTACCACACCTTGCACCTGCCCTCCCCTTCCAGGAGATTACTACCGTCCACCTCCGCAGTTACATGTTTTTCCAATATAGGCAAAGTTAGTGAGCGCAATTCCCACTAATTGATGGTTTTGTATGTTGCCCTCATCTTCTATAGATCGTTCATTTGTGGAGGAGCTGAGCGATCACATAGCAGGCTATATGGAGCAGAGCTATAGTACTGAAAAACAGAAGTATGTCCCTGGAGATCTGTAAAGCTCACCATACAATCCCCTCTACATCTGCCATCAATTATGTAATGCAAGGGCCGGTCTGATTGGATAGATAGGTGTGTCCTCCTATTATTATTTTGATAAATCTAAAGGAGATTGTAAAATCAGACTGTATAGTGTATGGCCACATTTATACACCTAAAATGAACTAGGTGTATAAAAAAGGTACAGCTTATGGTGCCATAAATAATTAATGGAACCCCAAATGCTGAAGCAAACCTGCATTTTGTCAAGTGCACAAACATGCAACAAAGGCATGGCAAAAATTGGGGAAATTAGAATGCACAAAAATTACCCATGAGCTACTTTGCTGTGTTTGTTGTACATAGGGCAGTGTATTGAAATCAATGAGCTGCCCTATGTGCGCTGTGGGAAAAACGTACCAATAAAGTGTGCTCCCACTACACTGTGTGAATAGAGTCTGAAGGTGAAATTGCTGCGTTTACACACCCTTCCCCCTCCTTGAGTTAGACCCGGATTACAAGAACATTGACAGCTGAACATCTCCCTCTTGTATAAAGCTGGCCATACACTATGCAATCTGATTGTATAATTTTCTTTAGATTTATCAAATCTATGCAATAGGACCCATCTGACTAATCCACTAACTAGTTGCCGCCCACCAGTGCGGCTCTGTTTCCCGAGACGACGTCCCTGAACGGCCGCTCTGGCGGGGGGGTGCGCCGTATTGCTAGGACACGGCGCAACCCTGATCTCTGTAAAGAGCCGCGTCCGCTGCTCTTTAACCATGTGATCAACTGTGTCCAATCACAGCCAGTCACATGTAAACACGGAGATGCCAGTAATCGGCGCTCCTCGCCTCACACTGACAGCGTGTGGCGAGGAGATCTGATCAGCGGCATCTCCTCACAGGAGACATCTACACATGTAATCAGGGCACTGTAATCAGGGCACCCTGATTACAAAAGCGACACCAGTGCCACAAATCACTGCCAGCCATGAGTGCCCACCAGTGCCAGCAATCAGTGCCCACCACTGCCCACAAGTGCCACCAGTGCCCATTAGTGATGCCAGTCTGTGCTGGCTATCAGTGCCGCCTCATCAGCGCCCACCAGTGAAGGAGAAAAATTACTATTTTTTTTTTTTTATTAGTAAAAAAAAAAAAAAAAAAAACAGCAGTGATTAAATACCACCAAAAGAAATCTCTATTTGTGTGAAGAAAATGATAAAAATTTAATCTGGGTACGGTGTAGAATGACCACGCAATTGTCATTCAAAGTGCGACAGTGCTGAAAGCTGAAAAAGGATCTGGGCAGGAAGGGGGTGTAAGTGCCCAGTAGGCAGGTGGTTAAAATTTGCATCAAATCAGGCAGGCACTTGCACTACATTGTTGATGGTAGCTCTAAAAGGAGATTGTACAGTGTATAGCCACCTTAAAGGAAGAGCAAGGAAGTGGGTTTAGCAATGAGGGAGGTGTGGTCCACAGGAGTAAAGCACGCCCTACTCTGTGATGCAGTAAGGCAGTGCATGATGGCATATGAAGTTTCCTGCATTGTCATATGATGCCACAGGAAGTCTGGGCTGAGAATGCATTTTTTTTAAGTTTTGAACCAAGAGGTATAGAATCAAAGTTGCCATGGTCTAGGCAAGTGAGAGATAAGCACATTGAGATGCCTTGGGCAGAAGAGACATTAGAAAAGTCTATTATAAGAAGTAAAATTCTGCCTGAAAGGTGAACTTAGCCTTTAAAAGTGATTAACCGGAAAATGTTATACAATGCAAACTACATGAAAAGACTGAAATATGCCATTGCTGCTTAAAAAAAAAAATGGTTATAAAAATGAAAAATTAGTGAAGCTTCTCTAATTAGGCCTCATATTTGTTTGTAAATCTAAACAAAATTGTACAATGTGTGGCCTGCATTAAACAGACTACAAAAACTTGCAGCCAATTTTGTGACTGTACTGTATATTGTTTTGCATAAAGCAGTTTGGAAAAAACATGCAACTTGTTCCATGGAGAAAACTGTACAGCTGGTACAGGAGAGCCTAATAGGCAGATGCTGGTGTATTGTATTATGAATAATGTAGAGTAAGAAAATTCAAAAAGGGAAAGAAAACAGAAGCTCTGTCACATACATCATATACATGGCATTCAGCCCAAGGCAACCGCAGCCTCAAGTAACACTCCATGCAATGGTTCCCCTTACCTTCCACATGCTGCCTGGCTACCTGTGGTTAAATTGGAGCAGTCACAAAGGTTAGTAACAAACTAATTACATTTGTTTTTTTTTTTATTCTTTGTCAAACATATGCATATCAGAAAAATCCCACTAACTTCAAATAGCATAATCACAATGGACAGAACGGCATGGTTTTCAAGCTTGTTAACTGAAATATAATAGACTCCCAAAAGTGGCCACAAACAACCACTGAGTTTTTGATGAGTAACTCTGCAGAATCAATAATACTTCATACAGTTCCTGATTAGGGATGGGCGAACGGTTTAGCCGAGCATAAGTTGGGGTCGAACTTTGGTTGTTCGGCCAACACCGAACATTATGCGGTATTCGGGGCAAATTCAAAAGCCGCGGAACACTGTTAAAGTCTATGGGACACTAACATGAAAAACCAAAAGTGCTCATTTTAAAGGCTTATATGCAAGTTATTGTCATAAAAAGTGTTTGGGGACCCGGGTCCTGCCTCAGGGGACATGTATCAATGCAAAAAAAAGTTTTAAAAATGGTCTTTTTGTCGGGAGCAGTGATTTAATCATGCTTAAAGTGAAACAATAAAAATGAAATATTCCTTAAAATATTATGCCTGGGGGGCGTCTATAGTATGCCTGTAAAAGTAGCGCATGTTTAGAACAGTACCACAGCAAAATGACATTTCCAAAGGAAAAGAGTCATTTTAAACTGATCACGACTGTAATGAAGTGTCGGGTCTCGGCAATACAGATAAAACTCATTGTAAAAAACAGCATTGCACCCCCCCCCCCCCGGTCAATACCAGGCCCTTTGGGTTCGGTATAAATATTAAGGGGAACCCAGAACCAAAATTTCTTTTAAAAAATTGTGTGGGGGTCCTCCCAAAATCCATACCAGGCCCTTCTGGTCTGGTATAGATTTTAACCACTTTAAGACCGGGCCTATTTTTTCAGACTCTGTGTTTACAAGTTAAAAACATTTTTTTTTTTTTTTGCTAGAAAATTTACTTAGAAACCTCAAACATTATACATTTTTTTTCTAACACCCTAGAGAATAAAATGACGGTCATTGCAATACTTTGTCACACCGTATTTGCGCAGCGGTCTTACAAGCGTACTTTTTTGGAGAAAATTCACTTTTTGAATAAAAAAAAATAAGACAGTAAAGTTAGCCCAATTTTTTTATATTGTGAAAGATAACGTTACGGCGAGTAAATTGATGCCCAACATGTCACGCTTCAAAATTGCGCCTGCTCGTGGAATGGCGTCAAACTTTTACCCTTAAAAATCTCCATAGGCGACGTTTAAAAAAATTCTACAGGTTGCATGTTTTGAGTTACAGAGGTCTAGGGCTAGAATTTTTGCTCTCGCTCTAACGATCGCGGCAATACCTCACGTGTGGTTTTACCACCGTTTTCATATGCAGGCGCTACTCACGTATGCGTTCACTTCTGCGCGTGAGCTCGTCGGGACAAGGCGCCTTAAAAAAAAATTTTTTTTTGTTTTCTTATTTATTTTGATTTCATTTATCTTACACCGTTTAAAAAAAAAAATTTCGGTCAGTTTTATTCCTAATAAAAAGGAATGTAAACGTCCCTTGTAATAGAAAAAAGCATGACAGGTCCTCTTAAATATGAGATCTGGGGTCAAAAAGTCCTCAGATCTCATATTTGGTCTTAAATGCAATAAAAAAAAACAAAAATTTGTCATTTGAAAAAAAATAACAGAAAAAATGTGCCTTTAAGACGTATGGGCGGAAGTGACGTTTTGACGTCGCTTGCGCCTTGCTATGGTATGGAGACGGGTGGGGGCCATCTTAGCCTCGCTCTTCTCCATACCCAGCCACAGACAGATCCCGACTGCCTCCGCCACTGCCGACAGCTCCGGTAAGCAGCGGAGGGCGTGGGAGGGGCCCCCTCCTTCCGCCGATAACTGATCTTGCAGCGAATCCGCCGCAGAGGCCACCATTATCGTTAGCCGAACTGCCACCTGAAGAGATAGATACCTCGATTGTGGCAGCAGCTGCTGCCATTACCAAGATGTCCCTCTTCAAAGTCAGGACGTATATAGTCGTGCTGCGGTTGGTAAGTGGTTAAGGGGAACCCTGCGCCAAAATTTAAAACAAAAATACATACCAGGCCCTTATCCGAGCATGCAACCTGGCAGGCCGCAGGAAAAGAGGGGGGGGGGGACTAGAGAGCACCCCCCCATGTGAATTGGTAACGGGGTAAATTGTACCCCTATCATTTCACAAACAAAAAAAAAAAAGTGTTAAAAAAAAAACACACACACACACACACGACCCAGCTTGGGACAAGTCCTTTATTAAAAAATAAAGTAAAAAATGTCCACTGATGTAAATGAACGCTGCCCGACGGATCGAAAAAGAAAAAAAAAAAAAAAGCCGCAACAGTATCGCCTCCATGGGAGGCTCCCGCCGAGTGACACTTCTTCTCGATGACAGCTGTTATATAGCTGAGGGCGGGGCCACCAGGTGACGTAAACGGGTGACCCCCCCCCCCCCCCCGACGCTACAGGGGCACTTTTGATTTTTCATGTTCGTGTCCCATAGACTAACGGTGTTTGTGTGTTCTTACAAGTTTTTTGCCTGTTCGGATATTCTGTTGTGAACCGAACCAGTGGGTATTCGGCTCAGCCTTATTACTGATCACCAAAATTTTTTGGTAAAAGAATAGAACAATGGGTTGTAAATATACGATTTTATCTAACTTTGGTTTTTTTGAAGCAGAGCTCAATTCAAAACTGCTTGTTTGGTTTCAGACAGAGTCAGGATTGATTAGTAACTCCGTATTGTCCACAATGAACTTGCCCCCACTTACTATGCTGGTGCCACAACAGAAAGTAAAGATAAATAGGGGCATACACAGCAAGGAAAAAAACATATCAGATGTTTAAACTAGAGGTCGACCGATATAGGTTTTTCTTTGGCCGATGCCAAAGCCGATATTTAGAAATCGCGGTGGCCGATGGCCGATATATGATGCCGATTTTTTTGGGCCGATATATTAGGCCGATTTCTTTTTTTTTTTTTCCCCTTCTCATAAAAGCTAACAGTTAGACCCCTTTCACACTGGGGCGTTTTTCAGGCGCTTTTGGGCTAAAAATAGCGCCTGTAAAACGGCTCCCCTGCAGTCTGTGTGAAAGCTCGAGTGCTTTCACACTGAGACGATGCGCTGGCAGGATGTTAAAAAAAAAGTCCTGCAAGCAGCATCTTTGGAGCGGTGTGTATACCACCACTCCTGCCCATTGAAAAATGAATGCGCACCGCTGCCGAAGCGCCTGCAAAGCGTTTCGGCAGCAGCGCTTCAGGGGCGCATTTAACCCCTTCTTCGGCGGCTAGCTGGGTTATAAGCGCCCCGCTAGCAGCCGAATAGCGCCGCTAAAATGACGGTAAAGCGCCGCTTAAACTAACAGCATTTTACCGTCAACGCATGCCCGCTCCAGTCTGAAAGCAGCCTTAAGTAATAAGTGATACAGAAATTTTTTTATATTTAAACATTAAACAAAACAAACCTCCAATCAGTTCACTTGTATGTATAATTTAGATTAAAAAAAAAATAACTATATCTTAAATATTAAATACACAAAAACAGGTAATCAAACTTTTGGACCAAAAAGGAATGGGCTAACTTTACTGCTTTTTTTTATTAATTTCATTAGTGTATTTTCTGTAAAAAAATTGCGTTTGAAAGACCGCTGCGCAAATACCGTGTGACATAAAATATTGCAACAACCGCTATTTTATTCCCTAGGGTCTCTGCTAGAAAAAATATATATAATGTTCGGGGGTTCTAAGTGATTTTCTAGCATTAAATACAGGATTTTTACTTGTAAGCAATAAGTGTCAGAAAAGATTTAGTCTTTAAATGGTTAAACTGAGAACTTCTCCACAGAGTTCAGTCTACTGATAAAAGAACCTGAAAGAGATACAATGTATCTTCTTATCAGACTTGGCAGGCTGCCCAGGAGGAGAGAAGAAAACTTCAGACAACTTGCATTGACTTCTATTACAGAAGTCATTTGCAAGTCCCGCTGAATTTATAATCGGCTTTTTTTATCAGCACAATCGGCCGATGCCCATTAAGTAAAAAAAGCCAAATATCAGCCGATCGGTCGACCTCTAGTTTAAACCATTCTTTCTTCTATTCATTTTAATAAAAAGTACTTTCATGGCTGTCTATCTTAGTTGGAGAAATGTTCCTTACTTGTTCTTACAAGTAAAGAACATTTTAATTTTAAACAAAAAATCTTTGAGTTCTACTTAAAGTGACTGTAAAGGCCTTTTTTTTTATTTTTTTTTTTAAATAACATACACATCATACTTGCCTCCACTGTGGAGCTCGTTTTGCACAGTGTGGCCCCGAACCTGCTCTTCTGGGGTCCCCCGGCGGCTCTCGCGTCTCCTCCCCACATCTGATAACCCCCTAGGAGAAGCGCTTCCCCGAGGGGGTTATCTTGCGGGCGCGCACCCGAGTCCGGCATTTGCATCTATAGACACAGATTGCCGGACTCGGCCTGTCCCTCGCGTCATTGGATTTGATTGACAGCAGCAGGAGCCAATGGCTGTGCTGCTATCAACCTATCCAATCAAGAGCCGGGAGCCCCTGGAGAAAGACAGCGCATCCCCGCTGACTGAATGAAGGGGTTCAGGTAAGTAAAACGGGGGGGGGGGGGCTAGAGGGCCGGTGACTGCCAGGCGTTTTCCACCTTAATGCATCCTATGCATTAAGGTGAAAAAAAAAACACAACACAAACCTTTACAACCCCTTTAAAGTCGAGGTCCGCCCCAATTTTTTTTTAAAGTCAGCAGTTACAAATACTGCAGCAGCTGACTTTTTAAATATGGACACTTACCTATCCAGGGCGCCTGCGATGTCTACACAACCAAAGCCGATCTGTCACTAGGCTCTCGGGTGCTGCCACCGCCATCTTCGGTAAGGAAATCAAAAGGTGAAGCCTTGCGGCTTCATTTCCGGTTTCCCTACTGCGCATGAGCGAGTCGCGCTGCGCAATCCGGGTGGTCCCTGCTGTCTCTGGGACCCGTGTGTTTCCCAGCAGACAGTGGGGGGGGGGGCGTAGACTCTCGCGGGAGTCTATGCCCGGAAGTGGGTGCAAATACCTGTATTATACAAGTATCTGCACCCCCCTCCCCCCTGAAAGGTGCCAAATGTGACACCAGAGGGGGGGGGGGGGTTCCAAAAAGCAGAGGTTCCATTTTTGTGTGAACCTCCGCTTTAAGAACTGTTTAACAGCAAAAACTTGCACAAAACAAAAACCTGCAGAACACTTATCAGTGAGTTATTGAGCTATTCTTTAACTGATCCCCCCAATACTGTCATATCACAAGAATCTTACTATGATCCTGTATAGGTCTTTGTTTTCATTAGGTCTGCTCCGTTCTAACGGCTTAGAACTGCAGGAAATTTTGAATGACACATGCAAATTTTTCTCTTTTATGTGCATAATTTACAATTGTAAAATGGTTGTTACTTTTTTGCATGGTTAAAGTGGTTGTAAACCCTAACATATACCCACTGAAGTGATTAGCCTTAGATGATAAAGATGAAACAAACCCTCCTACATAAAGGTGGACCTGCTTTATCTGCAGCCCTCTTCTCCAGAGCCTTCAAAATACAGAATTTACACAGCATTTCTGAGCTCCAGAAGGCAGAAGATGGGGATTTGATGTCACGCACTGCATAGCACAGAGCAAGGTGCTGAGTGTAATCTGAGTGGAGGGAAAGAACACACTCCCTTCTACAGTATCATAGGGAAACATGCACAGCTGAGGCTGGCAATCACCTTCTGTGTGTCTGCTGTCTAGGGTTGGCATGGACTATCAGAAGTGACTCGTGCAGATGTAAAAAAAATGGAGAAGACAGAAATAAGACTAAATGCTTTGGATTAAGGAAAGTACACACTTTGCAGGGATTTGCTTTGTATATTTTTCATTTCAGAGGTTCACAACGACTTTCAGCAAATAGCTCAGGTTTTTCAAGGAATCTCCACGCAAACATTTGTAAGTTTCAGCTTAAACCGTATAATACAGCGAGACGCTCATTACTACCAACTTGCCTAAGCGTAGATTTTAGGTGTAATTTTTCTTGCATTGTGAAGACAATGAAAGGTCATATATGGTTAACTACTATTAGCAACGTCTAAGATTTCCTTTGCTGTATAAGGTTGCCCCCATTTTTTGTGCTCCCTTAAAACGGACGTTTTAATTGTCGGTTACTATCTGTCAAGTTAAATCGTTCAAGAGAGATTGTAAAAACGTCCCGTGTACATTAAGCCCAACAGTGACATTCTAGAAAAAGCAGCTACATTTTTATTATATGTTAATTTACCACTAAAACAAAACATCATTCTGGTATTCACTTCCTAACCTGCACCCATAAGGCCTCATGTACACTGATGCTGGTAAACGGACGTTCAGAGGCAGTTGAATGCTTTTTTTCAACTGACCCTGAACTCATCCAATGTTATCTTACGTGTATACCTGTACACAGGTTCGTTTAATGACGTTTTGAGGCAGTTGCGTTTATAGGCTTTTCTTTGAAGGCAAAAAAAATTAGTTCAGACACCGAAGTTTCCAAAGTTTCAGATGCCAAACGCGGCTAAACGCAGTGACTCGCGTTTCGTTTACAGGCGTTTTTTTTTTTTCAAAATAGCAAAAAAAAAAAAAAAAAAAAAAAACCTCTTCAAACGCTTCTAAAAACGCAAACGCGGCATGTAAACGCGGAAAAACGGACGTTTTAAAAGTGGGTTACTATCTGTCAAGTTCAATCGTTCAGGAGAGGTTGTAAAAACGTTCCGTGTACATAAAGCCTAAGGCCTCATGTACACTGCTGCTGGTAAAACGGACGTTTTGGAGCAGTTGGGCGTTTTTTGTTTTTTTTTTTTAACTGCCCCTGAACGCTCCTCCGTTATCTTCTGTCCATGAAAAGGTTTTTGTACCAACCCCCCGAAAAAAATTAGGACTTGAAATTGGCAAAGACACTAATAAATTGGTTAATAAGTATTTGTTTTACAAAAAAAGACAGAAAAGCCAAGCTAAAAAAAAATCACCACATGATGATTACTACAACATACACTGACATATAACACAGTTACACATAAAATGATATCTTGCAAATAGAATGTGACGGTACATATACAGAGTAGTTTCACTCCAGTGTCCGATAGTACTTTCCGGTGTCCAACATCCGGGATAAGTCCTAGCGGTACCTGGGCTAAAAATACTCCAGATGTGCAGGTTGAACTAAAACCTCCATAACACGCTATCCATTGATGCCATTTTTTACTCTAGCTGCAATACTTTTTTCTTTTGATTATGGTGCCATTCACCTTGTCTAGGTAGGTTGTCTTCTCCTCCCCCTCTGGGCCCACCTCCCTCCCCTCTCCTTCCTCTTTACCCCTACCTTTCCCTTGCCTATTCTGAATTTAGTTGCACTATGCTCATTATGCCTGTTTAAATTGTTGTCTTGCATCACAAACTAAATTGTATTTTTCTGTTTATCAGATTATAAATCCTCCTATATAATTACCCCTGATGAAAGGATTTTGAACCTGAAACGCGTTGAGTACCACTAGGACTTATCCCAGATGTTGGAAACCGGAAAGTACCATTGGACACTGGAGTGAAACTACTCTGTATCTGTACTGTCACGTTCTATTTGCAAGATATCATTTTATGTGCAACTGTGTTATATGTCAGTGTATGTTGTAGTAATCATGTGATAATTTTTTTAGCTTAGCTTTTCTGTCTTTTTGTATAACAAATACATTTAACCAATTTAGTGTCTTTGCCAATTTAAAGTGGAGGGGCACCCTGAAAAAAAAAAAAAAAAAAAAAAAAAAAAAAATTTAAACTTACCTAAACCCTTGTTGCTCGGCAGTCTTCCTAATCTGCCTCTTCTTTTTCCGCGGTGTGTTCTCCTTGGTGAGCGGCCCCGTTGTCTTCTGGGAACTGTGTGTGTGCGCGCCCTTTTTTTTGGGGGGGGGTTACAAAAACCTTTTCTACGCATACAGGGATGTGGCACATTCACTGCAATATCTAAAATGGTGAAAGCCTCTACTTATCTTATCAGTACATGTACACAGGATCGTTTACAGTCGTTTCTAGGCAGTTGAGTTTAGAGGCATTTTTTGGAACCCCAAAAAAAATGCGTTCAGAAGCAGAGTTTACAGGCATTTCAAGCGCGTCTGAACACAGTAACTTGCGTTAAGCCGCATTTCGTTTACAGGCATTTTTCATTTTTGCCTATGAAAAAAATATATATATATTTTTAAACGCTTCTAAAACGCGGCACGTAAACACAGCAAAACGGCGTTTTAAACATCGGTTACTATCGGTCAAGGTAAATCGTTCAGGAGAGATTGTAAAAAGTCTTGTGTACATGAAGCCTTACCACAGTCCTCAAAAGAAATTCACACAATGGAAAGGAATTAGATTCTCTGCTTTCACTTCCTGGATCTTGTTTCAAGTTAGTCTATAGATGCTAATTATGTACTTCTAATCCGTGTGCAATCCTCAGGCGATACAGCAAACCCGTGTTCACAAGTCAAATTAACTTACAGATCCCTTTCACATTGGGGCCACCCGTGCATTGCGGTAAAGCGCCGCTCGTTTTAGCGGCACATTGCCGCTATTTAAGCGGCACTTTTTGGCTGGTAGCGGGGTACTTTTAACCCCAAAAAAGGGTGTTAAAAAACCCCCGTGTTGTGGCGCTTCCAAATCGCTTTTCAGGTGTGTCGGAATTCATTGCAGGGGAGTTTTGGGAGCGCTGTATACAGCACTTCCAAACCTCCCCAAAGATGCTGCTTGTAGGCCTTTTTTTTTTAAACCTCCCGCAAGCGCACCACCCCAGTGTGAAAGCACCTATTGCAGAGAACGTGAAGCAGTTTTCAGGCTATTTCTTGCTCTAAAACTCCTGCAAACTGCCTCAGTGTGAAAGGGGTCTTTGATCTCTAACTACTTGTAAATGGATACATTTCAATAGCACTGTAGATGGCTGATATTTATATTGTAGCTTTTGCAATGTTGTTTTGACAAAGCACTTCTATAGTGTGAAACGCATCAACCTACCTGCATTTCCCTTGCCTGTACCCATCCAGTCTTTTTATTATATTTATGCTTCAATAAAGACTTTCTACCTTACTTCCTGTGTGGGTGTGCTGCCGATCCGAAGTTTCTCTGTTCCATGATTTCTGCTGCAGTGGCAGGGCGTGCACCCCACCTCACAGAAGCAACCTTGGAGTGCTACCAATTGTATCACCTGTGAGCAGCAGTCTTTTTACCCATCTTCGTTCCGACTTAACATGCAACGCTGGCTCAGTGAGTTTGTATACATCACCTCTCTACAGATTACTTTTTATGAGCATTTCATAGAATGTGGTTACCTATATGGCAGGGTAAAGATATAGCAGGACTTTGAGCACGGCACATAAGAATCCGTTGCGATCAGCGGCCAGCCAAAGCCTACACACTATTGTGGACGATGGGACACGTTCTCAAGTTTTTGTTTAGTAAAATGGAGAGCCTTATGGTCAAAGAGATGAAATCTTTTTTGGGACAAGAACACTATAAATGAGTACCTGACCCTTGAGCGAGTGCCTCGTGGACTAAAGAAATTCCCTACTTTTGAACTTGCAGATGAGGACCTTAAAAAATCATGGACCGATATGCTTACAGCTTGTTCTTTGGAACTCATGAGGATTATTGTCAAAAATAGCGAAATAGAGAGATTACAACAGGAAATTTCAGATACCAAAAGGGAAATCCTACCGTTTAAAGAGACTGTCCTCTTTAAAGATTTGGATTTGAGTCTGGGGGATAAGTTGGATCGTATGGAGAAGGGCATTATTAAAAACAAGGAGAAATTGAGAGACAGTTTTGACTATGAGACTAATTCTGTCTACGTTTGGAAGAAACTGAACTTTCAACATAGGTTTAGGAAACTTTCCACTGTGAGTAGTACGGGCAAGCATGTCAGCTTTTCAGACACAGAGACTGAGATTTGCGATTATGCTGCAAGTGGGTTTGCCTACGACTCATCTGTGGAGGGGGCGTTTGGAGGTACTGTTAAAACACATTTAAAGTCCCAAATGGGCCTTCAAGGAAAAAAGAAAAAAAAAACGGGGAAAAAGACACACCCCAAAAAAACAAGGAGAGGAGGGAGAAGGAAGAGTCCCCTACCAACTCAGGTGTCACCAGCGGAAGACGGCTCCAATGTCCTAAATCTGTCTACTAGACCTTTATCCTCATCAGAAATTTCTTCACTCTCCAAAGGTTTGAATTTTTGTCCGATTAGACAGATGTTTGATACGATCTTTGATGTGAATAAGTTTGCACGCAATCTCACCCTCCGGAAACATTACCATCAAGATGCCCAAGATTCCACCACTAATCATTCTGGCTCTATATTACAATCATCTATGAATTTAAGAGAATTAAGTGCAGTTCAAGATTTAGAGGAGCTGCAGGAT
This sequence comes from Lithobates clamitans, assembly GCA_037952925.1. Lineage (NCBI taxonomy): Eukaryota > Metazoa > Chordata > Amphibia > Anura > Ranidae > Lithobates > Lithobates clamitans. Next base: position 5,871,846 of record JBBGZY010000199.1, read on the forward strand.
ATGTCATCTGGTGGTGATGAATGTGAAACCACCCTTCCCGTGCAGGCCCCTAAAAAACACTCAGATTTTTATCCTGTTAATTCTAGAGGAAAAGCCTTGGACACTTTTCAGAGGACTGTTGAAGAATTAACTCGATTGGCTCTACGCTCTGGAAGCAGGGGCAATGTTTTCCATGGCAATTTGTCCTCTGAAGAGCAACTTGTGCTTGAGTCACTTAGTAAATAACCATCTATAGTGATTAAAAATTCAGACAGACAAGGGGGGTCTGATGGTGGTTCAGGATGCCACCACATACCAGGCGGAGGCCCTTCGACAGCTGTCTGCTAAGAATATATATTCTGAGCTTAAGAGTGATCCTACTAATGATTATAAATGCATTTTGGGCAGTTTGGTTTTAAAAAGGGGTTCATCTGGGGCTGGCATTTTGTCACAGAAAGAGGGTGAGAACATGGTTCCTTTAGCACCCATTAGGTCAGTGTTTCACCATCTTCCAAAAAAAAACAAACAAAGGTTTGAACCCACTCAAGGGACATCCTATAGTAGCTGGGATAGGCTGTGGGTTGATTGTTAGCTACAGCCCTTAGTCAAGAGCCTTACCGCCTACCTTGGGGACACCAAACAATTACTACAATGTTGTGGCGATTTGGTGGATTTAGGGAGGATGGTGACACCTGGATAACGTACGACGTATCCAGCCTCTATTCATCAATACCTCATTGTAGGTGTTTACGGGCTGTGGAATTTTTTCTAGGTCGCTTCAGTAATTATTCAGTGATCCACAAGGAATATATTTTGGAGTGTTTAGATTTTTTGTTGACCCACAACTTCTTTTCTTTCAATGGGGGTTTCTATCACTAGAGGTGCAGGGCAGCTATGGGAGCTCGTTTTTCACCATCTCTCGTACATGGGAGAGAAACCGCATCTTTAGGGATGGAAACCCTCATTGTTTAAGGATTAAGTTTTACCAGAGGTTTATGGACGATTTGCTGTTCATTTGCTCAAATACTGTATGTGATTTGGATTCTTTTCTTGATTACTTGAATAACTGTTTGAACCTGCAGTTTACTGGGCAGATAAATGGCAAATCAATTTCTTTTTTGGATGTCACGCTTTTCAGTGCGGTTGGCCATGTTCAGTCAAGCATATATAGAAAACCTAACTCTGGTAATGCACTACTGACTTGGGACATCCTCATCATGTCACGCGTGGCATCCCTGTGGGTCAGTTTCTCAGACTGCAGAGATTATGCAGTAGAGATGAGGATTTTCAGAAAGAAAGAAAAAAAAAAAAGGAGTATGAGAAACAGATTTTTGAAGAGAGGTTATGATGAGAACATGCTTCATAGGGCTATCAATATTGCAGAGGGTACAGAGAGGAATAAACTTCTGTGTGATAGAAAGCTTAGACAAGGAAACATTAAACACTCCAGTGTTCAACCCCTTTTATGCCCCATATACACTTTCAGAAATTCTGCCAGAAAAAAACTTGGATGGTTTTTCCAAAGGAATTCCGCTCAAGCTTGCCTTGCATACACATGGTCACACAAAAGTTCTCTGAACTTTCAACCGTCAAGAACGCGGTGACGTACAACACTACGACGAGCCGAGAAAATTAAGTTCAATGCTTCCGAGCATGCGTCAAATTGTTTCCGAGCATGCGTGATTTTTTGCGCGTCCAAATCGCATACAGACAAATGCATTTTCGGATAGGAACTTTTTCCGACCGAAAATAGAGAACCTGCTCTCAATCTTTTGCTGGCTGGAATTCTGCCAGCAAAAGTCCGATGGAGCATACACACGGTCGGAATTTCTGACCAAAAGCTCATATCACGTCTTTTGCTGGCAGAATTTCTGATTGTGTTTTTGGGGCATTGGTCTTGAATTTCACGTCACATTCCCAGCCTCTTTGAGGATAAAATTTTTGGCAAGATTTTGTCAGGTTTTAAAGCAGTATCTCGTCTGGCCCCCTTTCTAAGTAACTCACTGTGACCTAGAGAGTTCATATCAGGTTCTATTAACAGGACCTGGCTGGATTTTAAGGGGGTCTTTAAAATGTGGCTCAAATAATTGTCCATGCTGTCCTCGTGTTGCAAAAGGAGACTACTAACAATAGAATTTTTAATATTAAGAGCAACATCAATTGCAACACAAGGTATGCAATTGTACTTGATCACATGTAAGGTTTGCAGGGTTCACTATGTAGGTCGCACCCACAAGAATACTGAGAGATCATTTAAACTACCACATTGGGAATAGTGGCAGGAAACAAGCCACCAATATAGCCCAACACTTCAATGATTTCCATGGTGGGGACACCAGTCTGCTGCAAATACAAGCCATAGAGAAAATAAATACACCCAGTAGGGGAGGAGATAAAATTCAGAATCCTGTGTAAGCGGGAAGTATTCTGGATATTCTCTCTCAATACCAGAATTCCCCAGGTTTTAAATTTTGAGTTGGATTTAACTAACCCACTATTATGATTGATATATGCTGCTGTATTTTTGCTTTTTTGGTATTTTTGATATTTTGGGAATTTTTTTACTGATTAACATGCAGGGGTTATTTAGTTATGAGGAAAAAAAAGATTTTTTGTTTAAAAATATAAAAAAAGAGGACCCTTTTTTGATTATTTTTCCACTCCATGTCATTTTTTCACTCAATCTGGCATCTCATCTCCGGCTCATTGTATTTGAGTAATGTGTAACCTTTTTGATCAGGGGGAGATCATTTTCTTTTCCCTTTGCTCTTTAAGGTTGCTATATAGAATAGAATCTTTGGGTTTTCATTTTTACAAACATTTTTTTCTTGAACAGGAGATTTTATTAGTCGGTATTTGCAACAGATTTTAAGGATATGCATTTGTGCTGTCATGTGATGTGATTTTGTCATGTGATTTGTGTGTTATAAAAGATTGTAGCTTTTGCAATGTTGTGGTTTTGACAAAGCAATTCTATAGTGTGAAACGTGTCAATCTACCTGCATTTCCCCTGCCTGTACCCATCCAGTGTTTTTATTACATTTATGCCTCAATAAAGACTTTGACTTTACTTCCTGTGTGGGTGTGATGTCGATCCAAAGTTTCTCTGTTCCGTGATCCTTTGTTGAGATATTGCTATACTTTTAGGCTTTAAAAGAGAACTGGGATTTTTAATTTTTTTATCCCAAATTCATACTTACCTAGGTGGATGCAGCATCGGTATAATGCTGCATCTGTCCCCTGTCGCCTCTTCACTGAGAACCGAGCCACCGAACACCGCTGATGGCTTGGGTTCTCTCACTTTCCCGAGCACAGAGCTGCTGCCAGTCAGTAGCTCTCCTCCTCCTCGCTCATTGGAGCGCTGAGCTGTGGAGGGGAGGTCGTCTCAGTGGCTCGCTGAGAGGCTGAGACGCCCATCAGTCCAGGCACCTGGCGGATCCAGACTTCCAGAGTAGAGACGATGCTGCGCCTGGACTGATCTTGGCAACGTCAAGACCGCTCTCTGTTGGAAACGGGACACAGGAGTGCAAAACTAATTTAACTCCTTTGACCCATAGGAGAGGAGGGAAATCCTGAAGCAGTTGGTGCCAACATGAAGACATCAGAGTGCGTGGCTTAACTACAAGCTGGCATGTATGAGAAGGATGTTACTGTTCGGCCTCATGCACACTGGACGTCTTTACAGCTGCTCTTTTTGGCTTCAGACATTTTTTTCTACAGTCAAACTCCCCGTCATTTTATCATGTGTCCACATAGGTTGTTATCAACTGTTTTTGGCTGGGGCGTTTGACTATTAAAAAAACAAAAAAAAAAACAAACACACTAGTGGGTTCTGAGGAGGTTTTCAGCTGTAAAAACACTCCGTCAAAACGCTGATAAACGCTCAAAAATGCAGCTCACCAGCATTTAATGTTTCTGATCCATTGGAAAAAAAAAAGCTAGAATTAACTATGATATCATAGAAAATCCCAGCAAGTTTGATGTAAGACATGTGAGAAGGACACGTTACAACTACAAAAAAAAAAAAAAAAATTTGAATTTGTGCTTGGCCTATATTGCTAATGGATCACGGACTAAAGAAGCAAAAATATAGCGATGTAGCCTTACATGTTATATGCACAATACAAGATGCAAGGTATATGTAAATGCTCTGGATGGAAGATTGTAGTTAAAAATCTGACCCCCCCCCCTAAGAATTATACTTACCTAGGTGGATGCAGCATCAGTCCAAAGCAGCATCTGTTCCCCACCGGCTCAAAGACCGTTGATCGCTCGGTTCTCAGAGCACCGTGAGCAGGGAGCTAGTGACTGTCTGCTCGACACTCCCCAAACCCCCCCCTTTACACGCGCTCACTGAAGTGCTAGGCTGTGGTGGGGACGGGAGCCTCTGCTTCCGCCCGCTGTCTGCTGAAAAAGGGTCACAAAAGTGCAGAATGAACTGCACCCGTTAACCACAGGAGAGGTACAGCTAAACAAGCTTTTGATGTATTTGTCCTTTAAATCCACTACAATTGGAGATTTCCCACTGACGTCAGCCGGCCAGCAGAGGGAGATCACGTGAAAGCACAGTGGCGCTGTGTAAGAAGGTATTTAGGATTATACAGGGTATAATGACCATGGGAGCGCCACATGAAACATTTATGGAGGTGCTGGAGGCAAATTCTTTTGTCTCTAGACCCCCCACAGTTAAATTAATAATAAAAGTTTGGAAATCCATTAAAGTGTTGGAAGGTGTGGAAGGAAAGGCCAGGTACACTCCCCTTTGGGATAATAAGTATTTACAAGAATTAAAGCCAATGGGAAAAATAAAGTCTTGGGAAACAAAAAAGGAATAGTAAAGTTGGCCCAACTGTATAATGGCAGCACACTCAAAACATTCATTTCACTAAAGGAGGAATTTGACATTCCGAATCATACGTATTATAACTATCTACAAATAAGGCATGCCCTAAAGGCTCAATTTGGGGAACAAGGTCCGAGGTGGAGCCTCTCCCCTATCCTTTGCAGAATAGGTAGTGCGGATGGACACAAAGGTTCCATAGCAGAAATGTATCCATTGTTATGCAGAGGTGGGATGGAGAGACCAGAAAAGCTCAAGTGTAGAAGCAAATGGGAAAGAGACATGGGCAGCATATTGGATGAACAGTGGAGAAAAATGTTGGAGGGAGGACATCAGGCCTCGGTATCACCCGCGCAGAAGTTCTCACATCTAATGCTCCTTCACAGGGCATATTACACACCAAAGAGACTGTTTGAATTTGGGCGGAGGGTGGATGCAAATTGCCCAAGATGCCAGAATACGGGGGACTTGATCCATATGATATGGAAATGCCCAAAATTACATCGGTACTGGACAGAAATATTAGAACTTATAAATAAGATCTTTAAATTTGGATCCATTTTTAATCCTAAGTTATGTGTATTGGGAGTTGGGGAATGCCAAGGGAGAGGAAATAATATAAACAAAGCAGTGGTGAGATGCCTTTTTCAGGCAAGGAAATTAATAGCCCTGAGGTGGCAGGCGGAGAGACCCCCTTCAAAGGATGACTGGATTAGAACAGTGACAGAAACAGTATGGAAAGAAAAGGTAGTATAGGTAAGGAGGAAAAATTTAAAGGAGTTCAAAAAAATTTGGAACCCATGGTTAGAAGAAATAGGGTATCCCTTGTAAAGTGTGTGTAGGAAGAGGTGTTGTAGATGTACACAGAGGATTAAAGAACTACCGAAGGAAAAACAGTTAGACCCTTGGGTTGGAGGGTGGGGGGATAGGCACGGGGAAAAGAAAAAGAGAAAACGGGTGAATAATGTTTTAGGATACTTTATACTTGGAGTGTTGTGCATATGAGTTTGGAATGTTTATTGTTGATGGAAACACTGTATAACACTGTGTAATGAATAAAGATTATTTAAAAAAAAAAAAAAAAAGGATTATACATGTGACAATACTTTATATCTTCATACAATATAGGGGATGCCAGGTCATTTGTAAATCTTACTTCACAGAAAATAGTGGCAGAAGGAGAGGGGAGGGGTGGGGAGGAGATCGGCTCACACACAGAAATGACAGGCAGGGAGGGAGAGAGACTGAGCACACAGTGGGATGACAGAGGCACGTAAACTGACCACGGTATTATGGATCAGCAGCCATGATTACAGTGGTCAGTACGCTTAGTGGGATACAGGAACAGGCAGGATCTACCAGGTATTTTACAACATAGAATGGGACAAAATGACATTTGCAAAAGTGCTGTGGCATTATGCTTTAAAAAGAAACAGAAGTTTTTTGGGGTTTTTTTTAGGGTTACAACTGCTATAACTGAGCTTCTTTGCATTTTAAAGGCAGGCAGGGTACAGAAAAGTCCAGAGTACAGGGTCCTAAAAGCATACTTCCTAAAGACTGTGCTGAGCAACTACATTCTATTAAGATGAAATATGATTGGTGGCGGTTAGAACCTTCTAAGTATTGAGCCCAGGAGCCAGCAGTTGGTTTGTTTGTGCTTTACCCTCCTGCATCACAAGTAGGTGTTCTCAGACCACCAGATAACCAACAAAATGTAGTAGAGTGGAGAATCCCACTATACTAATGCCTTTTTAATTCTTTTTAGTTCTGAATATATGAAGAAATTGTACCTTGCAACTATGAGTAAAATCAAATTCAAAACTCATAATACCAACAACTGTATAAATCCTTGAAATAGATATAATTAGGATTTTAACAAGAACATGACAGTAATATTATGTTAGTCAATGCAAACAAATGAACAAGTTGAAAAAACAAAAAGATACGTCGCTTGTTGAAATACAAAAGCAAAAAGATTTGAATCTTCCCAATCCAGAGACGTTGCTGCACCCAATCAGGGGAGTGAAAATCAAGCACAGGGATACATATCCTCACTAGGAAGGTGTCAGTTTCTGATCCATCAGCAGCTCATTGTAGACTGAGAAATGAACATTCTTTCCTCAAGTGTCAGTTGCACGGATGACCTCTGGTATGCGCCAGCCTCAGACTGCACCCCCATTTATGTAACACCTCTCCTCCACCTCAGTTGTTTGTTTGTGTAACCGCTCAAAAGGCATTCAAAGAACACACATAGGTTAATCCAGTATGAAAAAAGCCAGATAACACATTATAGTGACATAGCTGGATTCTGCCAGAAGAAAAACAAAAGCTACAATAACGATATAAAAAAAATCATAAATAAAAGTCATAAGAAAATATTTTAGGGAATTTATTCAATGGTGCCAGTATAATAGATCACTAAAATGCCCAGGAAACAAAAAAGTGGATATAAAAAAAAAAAAAAAAAAAAAAAAAAAACACAACAAAAACACACAACACACATACATGACACACATTCTTATAAGAAATTACAATATGATTAAAGTAGAATTACAACCTCAAATAAAAAAACAATGTGCGCTCCAGAATTTGTAGGTACATCTGCACAGTTTTCTCATCATCCTCCAGGAAAGTCCCACAAAAACCTGTTGAGCCTGCCAGTCAAATTCACATAATGAAGCTTCCTGTGATGGCAACAATACTGCACTGATTCTGAAGAGTTGTAACTCATATATACAAAAGGCCCTGCATGCTTATACCACAGTGGGATAAAAAACTTGCAGGGGGCGTGGCTATCAGCTGTTGACTTACAAGCCTGTAGCTTGCCATCCAGCACTTGGCCACACCCAGTCCTGACAGCACTTTCTCTGCTAATGAAACCCTCCCACTGTTAGCTGCAGTGCCTGGGAGGGGCAACATGTGAGACATGAATGAAGGATGATTTGACCCAGTCAGAAGGTATAGGAAGTTTGTTTTCGATTGTGGAGACTTGTGCGTCACATAGCACTAGAATATGGATTTCAAACCCTTTAGAAGGAATGTACAACCCAATATTTTATTTATGTGCTAGCAAAAAGGTCTATCTGCTTTTTGCTAGTTATGTATCAGAGACCCAGACTGTATGGAGACTTGCTAACTCAACAAGATCCATACATTAACTAACCAAGACCACAAAGAAGTCTTATTCAATGTACTTTAAACCTGGTTTCAGGCACACACTGGATTTCTGAGTTTCTTGCAGGCCAAAAGCTATTCAATTTCTCAGCCTGTGACCCCCTATTGGTTGAAAACAAAAGTAGAATGATCTAGAACTGAATGGCTACAAAACAAAGGGGCGCACAGTGGAGCATATTTCTCTGAACAAAAACTGTCTGCTGTGAGGCACTGACTGTACACTTTAACAATTATACACTAAAAGGAAAACCTATGAATATGCAAATAAAATATGATCATGAAGATACTGCACAGCAAACAAAAACAATTCAACAACATTAGCGTATAATTAACTTTAGAGTAACAACTCAAAGAGTTAACAGCTCTTCTATAAAATGGGGATACCAATCAGCGCGCTATTCCTTCAATCAAGAAAAGACTGCAGCTGTGCTAAAGTAACAATCCAAAGAGCGTCTCACATGTGTAGTGTTGGGTCTGCATTCTGAGATCCATATTGTGCAAAGCACTTACTCCATTAACATCAGTTCCAAGCATTCAAAAGGCAGTTTTGAATCTAACTTGTGTCTGAGGTTGCAACTGCACTCAACACAACCTCCAGCCTGCATGCCTGAGTTAAGGGCAGGTGAATTACAGAAAGTAAATTCTACATGAATCATCTGCCCTTACTCAAAATGGCCACAGCAAGAAATGCTAGGGAGGGGTGTTTGAAGTGATTTCTCAGCAAAATAAAGCATGGAGACACGGATGGATGAGCGAGTTTTGCTTTGAATATTGAAAATTAGTTAAATAGCATTTTCAGTTTGTGGGCCTCAGATGCAGCGTAGGTCTGCTTCAATTTTGACTCTCATATACATCAAGTTTTCTTTGTGCAAAAAAGACACCAAGGATCCTTTATAGTGCATTTGGGATTACCTCTTCTGCATTACAAAAAGCCAGCATAGATCAGCATGAAAATGGAATCGGTAGCGGGTGATAGAAATCAACTATGACTCGAGAAACAAGACAATCTGAAGCCCTTGACATTTCTATAGGGAATATACCCAACTGCTAAGGATTCATTTTCACCTTTGACGGGAGTGTATGTTTAAGCAAAAAACACATATGTAGACACAAACAGAAACCCTGCCACCTAGTCATGTCACTATCAGCCCACACTTACTCCCTGCAATGTCATGCAAAGCAACAGATTGTTGAACGTCACATGGGACCTCAGCGTGTACAGTATGCAAAGCCTCAGAGAAAGTCTGACATCTCACTGGGCTAAAAAAAGGCTCATACTAATTGAAACACAGCAAGAACTTAGAGGTACTGCCAGATATTCCAGCTGCTGACACTGGTGGTCACATTACATGCCCTCTGACCCAACTGGCACAAAAAAAATTATGCTATGCCAGGGAATAAATGTACCTCCTGGTACTACTATTGGATCATATCCACTGTACAACTCTGTATCCACCTACACCTTTGCAGGATGGGCGTTTCTTCCTACAGATTCACTAAAGCAATTACAACAGTAGAATTGTAAACTGCAAAGAAACTACTTGTGAAGGAATTGGTAAAGCCGACCATAGGCTAGTAGAATTTTATTCAAAATTTGGTTTGATTTTCTATAAGCAAGGTCCAATGAATCATTTTTCACCACAGTGATGCGAAAGTTCGAAGAAGCAGGATGGAAGCAAACAAATACTTTCAAACGGCATCCATCAAGTCATCAAATGTACTGAGAATTTTCACACAAATTTTATGAAACCTACTAATGTATGGCCAGCTTAAATCTCGTCTTAAAGAGATTGTAAACCCCCCCCCCCCCCCCAAAAAAACACCTGTAAAACAAAAACGCATAATGAGCTAGTATGCATCGCAACCCATTATGAAATGCTTACCTTAGATCAAAGCCCTGCAGCGGCACACCGCTGAGACGGCTGACCTCTTTCCCGGTGTTTCACCCACCACATTTTATTTTATGTATTTATTTCAGGTACTTATATAGCGCCGTCAATTTACGCAGTGCTTTACATATATATTATACATTCACATCAGTCCCTATACCCTCAAGGAGCTTACAATCTAAGGTCCCTAACTCACATTCATACCTATACATCTGATCCTATTCGCAAAAAAGACGGATGGGATTGCATGGCGGCTGGGTGTAAACTGTAAGGCGGTCCCTTTACATCTTACTGCCCATAGAGAGCGGGCCGTGTCTGCTCTACATAAGCAAAGCGCACACACTCCAGCCATCCGCCCACTCAGTGGGGATCAATGAGACGCCAATGGATTCCACCCCATGTGTAGGGGCCTTTACTTTAAAGTGGATGTAAACCATCTCTCATCCTTTCTAAACTACTGCCATAGTGATTATCTATAAGGATATACATGCCTCCTGCATGTATCCTTACCTGTCAAATGTCTCCTCTCTGTCTGTTATGAGACCCGAAAAACTGCAGATTCTATGGGTGGGTCTGTTGTCCGGAGCGGTGGGTGGAGTCATGTCAGTAGACACCCCGCCCACCTCTACACTCCCCTTGTCAACATGCATTTTCTCCTGTGTATTTCTTACACTGAGCTTATGCTACGATCACCAACATCCAGAAACGTTAATATGTGACTTCAGCATGCCCAATCATGCTGAGGTATGGAGCAGCCAATCCTGGGAGAGCTGGAGAAGAAAGGAGGAGGGAATGAGAATTACACATAATGCCTCTCTCAGGCTTGTGCATGAGATATGTAAATCACCTGTCACTCACAGCAGGGGGGGGGGAGCAAAAATGTAAAAAAACAAATGATACGTTACAGAGTCTAAAGAGGACCTGAACGGTAAAAGCTTTTCAAAAACTAAACAAATATGCAGCAGAGGGCAAAGGACTAGTCATTCGCATTGCCTATGTCTTTTCCCCATCACTGACTTACCATGACTAGTGATCGAGGGACTAGTGGGAAGATATTCAAACAGTGGCAGGAAAAAAAGTACTGAAAACACTGACCCACAAAAAAATAAAAAAATAAAAAATAAAAATGGAAGAAGGAAGAAGCAGGGAGATCCATGCAGTACAGATTCCTCTCCAGCAAATAGCACAGTAGTGACATCACCAAGTCTTACACCATATATCTTAAAGCCGAACTCCAGCTTTCCCGACAGCTCCATGTCAGCACACACATGGTTACGGGCCCCGACCACCCCCACAATGATAGGACGTTTAACTAAATTTTTAGCACCTGAGCCAGCACCAACCATGTTCCTCTTTTTCCTCCTCACAGTGATAGAGGGAGCAATCGTTGCCTACCTTGCTGGGGTAAACCCCTGGCCATCCATGTCTGCCTGGATGCAGTCCCCACTGAGTACTTCTAAATGGAGCAGGGTGAGGGAACCCTGCTGCTGGCCTTCGAGGTCTTTGTTGTGTGGCTGGGTAAATCCTGGCTGTGTGGAGGGTTGGCATGGCTTTTCCATCGCAGAAGGAACTAGGATCCTGGCTTCAAAGTTGCTGGAATGCACACCCTGCATTCCAGCCAGACAGCTTCACTACAGTCTCCTTCACGATCTGCGTGGATTGCCATTGGACTAGGCTGAATTATGTGACTACAGGCTCTCCTAAAACAGAAGCTGCCAAGATGTCAGGTCGGCTGCTTGCTTTCTCTCAAGCTCTCTGCACGTACTTTGTGGTGTTCTGCACTGCCACCGGCTGCCGGGGCCTGGTACTGCGGCCAGAAGGTATTTTCCTACATGTAATTCCTTCTGAATGCCTGGAAGGAGTTTTGCCTTAGCACTTAGCAAGATGTTAACCTGACTTATTACAGAATGCCAAATCAAGACCCAACCCCTCCAAAAGACCAGCATATGCAAAGAAGGTATGGTGATTGCTCAATGTATACATTTAAATTAAACAAAGATGGTACTACCGCTCTAGCAAAAATTACTGCGATTATGACTGCTGCAAACACCGATAAGCGGATCTGAAGTGTATGAAAATAGTGATGTTGCGTTATCAATAAACAAGTCATATACTGTACAGTAGATAATGTGCATAAAATATACATAAGTGGCTACATCAGTAGGTACTTTTGCGATATCCACAAATATATATAAAGTCCCAATGGTGACATTGAAGTGCAAGGTGATTAACCACTTCAATACAGGGCACTTTCCCCCTTCAAACCCAGGCCAATTTTCAGCACTGTCGCTTTTTAAATGACAATTGTGCGGTCATGCAACACTGTACCCAAAAAAAAATCATCATTTTGTTCAAAAGAGATCTTTCTTTTGGTGATATTTGTTTATCACCGGGGTTTTTAAATTTTTGCTAAACAAAAAAAGACCGAAAATTTAGAAAAAAAAAAAAAGTTGGTTTGGTATAAAATGTTGTAAATAAGTTTTCTTCTTCACTGATGGGCACTGATGAGGCTGCTCTGACGGGCACTGATGGAGGTTGCACCAATGAGGTGGCACTGATATGCAGCACTGTAGAGCATTGATGGGCACTGAAAGGCTGCACTGATGGGAACCGATTGGCATCACTGATAAGGGGGCACTGGCAGGCATTACTGATGAGCACTGAGTGGCATTCCTGGTCGTAATGGGCTGATAATCAGTGCAGACCCCCCGTCAGGAGAGCAGACGATCGGCCTTGCTCACGTTTGTCAGACACAATAGGGGAAAAGCCGGTACACGGCTTTTCCTGTTTACAGTGATCAGCTGTGATTGGACACAGCTGATCACGTGGTAAAGAGCCTCAGAGGTCCTTTACCCAGATCAGAGTTGCGGTGCCTCAGACTGACACACTACACCACCGATCGCCCCACTCCCTGGCTTGTTATCTTGAAAGAAGCCATAGGACGTCCAATCAGGATAGCGGAACCACCTCCCAGCCGTCATTCTGCTATAGGCCGGGCGGGGAAGTGGTTAAGTTGCTTCAATTCTTCCACATTACAAACAGTGAATAAGGGTAATGGCATCTCTTCTTATAGTGTATACGACACCTCAGTGCACACAGCATTGAGTTAAATAACTCATGGACAATCCTTGGATTTCAACATTTCCCTGGGGATCTCTCTGCAATGAATGCGGTCCACGGGGCTGGATATATAGCAATACCTCCTTAAGGAGGGGTTCCACCCAAATTTTGAACAATATCTGTATGTATTCTCTTCCTTGCCTAGATGCTGACATGCCGTTTAAAAAAATTTAAATCGCCGTAATTACCTTTTATTTTTCTATTCTTCTTTGCACTTCTTGGTTCTCCTCCCATGGGAGTAGGCGTGTTTCTAGCCTCTCCCAGACTCCTGGGAGCTAGTCTCAGGCTTTCCAGGATGCCACTGAGCATGTGCGGGAACAAGCGGTGAATGCTGGGAGCACAGCATTCACCGCATCCAGGAAATAAATGCTTGTGGGCTTCAAATGCCCACAATAAAGATGGAAACCGCCTGCAGTGAATAATATAAGTTATTCTTTCCGACAAAATCTGACACAGGCGGACATATTACACACAATATGTGAGTATGTAATGCTGAGAAGAAAAGTTTGTGAATGAACTCAAAAAAAAAAAAAAAAAAAAGAGATAGGTGGACCCCCGCTTTAAGTGTAATCTCAGGGTTCCTCCAATTCACCTCTATGGTGATGGTGTATAAACTTAAGTGCTCCAATAGTGTGATAAAGTTTCAAAGTATTTTATTAAAAAACGGCTAAATTACTACTCACATAAACAAGCGTTTGCAAGGCATAAAAACCACGAGCGGCAAGCTCATACTCTTATGTCACTTCCAGTCTGTGGCCCAATCCCAACGCATATCACGTCTGACTTGAAGTCACGTGATGATACGTGTTATTGGGCTACAGATAGACCGGAAGTGACGTAGGAGTAGGAGCTCACCTCTCGTGGTTTTTATGCCTTGAAAAAGCTTGTTTATGTGAGTAATAATTTTGCGTTTTTATAATAAAATACTTTATGAAACTTTATCACTCTATTAAATCACCTTTGTTTATACACCATCTTCACGAAGGTGAATAGGAGGAACCCTGAGATTACACTTAAAGACCACTTTTTACTACAGGTAAGCCTATAATAAGGCTTACCTGTAGCTTCCCCGGATATCTCCTAAATCGTGCCGTTTCTTCAGCTAATGTGCCGCTACCGGCAGCTCCCGACATCATTGCGGCTCCGGGCAATCACAGCGATACCCGGAAGTAACTCTGGGAGCGATGTTGCCGGCCAGAGCACTGTACGAGGACCGCTACAGGGGCTTCGATCTAAGGTGAGTATTTCATAATGAGCTAGTATGCTATGCAAACTAGCTCATTATGCCTTTGTCTTGCAGGTTTTTTTTATTTGTGGGTTTACAACCACTTTAAAAAAAAGGATGTATTGCCATATATCCAGTCCCATGAACAGCATCCATTACAGAGAGATTCCCAGGGAAAAGTTGAGATCCAAGGATCATCCATGTGAGTTATTTAACTCAATGCTGTTACCTTACAACAGTAAGGTGAGAGGCCTGTGAGCACTGAGGTGTCATAAAGAAGAGACATCATCACCCTTATTCACAGATGGCAGATTTATTGTAGTCCTTCCATATCACACCATTCTACCAGTGACTGTGCCTCCTCTTCAAAACGTGGATCAAGGAAAGGCATCATTCAAGTCACAATGTATCCCTTCTCTCTGCTTCTCCTTCAATAAGCTTCAGCCACCTCAGGAGCGTAACGAGTCTGATGATTACTCACAGCCACAACCAAGGGGATGTTGAGCCTGTCTAAATGTGGCCATTCCTGGCAAATCACTTGCAAAACTGGCTTCTTGGAGGGAAAGGGAGGCAGACAAATCAAAAATGTCATTAATGAAACAAAATGTTTCAAGACACCTTGGAAGCATATGCTTACGCCTCTGGATCCGATTCGGGAGAAACCTCAGATGAAAATGTAGATCAGGGGGCAAGTTTGATTTCACAGAGGTAAATGATTTTGTGAGGGTGGTCAGACACGCCTTGGTATGGGAGGATGAGCTGGAGGCTCTCCCCAAAAAAGAAGAAATATTTCAATCATAAACATTGGGTTTTTCTTTCATAGAAAAATGGACCACAGATAAATTTTCTTTTCCCAACTGTCCAAACTTTATCCTTTCAGGAAAGAAGATATCAAGTACCAGGACGAGTCGCTGGTTGTGGATGCTGCCCTGTTGAGGTTGGTAAGGCATGTGACTCTGCCTTTAGAAGACGCAGTATCGTTTAGGGATACCGTAGACAAGGAGCTGACCTTGGCCTCAAAATATTTACATATTAGCCGATGAGGCATGCAGGCCTGCAATGGCATTTGGTGTCAGTGGCAAGCCATGGAAGTGTGGGTGAAAAGCTTGGGGCCAACTGCGAGAAACTTCTATGTCGTTTTGACGGTTTGCTCATTCGGTCCCTTCCAGTAGGGGCCAGTCTGCTTTGGTTGCAAAGAGTATGGATCAATGTAAGAGAAGTGGGTCTATCCGAGGGTCACTCTCGTTTGTTCCACTAGACCAGTGTTTCTCAACTCCAGTCCTCAAGGCGCCCCAACAGGTCATGTTTTCAGGTTTTCCATTATTTTGCACAGGTGAATTGATCAGTTTCACTGCCTTAGTAATGACCACAGCTGTTTCATCTGAGGGAAATCCTGAAAGCATGACCTGTTGGGGCGCCTTGAGGACTGGAGTTGAGAAACACTGCACTAGACGACGCGATCCAAGTGCATTCCAACAAAGATGCCGATTTTGTGCCGTGAAGAGGGAGACTCTTCATTCCTATATAAACACATTGCTGATCCAGGAAGCAACCATCCCAGTGCCTCGTCAGGATCGCTTCTCGGGCGTGTGTTCTCCAATAATTTTTGGTACCTGGAAAAAAAATCAGGAGGGTGGAGGCCTGTTATAGACCTAACGTGATGGAACAGATAAATAAGGAAAGAAAACTTCAAGATTGAATCACGTCAAAACTGTACTAAAAGTTGTTTAACTAGGAGATTGGCAGCTATCAGTGGATCTAAGAGATTCTTATTTTCATATCCCGATACATCAAAACTGCCATAATATATCTGCTTCGCCTTGGGGCCTCTACACCTTCAGTTTGTTAGTTTGCCCTTCAGGCTTACTACCTTGCCAAGGGTGTTTTTCCAAGGTTCTTCTCTATCTGGTGGTTCTTCTATGGCAGAGAGGAGCTTGATTTTATCATTGCCTAGGTCATCTGCTTTCACCAGCCCAGAACCGGGAAACTTTTCACACCAGACGATAGTGCAGTCAGTTCTTTAGGACTTCGGTTAGCTGATCAACTTCATTTAAAAAAAAAAAAAAAAAAGACAAAAAACACACACCTCACACCTACTTAATGCCTCATATACAATCAAAGCACGGTGTCCCTTCCAGAGTAGAATATTCCAGCAATTCATCAGATTTTGTTCTGCACTGCCAGACAACTTTCTTGCAGCCAAACAGTGCCAACAGGTAATGGGGACGATAGTGGCTGCATTACCCATGGTCAGATGGGCTCAGTGGAAGACCCGAGTTTTCCGATTCAGTTACCTGTCCCAGTGGAAATCGGAGAACACAAGCCAATTGATTCGAACCTCATCACAGGTGAAAAAGATTCTGGAGCTGGTGGCTAGACACCTAGAATCTTTTGTCCGGTCACTCCCTTTTGCCGATTGCCTGGATAGTAGTCACAACCAATGCCAGTACTCAAGGCTGAGGAGCTACCTGCCAGGAGAGAGTAGCCCAAGGCAAGTGGCCCCGCCAAGTGATGAATATAGTGTCCAACATCCTGGAGATAGGAGCTGCCTTTCAAGTTACAATTCAGGTATGTTCAGTTGATTATTCTTTATCTGCGGGCAGCCTACATTCCAGGTCCCTCCAATCTTGAGGCAAACTATTTGTCAAGACATCAGTTAGACAATGAAGAGGTGGTTCCTGAATCCACAAACCTGTCAAATGTTGATACGTTGGGCTTTTCAGCCAGGGGTGGGCCTATTTGCATCCCCAGCGAATGCCAAGCTGCCAATGTTTTTACACCAGTGTACCTTGCCCGCAGGTTGCAGCAACAGGTGTTCCGACAGCAGCGTGGTCTTTTCAGACTGCATATGCCTTTCCACTGACACACTAATCTTCAACTTTCTCAGAAGACTGATAAAGGGGGAAGTCACAGTTCTGGCAGTAATACCCAACTGGCCCTAACGTCTATGGTTTCCACTTCTGTGTCTGAGTTTGAGGCCATGGAAGTCAATTCCAGTAACCCTGGGTCTGCTGTCTCAGGGTCCAGTGCTTCATCCATCTCCACAGAGGCTGCGGTTGCAGGCTTGGATTTTGAAAGGCAGAGGCTGATCGAGGCAGGCTGTTCAAATGCTGCATTAGGTACCCTGCTAAAGTCTAGGAAACCAAGCACTAATGCAACTTACAACAAAGTGCGGATCAAGCTCCAGGACTTTGCTTCCACCCAAGGCATCTCTCCTTCTTCTCCCCAAATAAGTAATATTTTGGACTTACTTCAAAAAGGCCTAGATAT
Source organism: Lithobates clamitans (assembly GCA_037952925.1). Taxonomy (NCBI): domain Eukaryota; kingdom Metazoa; phylum Chordata; class Amphibia; order Anura; family Ranidae; genus Lithobates; species Lithobates clamitans. Next base: position 5,889,343 of record JBBGZY010000199.1, read on the forward strand.
GAACCTAAGTCTTAGTACTCCAAGGCTGGATTCACATCTATGCATTTTTAGTGCTTTTTGCATTTTGCAGATATGCACTACAGTCAATTTAACATGGTTTCCTATGGAACACGTTTTGTAGTGCAAATCTGCAAAATGCAAAAAGCACTAAAACTGCATAGGTGTGAATCCAGCCTTAAGGGTCATGTTTCTGCCCTGGCTGCCTTCACAGGAATTCAATGGGCCACCAATAGCCTTGTAATGACGTTTTTCAATGCGGCCTGAGGTTAAAGCCTCCAAGAAAACGTTGCTTTCCTAAGTGGGAGCTACCCGTGGTCTTGGGCTTCTGATAAATTCTCTTTGGCGTCTAACCTTATAAAGGAGCCTTTTTGGTCACAATCTCCCTTGCAAGAAGAGGCTCAGAGATGGCAGCCCTGGGCTGCAAGGAGCCATTCACAACCTTTTATGCGGATAGGGCGGTCCTAGTTCCACTGCTAGGATTCATGCTGAAGGTGCCTACTGTATTCTATCCATCTAACCATTAAATAGTTCTTCCGATATTCTTTTTGGTCTGAGATGGTCAACTTGGTCCTCTTGACATCAGGAGAACCTGAAACTCCTATAGAGGTCACACCCTCCCTAAGGTCTTCAGTTCACCTCTTTCCGTTTCCAACAGGATCAAGCAAGGGCTCAAAGCATTCATCAGGCTAACCACTTCCTGGATTGTTAAAGCTATAACCTTGACCTATAAGGAGAAGGGGTTGGCATTGCCTGATGACATCAGGGAGCATGCTACTTGTGGTATTTCTACATACTGGGAAGCAGCGAAGGGTGTGACCATGGAAACTCCCTGCAAGGCGGGTATTTGGTCATCAAGACATACCTTCCTTACGCACTATTGTATTGACCCAGCTGTCTTATCTAGGGTGAATTTGGGGGCAGAGTCATGGGCTCTGTGTCACATTGATTCAAATTGTTCTGCAAGCATACCCACCCTGTATCTTCTCTAGTGATTTTCTATGTGTGTGCTGACATGGAGCCATCAGGAGCAATTTTCCTTTCCTGACTGGCTCAATGTCAGCACACCTGCCCGCCCGGAGTGCTAGTTACAGAATGTGGTGCTGGCTCAGGTGCTAAAATTTATGAGTTAAACGTCCTATCACTGTGGGGGGCGGCGGGGCCCGTACTCACATGTATGCTGACATGGATCCAGCCAGGAAAGGAAAATTGCGGTATTTGATATTTAATTTTCCATTTTCTGTCACTTTAAAAAAAAAAAAAAAGTCTGTTTGGACCAAACTATTATCTTTAATAAAGGATGTGTCTGCTGTGAGCGCTGTATGTAGCACCAGCTATAAACAGCATATAGCATTGTGTGATGAGAGCAGGATATGGACTTCCCATCCTCCTGGAACAAAATAGATTTGGGTTCAGGGCTTCTTAGCAATTCATAGGAAGCTTTGTATTTTACAAAAATATAAAAAATAAAAGCCTGGGTTGTCAGAGGAGGGGTGGGAGGAGGCCTCAGAGGTATGCTTCCTTGACCTTATTGGATCAAATGACCAATATGTACAATTTAAATTCATACATCAGTTGCATTATACTCCTGCTAGGCTGGCCCATATGGGATATGACTCCACAGCTTCCTGCATTAGGTGTGGCTTCTCTAAAGCTGGATATATGCATATCTTTTGGTCCTGCCCTGCCCACCTTTTGGAGGGACTCATTTTCTTTTTTTGAAAACACACTTCAAATACAGGTGCCCTGCACCCCGGAGGCTGGACTATTGGGTGTGTTGAATGACTTTGTACACAGGACTCATACTCGTATCCTTGTCCGTATAATATTGTTTTATGCTAGAAAGTTCATTTTGATGCAATGGAAGACTGCAACTGCTCCAGATGTTCAAATATTGTACCGTATGATGAATAAAGTTATACCAATTTTTAAACTGGTCTACAAGGGCAGGACCTGCCCTAAAAAGTTTACTAAGATCTGGCAGCCCTGGCTTAATATAGCAGATTCCTCTTGGAAGGACACTCCGCTCTCTCAACATTAACCGACTATGGCCTCCCCTGGACGAATTTTGGTGTCTATGGAAGGCTGTTGCCTCAGAGTTGGCTGGCCATCTGGGTTTTGGAATTGGAGGGGCGGGGGAGGTGAGGTTGGACTATGTTTGCTTCTTTGGGTGTGTGTGTGTGTGTTGAGTGAACAGAAGTATCTCCACTACCTACAGCACTAAAATCTATGGTAGTTGGGCCCTACATGGTCCGCACTTATTAACCTTTTATACCTAGTGGCAAAGTTCATTACTCCGTTGAGGAATCTTGAAGTATGATATACAACTATATTAGTTGGCCCCTGTTGGGCTATTGTAATTTCTTTTCTATTTTGTAAAAGAGATTTGTTTATGGATACCTCTAATGTATGAACCTGTAAACTATTTTTCTATCAAAACAAATAAAAACTATTTTAACAAAAAAAAATTATATAAAAAATAAAAAGTACAAGGCTTCCTCTGACTGGCGGAGGTGGAGATTGTGACGTTCCCTGTCTACCTCAGCCAATCAGGAAGCTTTGTATACATTTAGAAAATAAAAAAAGCTTCCTGTGAATAACCAAGCAGCACTCAGACAACACGATTTTGTACCATGAGCAGGGCAGAAAGTTTCCTTTCTTACTGCTGAAACAGTGCTGTATCCCGTATGTAGCTAATGCTACATAAAATTTTTACAGCGGGTGCATCTGTTAGTGAAAGTAATAGTTTGTTTGGATCAGCTTGGTCTAAAACTTTAGACAAAAGGAGTGGCTGTGGACGCAGCATACTTGCATTTTGGAAAAGCGTTTGACACAGTTCCCCACACACAGCTAATTAGTAAAGTCTACAGGTTTGGAAAAAATCAGTTTGTAAATGGATAGAAAACTAGCTAAAAGACCATATTCGTAGAATAGTCAATGATTCAAACTCTGAAAGGTCTAAGGTCATTAGTGGTGTACCCCAAGGTTCAGTGTTGGGACCCTTACTTTTTAATACATTTATAAATTATATAGGGTCTGGGATAAAAAGTACCATTTCAGTGTTTGCAGAGGACGCCAAGCTATTCAGTGGAATAACGTCCTTACAGGATGTCTCCAACTTACAAGCCAACCTCAATGCACTGTTTAACCGGTTCCCGACCAGCCACCGCAGTTTTACTGCGGCAGAATGGCACAGGTGGGCGAAACGACGTTACCTTATGTCGGTTTGCCTTTTAACCACTAAGGGGCACGTGTGCGGCTCGCCAACGATGCGAGTGCCCGGCGGGCGTGATGACCGCCGGGCACCCGCGATCGCTCGTGACAGAGCGAGAACCCGGGATCTGTGTGTGTAAACACACAGATCCCAGGTGTTCTCAGGGGAGAGGAGACAGGTTGTGTGTTCATACAAAGTATGAACACTGATCTCTCTCTCCTCCTATTCAGTCCCCCCCCCCAGTTAGAACACACCTAGGGAACACAGTTAACCCCTTGATCGTCCCTAGTGTTAACCCCCCCCTGCCAGTGACATTTATACAGTAATCAGTGCATTTTTATAGCACTGATCTCTGTATAATTGTCACTGGTCCCAAAAATATGTGTCAAAAGTGTCCTGTCCGCCACAATATCGCAGTCCAGTTATATAAAAAAAAAAAAAAAAAAAAAAAAAAAAAAAAAATCACTGATCATCACTAGTTAAAGAAAATAAAAATGCCATAAATCTATCCCCAATTTTGTAGCTGCTATAACTCTTGCGCAAACCACTCAATATACGCTTAGTGCGATTTTTTTTTACCAAAAATATGTAGAATACATATCGGCCTAAACTGAGGACATTTTTTTTTTTTTTTTTTTTTTTAATTTGGGATATTTTAGCAAAAAGTAAAAGATAAGTGTCAAATTGTCACTCTTGTTTATAGCGCAAAAAATAAAAACAGCAGAAGTGATCAAATACCACTAAAATAAAGCTCTATTTGTGCAAAAAAAAAAAAAAATTGTTTGGGTACAGCATTGCATAACCACGCAATTGTCAGTTAAAGCCACAGTGCCGAATCGCAAATAATGCTTTGGTCATTAAGGGGGTAAAACCTTCCAGGGCTGAAGTGGTTAATTGGGAAACTTTGTGGCAAATGTTGATTTGTTGTTAACCTTGATAAATGTAAAGTTATGCACTTGGAAGCTAAGAATATGCATGCATCATAGACACTAGGGGGGAGTACAACTGTAGAAGGATCTGGGTGTTCTGGTAGATCATAAGCTTAATAATAGCATGCAATGCCAAGCAGAGGTTTCCAAAGCAAGTAAAATCCTTTGCATTAAGAAACTATAGACTCCAGAGAGAGATCATTTTGCCCCTGTACAAATTATTAGTAAGACCTCTTCTGGAATATGCAGTTCAGGGCACCAGTTCACAAAAAAATATTGGAAAAGGGCAACTAAACTGATCCATATAGTGAACTCGATGTTGAGTTATTCACTTTATTGTCACCACAGACAAGAGGGCACTTTTTACATCTGGAGGAAAAGATATTTAAACCACCTTAATACTGGGCACGTTCACCTCCTTCCTGCCCAGGCCATTTTTCAGGGCTGTCACACTTATGACAATTGTTCAGTCATACAACACTGTACTCAAACAAAATTGTTATCATTTTCTTCCCACAAAATAGTTTTCTTTTGGTGGTATTTGATTACCGCTGGGTTTTTTATTTTACAAAAATAAATTTGAAAAGTTTTACTTTGTCAGTAAATTTTGTAAAGAAGTAAACTTTTCTCCTTCATTGATGTGCGCTGATGAGGCTGCACTGATAGGCTGCACTAATATGCCGCAATTATGGGCACTGATAGGCGGCACTGAAGGCCAATACTGACTGGCATCACTAATGGCCACTGATGATCAGTGCCCTGATTACCTGTTCTGATGTCTTCTGCGAGGAGATGCTGCTGATCGGCTCTCCTCGCCACACACTGTCAGTGTGTGGCGAGGAGAGCCGATTAGCGGCACTTCCTGTATTTACATGTGGCCAGCTGTGTTTGGATACAGCCGATCACATGGTTAAAGAGCCGCATCAGCGACTCTTTACGGAGATCACGGCGCGGCCATGCTGTCATATGAAGTCCACCCAGAACGAGAGCCACATCGTCCCTCAGTCATTTGATGGTGGGTGGGCGGCAAGTGGTTAACCTTTAAATATGGAAGTTTTTTTTTTGTTTTTTTTTTAACAGTAAGAGCTGTGAAAATGTGGAATAGACTCCCTCAAGAGCTGGTTCTGGCCAGCTCAGTAGATTGTTTTGTTTTTTTTTTTGTTTTTTTGTTTTTTAAAAAGGCCTGGATTCTTTCCTAAATGCACAAAATATAACTGGATATTAACATTTATAGGTAAAGTAGATGCAGGGAATATCTAATTGTCTGTTGGGGGATCAGGAAGGATTTTGTCGTCCCCCCCCCCGCTGGAGCAAATGACATCATGCTTTACTGGGTTTTTTTTCCCTTCCTCTGGATCAACTGTTAGTATGGGAACCAATCACTCATAAGAACATTCTACCTGAAAAAGGCAAAGCCCCATTACATACCTGTTTTTAACATCGTAATTAAAATCAAAGACTTATTCCTGGTCACCTTTTTCTTTTATCTAAATGCAGGCACCCACCAGGTTCTCATTGCCTGGTTCTGCCAACTTTTTTATCTTTAATATTAGTATACTTTAGACTATAAAGTGACATTCAATAGATGTCAACATGTATAGTAAAAAAGACATTCAAATCATTCAAGAACACCAATACACTGCTGAGATGAAGAGTATATCCATTTCACTTCAATAAACACTGCTATATAGTTGCCAAGATAATATGTGTTAAATATTCAAAGAATGGCGTAAGTTCAGCAGTAAAGCACAGATAGTACAGTAGTAATCGCAGCTACCTGCAGGAAAAGATCAAAATCGCTGTGCTACAAGATACCCAGGAATGCAGCCAGTAGTTAATAAGGTATTTAAGACGGTGCTTTTCACATCGTTTAGGAAGTGACAACTCCATACCTTAAAACGCAAAGAAAAAAAAAAAAAATCTGCTCATTTTTGCACACGGTCATTTATTTGAATAAATTGTATATGTTTTGATATTCTAAGATTTATGCAAGCACAGAGTACAAATATTTTACACTGTACAAATTGACTTTTCTACTTGTAAAAAATAAAAAATAATGAACTTTTACTTACCTTATCCCTCACTCCCCTGGCATCTGGCTCTAACCTCTTCTCTCCGACACTCCAGGTCATAGGCAGGCCCTTTGCACCTTCACTTACAATGCAGGACTGCTGGACATGCATTGCACATGACGACATCACAGCCGTGATCACCATACAGAGCGCTGAAGAGAAGAGGCTTCAGAGGCGCATTAAAAGGAAGAGCCTGCTGGAGCAAGGGAAAAAAAAAAAAAAAAAAAAAGCAAGCAAGGAGGACTTTTTACTACCAAATGCAGAATGTCTGCATCTGTGCATACAGCCATTCACGTCTATGGGGTAGCTGTATGCAGGACCTGTGGCTTCTGTACAGGGAAATACACCCAAGCTTTACATTCTATAGACAGTGGCTAAAAGCATGAGCTCTTATAGCCTTTACCTTTGAAATGCTGCTCTATACTTTTCTTTATGATCTCCTCAGACAACTCGCTCCTTTGCTGGTCCATGTTCAAAGGGATACACACATTGATACCAAACAGTAGAGTGACTACTTTTAAATTGGCTGACTGACTAGACTAAAGAGGTGTTATACCAATTACAGGAATCAGTTTATTCCGAAGGAGATATAGGGGAGCCAACAAATGTTTGCATGTCTGTATTGTAAAAGTACACTGGGGTGCTATTCCAAAAAAACACCCTTAGCTGTGCTTATTTTTTTGACTGAATGAACACAGTGAACACACTGCATTATGTTATACTGTAAGTAGTCTCATGAAACTGCATTTTAATCAGGTGACACTGAAAAGTACAGAGAATATACAAGTCATTTTTCCAGCTGGGATTTAAATTAATATGCTTGCTGTGGTCACTTTTCCACATGTACGGTAATGTATTTTTTCAGGAACTGGAGAGTTTACTTTTGATAAGAACTTTGCACACTCAGGTAGGAAGGATATGGGAGGAGTAGTCAAATTTCCTGGAAGATAATCCAGATCAATCAAGCAGATTGCAGAGAGCGAAATCTAACAGTCTGGTTCCAAGTACAATATAAAAACACACAAGGAAGGGAGGCTGCTACTGATGTTTGCACTTCTTGGTGTCCCTTACTCCATAAAAACATGACCCATTTACATGTTTAAAGTGATATTAAAAGGTTTGCTGTTAAAAAATAAAAAAAACAAATACACAGACACACGTCAATATTACCTGATCTAAGCAATGGTTTTGCACAGAGCAGCCCTGATGCTCTTCTCAGGTGCCCTGCCAGCGCTCCTGGCTCCTCATGTATTTGACCAGCGCCCCCAATAGCAAGCTGCCTGCTATGGGGGCACTGATGCTTGCTCGCTCCCAAGCCCCGCTCTATGAATTCATAAGAAATAGCCCTGTCCCCTCTTCATTGGCTCACTGGCTGGGATTAACAGCAGTGGCCAATGGCCCCCCGCTGATGTGTCTAAGGCATTGTGGAGAGAAACCCCCCCAGGACAGCCGAATCTCCCGTGACCATCGCTGGATCGAGAGGGGGATCAGGTGAGTATTAGAGGGCTGTGGGGAGAGTAGCACACAGTTTTTTTAGCCTGGGTTCACACATGTGCGGTGCGAATTGAAGCTCAGGTTTCACTGGGGAGATAAAAATCTCCTGTTCAAAGGAATCATTTTTAGCGTTTTAGCTCAGGATCAGTGAGCAGGGAGAGGGGGAGGGGAGAGGGAGAGGGAGAGGGGGAGGGGAGAGGGGGAGGTGTAGTGAGGAGAAGTAGAAAATCCTTGTTCAGAACGCAATGCATCTGCGAATCAGATGCGTTCCCATAGGAGATAATAGGCTTGTAGTTTGCACCGCAATGCCCAAAAAACGCACTTTTTTGTGCAATGCGCAGTGCGAATGCAACGCAGATATGTGAACCAGATGCATTCATATGAATGTATTTTAAAATGTCCTGCGAATTAGATGCGGTGTAAGCTGCATCTAATTCGCATAGGTGTGAACCCGGGCTCAAGGTAACAAAAAACCTTCAGTATAAAACTGAAGAAAACAGTTGAACGGCCACACTCCGAATAACACCTTTTATTCGTGGCAAAACAGTGTAGAAGATACAAAATCTCTTTTCATCACCATGATGTAAGAGATTTTGGATCCTCTACACTGTTTTGCCACGAATAAAAGGTGTTATTCGGAGTGCGGCCGTTCAGCTGTTTTCTTCAATTTTCGACACCATTGCAGAGCCTGCACCTGAAGTTGTGAGTGAGGAGGGCGGTTATTAGAGACACCAACACGTTGGAGCAGCATCGCTACCTCATATTTTAGACTTAAAAAAAAAACCTTCAATCTTTACAACCACTTTAAGCCTTCATATCTATTCTGCTTGCATCCTGCTTTATAAATACTGCCCAGCTGGTAAGACATCTTCTCGGGAGTGGAAAAAATGTAACTTACGATTGTAAGCTCCAAGGACCTCCGATTCCTACTGTATTAAAAAGTGTATTGTATTTGTACTGTCTACCCTTAAAGTGGTTGTAAAGGTAAGATTTTTTTTTTTTTTTTTTTTTTTTTTTAAATAACAAACATGTTATACTTACCTTCACTGTGCAGCTCGTTCTGCACAGAGTGGCCCCGAACCTGGTCTTCTGGGGTCCCTCGGCGGCTGTTTCAGCTCCTCCCCGCAAGCATTAACCACCTTAATGCAAGCTCCCTCGCATGGTGGTTAGTGCTTGCGGGCGCGCTACCGTGATACAGCCGGCGGCTATAGCCGCTCACTGTATCACTCGGCCCTGCCCCCCAGCGCGCCGCGTCATTGGATGCGATTGACAGCAGCGCGAGCCAATGGCTGCGCTGCTTCCAATCCATCCACTGTAGCCAATCAGCGGCCAGGGTGAGCGGAGAAATAGCTGTCGGGAACGCGAAGCTGACTTTCGAGGTGTCAGGTAAGTAAAACGGGGGGGCTGGGGGCGGCGGTATTGTCAGAAGTTTTTTCACCTTAATGCATAGAATGCATTAAGGTGAAAAAATTTTCACCTTTACAACCCCTTTAAGTTGTAAAGCGCTACGTAAACTGTTGGCGCTATATAAATCGTGTATAATAATAATAATAATTTACAGCTGCAAATCAGTCACGCTCATGAATAAGCAGAATCCAGCAGATAAAGCTGTTCATCCCCCAAAAATGTTTTGGATATCCAAGTTAAAATTTTCCAGTTTTGTATATTACAATGTACCAGTGGCCAACTACCTATGTCTCCCCCCAAACAATTATGATTTTCCACCAAAGAAACTAAAAAGGTGTTCAAATTAAATACGTCTAGTGCAGACATTGGTAGTACCAAGGGCAACACTTTCTTCCCCCCACCTCCCCCCATTTTGGATACCGTAAGGGGAGGGTTATAACCAGTCAGGTTTTTTTTATTGCCATCTGTGTACCATTTTGGCAATTTCCCTTAAAGTGGAGTTCCACCCACTTTTACAACTCTTCAGCATCCCTCACTAAACTGTGCACTGTAAACGAATTGGATATTTTTACATGTTTTTTCTCAGCACCTACTGTATATCTGCTGTATTCATTTTTCACTTCCTCCTCCCTGGCCGCGGCCCATCGCATCATTTCCTGTTTGCAATGCCTTCTGGGAAGGGGCGGCAACTTCCTCTGTAACTGCTGTTGCTATGGAAACCTGGCCTGAAACCTATTACACTGCTTGTGCTGCACTGAGCACGTGGGGCGGCAACTTCCTCTGAAACTGCCGTTGCTATGGAAAACTGACCTGAAACCTATTACACTGCTTGTGCTGCACTGAGCATGTGCGAGATCTGCAAGGATGAGATCCAGGAAGAAATACAGTCTGGCTTCAGATGCCCACACTTAAGATGGCCACGGCCTACTGTAAGTTTATAAAATAACAAACTACTGCTATAAACTAACAAAACAGACCTTAGTTTACAGACTAACTTTACTAGAATACATTAAGCTTGTGTATTATAGGGGTATTTTTATTTAAAAAGTATAATTTCGGCCGGAACACCACTTTAAATTCCTGTCCCATAGCCAAGACAGGAAATCCCTCCAAAGTGAGGGAATCCTGGGGTGTCACCAGGTTCACCAGTACTGATGTCAATCTTGGAAGATGCCCCCCCTCTATTGCTGTTATTAAAGGATTATGAAATCCTCTCTTTTTTTTTTTTTTAAATATATAAACATATCATACTTACCTCCTCTGTGCAGTTGGTTTTGCACAGAGTGGCCCGATCCTCCTCTTCTGGAGTCCATCAGCGGTGCTGGTGACTCCTCCTCTTCTTGAGTGCCCCGTCAGGGAATCGCTCTTCTTCAGGACACCCGTGCGGGTGCACTCCCGAGTCCTGCTGCTGTGTCTATTGACACAGACAGCAGGACTCGGCCCCACCCCCACCCCCTCGAGTCATTGGATTTAATTCTCAGCAGCAGCAGAATGGCACTCCTGCGTGAATCACCGGAGCTGTACGCCGCGTCCTTAAGGAGCCGATGCACGTGTCCGGCGACCGCGGTGTCTGCCAGGCACCCGCGATCACTCCTTACAGAGCGAGAACTGGGATTTGTGTGTGTAAACACACAAATCCACGTCCTGTCAGGGCAGAGGAGACGGATAGTGTGTTCCTAGTATACAGGAACAACGATCGGTCTCCTCCCCAAGTCAGTCCCATCCCCCCCACAGTTGGAAAACACACTGAGGGAACACATTTAACCCCTTGATCGCCCCTAGTGTTAACCCCTTCCCTGCCAGTGACATTTATATAGTAATCAGTGCATTTTATAGCACTGATCGCTGTATAAATGTCAATGGTTCCAAAAATGTGTCAAAGTGTCCGATCTGTCTGCCGCAATGTCACAGTCCTGATAAAAAAAAAAAAAAAACAAACATAAATCTATCCCCCCATTTTGTAGACACTATAACTTTTGTGCAAACTAATCAATATACGCTTATTGCGATTTTTTTTTACCAAAAATATGTAGAAGAATATATATCGGCCTAAACTGGTGAAGAATTTTTTTTTTTTTAATTTGGGATATTATAGCAAAAAGTTAAATAGTGTTTTTTTCTAAATTGTCGCTCTATTGTTTATAGCGCAAAAAGTAAAAACCGCAGAGGTGATCAAATACCACCAAAAGAAAGCTATATTTGGGGGAAAAAAAAAAAAAAAGGACATACATTTTGTTTGGGTACAACGTCGCATGACTACACAATGGTCAGTTAAATTTGACGCAGTGCCGTATCGCAAAAAATGGTTTGGTCAGGAAGGGGGTAAATCCTTCCAGAGCTGAAGTGGTTAAAAAGGTTTTCAGCTTTTCCTAACCAAATACAGAATGACCGAGCTGTATAAAGCTGAGCCCTGTGCTCAGCCATAAAAAACAAAAAAAAAACAAATTTACTTTAATTTGATATAACAGGATGGAAAAATTATTGATTTAGGATGAGCAATCTCATCAACAAGGACTTGCACACTGCAATTACAATCATTTGCAGACATTAATTAATATGGCAGATATAGTTAATGATAATTCCGAATGCCTGGCAGAAAACAGATACTGATTACACAGGAAAAGACAGTTTACAATAAGCTGCTAAGAAAAAAAACAGTGACCCACTGCATGTAGCACAATATTTATACTATAGGAGAGAGTGGGTAATACAAAAACTATAAACAGAACACATTGATCATCAACTTGTGTTACTTGTGACCCATTTTAACTAAAAAAAATTTTGTGTGCAAGGTCATTACTACCCCTAAGCCCTGGCTCACATTGATGCAATTTGGCATGTCAAATCGGCGGCAATTGCACCTTCCAAATCAGTGCAACACCTCATTTGCATCGCCGCACAGATTCCCAAAAGTAGTTTTTGTACTAGTTTTGGGTTACGATTTCCATTGACATATCTGCAGAAACGCACACAGATATCTGAAATAGTCACCAAAGTTGGGAATGAAATTGTGCGAGTTCAGCTGATCGCTCGATTTCATTTCCGCAGTCAGTGTGAACCTAGGCTAAGGTTAGGTATTATTTGTAGTTTATAGTTGCATTGGTTAAGGGTGGACCAATATAAAAGTATGTATATCTCATTCCTGCCAGATTCTCCAAGCAAATCACTGTACTAGTCATCGCTACAGCAATAGCAACTGTCTTCCGGGTCTTGTGCTGAGCAGCTGCCCTTCTGCATAGTAATCAAAGGGGGTCACTGCCACCATTCGTAGAATGCCTTGCATTTTTTTTTTGCCCCTCAATGAAAACAGGAGTTCCCTGGAAGAGGTAGAAAGGCACAGCAATGACAGCCACTTTTTTGTCCTAGGCTGATAATGCAGGTGCACCATACTAAAGTGAGTGTTGACAGGACAGGAAGTGTGTTACTAGCAGGATCACCAGGTGAAAATAAAGGAGGAAAAAAGCTCTAAGAAAAAAAATGATACTGTGAGTTGCAATATATTACTTTGTTCTAAGTCCACTAATTGCTGCAGCAATGCTTTAATTAGGGAAAGACTAATTGCTAGTTCACACCAGACGCAGTTCCGTGCGCTTTTTTTTCCCATGTATTCCAATGGTTCTAGTTCACACCATGCAGTCAGTTTCTGCACTGGAAACTGACTGTATGGTGTGAACTAGAACCATTGGAATACATGGAAAACACTGTGCATGCATTTTTTAGTGTAGGAAAAAAAAGGCACGGAACTGCATCTGGTGTGAACTGGCCCTAAAAGATATGGGTAACATTTTAGTCAAGGTACAATTCTTCCACTGTATGATAAATATGCACCTCACTTTGTCTTTTCTGGAGACTCAAATGCTGCAGAATTTGCAGATTTTTTAGGTACACATTACATTTGTGGTCAGCACAGCAGCTTTTATAAATGCATTTTGTGTTATTAACCAAAAGTTCAACTGGGTCTTCAGATCCCAGAGAATGTACAGAGAAGCAATAAACTACTATGACCTGCTGTGTAAAGCCATGCTACAACTGGCTTCATCCTCAATGACAGCCTGAGACAGGCACAGCTGCAGCACTATTTCTGGAAATCAAAACAGCAAGGGCCGCACAGGCCTCCCTGCATACCACCAAACCAAATGTGCCAGTGTAGAAAGTAAATAAAGTATGAAGCTTGGAATACAAGGCATTTATACACAGTACCATCTTATTACAATAATTTTCTCACAATATCACTTTATTAAAAATAGACAATTTTATTTCCTAAAGTGTAACTAAAAGGCAACATATATTATTTTAGTTTTGGATAGAGTAGCGAGGGATAGAAGACCTTTTCCCATTTAGGACAAAGTAACAGGTTGACTAAACAGGTATCCTTTGGTGCTTGGACCTACCTTCCACTTGCTCGTGGAAGTACCAGTCGTCCACTGGATACTGAGAAAATCCACACTTCTAGATGTGCAAGCACTTGTGATTTTCTTTTGTTCCTTCCACAATGCAGAGCTTGGCCACCAAGAGGAGAATCAAAAGTCCCAAGTACTCACATGTAAAAGTGGGTGTGGAAAGGTTGGATTGGGAAAATTTTTTCACCCTGCGTAAACTCTGACTTAAGCTATGTACACGCTACTAAAAAAAACTGACAGCTCAGGTTGGAGCCGCTGTACTCACATTCCAATGTTAGTACAGCGATCTCCCCTGCTGTGCTACTGTGTTCTGACAGGGGGATGCCACCCCCCCCCAGAACACTCCGGTCAGCGCCGATAAGGAGCCGGTCGGCAGACCTTTTTGGTCATACAAGTTTGAAGAGACAGCCAGTCCAATTTGCAAGATCCTCTTTCAGGTGCCCAGGCTCAGTGTGTCCTAACACACCACAACAGAAACAAGTAAAATAATTGAGCCGGTGTCTTGTCAAATACAGTCCCCTATCATATAGTGTCCTCCCTGTACTGCGCAGGCGCAGTACGGAGGACAAACGAGACGCCGAAAGTCTCCGAAGTTTAACAGCTGATCATCAGCTGTACACGGCACCTGCGCTTTTATTCTCACCCTGTGTCCAGGATCATTCCCTACTATCCAAGTGGACATAGAGTGAGAATATATAGTTGCCGAGCGCAGCGAGGCCGTGGCCGAAGCGTGGCGAGCGAAGCGAGCCCGCGAGGGGCCCTCTTACACAGCCATCGCTAAGAACTGCCGAAGCGCCGTGTACAGCTGATGGTCAGCTGATCAACTTCGGACATTTTCGGCATCTCCTTCTGCTCTGTACTGCGCAAGCGCTGCGCCTGCGCAGTACGGAGCGGACACTATCCGATAGGAGGACACTATATGGCAGAACACCGGCAACTCTGTAGTCCATATAGCGATTTTAATAATTGGTTACAAAAAGTTTCAAGCAAAACAGCTGACGTGTTTCGGCAAAAGCCTTAGTCATAGCATGACCCTTCGAAAGGCTGAATGCCATACATGCGGGCTGAATGTTGGCCGGTTTCTATTGAACCGGCTGATGATGCCCAACATTAAGTCGGTGTTTACTGGGCCTGGGCTTTAGAACCAACCTGGGGCTTATGGGGGGGGACCAAAAAGTACCAAAGTACCAGAGCAGTGGAGGAGGAAGACCTGCTAAACTTGCTCCTTTCACCTAAATGAGCAGAGGACAGGTTTGTTCCTTAGCACTCTGTTGTCAATGACATACTGCTTAAAGGGTTTGTAAACCCTCGTTTACAAAAAAAAAAAAAAAAAAAAAAAAAAAAAAAAAAAAAAAAAAAAAAAAACACACCACACCGTGACCCATGTCATATTTACCTCCACTTGCAGTTCGTTTTGCAGAGTGGCCCCAAACGTCCTCTTCTGGGAGGACATTGAAGAAGCGCTCTCCTTGGTGGACACCCGCTTCTACGTGTATTCACACAGAAAGTGGGACGCGGCCCCGCCCCCCCGGCACCCACATCACTGGATTTGATTGACAGCAGCGGGAGCCAATGGCTGCGCTGCTATCAATCTATCCAATCAAGAGCTGAGACAAAGGGCAGAGAGGAAGAGCGCGTCTCCGCCGAGGGAACGAATGGGCTCAGGTGAGTAAAACGGGGGGCTGGAGAGCGTCAGAGGTTATTTCCCCTTAATGCATAGGATGCATTAGGGTGAAAAAACACGAGGGTTTACAACCTCTTTAAAGAACGAATGCACTTGCCTCAAACTCACTTGAGCTAAGCTTTCAAGTCCATGTATTGCTTATTCTCTGTAATTTGAGGGTGTTCAGACCGATTCTACACTTTAGATTTCCCCTCGTTTAGTGGTACTCTAGGTTCAGTCAAAATACACCACCATATTTACCGCTCCCTGGTATCCCAAATGCCACATTTTGGAAAATGAAAAAGCTAAATACTTTTCTCATGTTTTGCATTGTCACTTTCCTTGCGCACGACACATATGCTGATTCTGGGATTTTTGTTCAGCATACTTTGCTTAGGAGTAATCACAGAGGTTAGTGATGTGATGGGGGTGATCTATTAAGCACTATTTAGCCCCACATCACATTTCCCTGAGGACAAGCACGTCAGTGCAGCTTAGAAAATATAATGCTGCAGCAGAAAGCACCAGCAGGTTCAAAGTGTGTACCTTAAGCCAGAGTGGATCAGCTGCCAGTCACTCCACAGGGGGTGGTAGGTGGAGTCCCCAGATGCTCTTTCCTTGCAAAAATTGCCCTGGATAACACATTGCACTGAATAAAAGATTTGGCTGTGTAAAGCCAACATAACCCTAACAGTCAAGTATGTGGCTGAATGAAAACAATGACACTTCAGTACATGCCTGTCCCTGAAACTGCTGCTATATTCATTCATTCTAAAAATAAAAATAGAGAAGGATAACAGCCCACTGCAGAGGGATTTTCTAATGAGATGTAAATTGTTATGTGCGCTCCCTAGATAACACCAGAACAATCCCAACTATTCTTCCTGTCTGCCCCTTAAAAGTGTTTGTTAACCCCCCCCCCCCCCCCAAAAAAAAAAAAAAAAAAAAAAAGGATTTCCTGGTCCCTAAGACACCTTTCACACTGAGCCGCCTATAGTGTCGGGGGTAAAACCCCGCTATTTATAGCGTCGTTTTACCGTCTGATTTGCAGCGCATTTCAGCCGCTAGCGGGGCGCTTTTACCCCCCCCCCCCCCCGCTAGCCTCTGAGAAAGGGTTAAAACCGCCCGCAATAGCAGGGTTTTGCCAGCAGTATCCCAGCGCTGCCCCATTAATTTCAATGGGGAGCAGTGGTGGAGGAGCGGTAAACACACTGCTTCTTCACCGCTCCAAAGAAGCTGCTGACAGGACTTTTCCTGACGTCCTGCCAGCGCAGCGCTCTGGTGTGAAAGCCCTCGCAATCGCTCGTGACAGAACGAGAACTGGGATCTGTGTGTGTAAACATTGATTGGTCTCCTCCCTTAGTCAGTCCCAGCCCCCCCCAGTTAGAACACACCTAGGGTACACAGTAAACCCCTTGATCGCTCCCTAGTGTTAACCCCTTCCCTGCCAATGACATTTATACATTCATCAGTGGTTATTTTTAGCTCTGATCGGTGTATAAATAACGTCAATGGTCCCAAAAAAAAGTGTCCGATCTGTCCACCGCAGTCATGATAAAAATCACTGATCACCGCCATTACTAGTAAAAAATAAATAAATAATAAAATAATAATAAAAATGTCATAAATCTATCCCCTATTTTGTAGACGCTATAACTTTTGCGCAAACCAATCAATATACGCTTATTTTTTTTAATCACAGACCACCGGCTCCTAGTCTAAGTGCACCCTATCGTATACGCCCAATTTTCCATCAATATGATGCCGAATGTCTCATCCATGCCACAGCCCAATAAAAGTGTGCTAGAAAGATCATCCAACAGAACACAATCCATGATGTTGCTCACAATCAATAGACGGGTCATCACACAGGAACAGATAAGATTATAAATTATAGGAAGTTATAAAACCTAAACTATGCAAATATATTTTATACATACATCACCATACCTTCCTATCAACTTACTTCCCAGTGTCTACATTCATGGAGGGTTTTATGCAAAAGGAACTTCCTGTGGAACACACCTGTGCCTAGGCTCCTCACCCAACCATCAGTGAAAAGATTTGTCCCACCAATACACAGTAACACCCGGTCACATCAAATTTGGCTTTAAGCCCAGGTTCACACTGAGTTGCGGGAATGAAGATGAACTCGCACGATTTCACTACTGCATATGTCAATCCCGATTTCAGAGACATCTGTGCACTTTTCTGCACAGATGTCAATGTAAATCTCAGCCCGAAATTGCAAAAGGTAGTACAGAAACTACTTTTTAAGATCAGTGTAGCGCTGCACAGATTAGGATGGTGTCATTGACGGCAATTGCCGCCGATTTGACATGTCAAATCGCATGTCAAAACGCTCCAGTGTGAACCAGGGGTAAGTGCACCAGATACAGTCAGGTGCGTTTTTAAAACGCAGCACAAGGGCCAGTTCACACCAGAACCATGCGCGTTTCCACACTACGTTCAAAATGCACTGGGTATGCGACCTGTTGTGGGTGTAAATGTAATCTTAAAATGAAACTTCACCCAAAAGGAGAAGTTCCACTCTTCTTCCTCCTCCTCCACATTTGGCATTTTTTTATTTTTATTTTTCTGGGGGAGTGAGCAGGTACCTAGTTTTGACAGGTGTCTGCTCCCCCACTTCTGGTGACAGTGGCGATCCGAGTCCCCCCCCCTCCCCCTCCGAAGCCTTCTAGGACACATCATAGGTCCCAGAAGATTGCTGGACCATTCACAAAGCTCAGTGTGGCTTGTGCATGCGCAGTGGAAATACAGCTATGAAGCTGCATGGTCTCACTGCCAGTTTCCGTTAGTTAAGACGTTGGCGCCTGCACCTGAAGCCGTTTGAAGAATCGGCTCGGGTGAGGACAATGCTGGACAGGTTAAGTGTCCTTATATTAAGGCTGGGTTCATACTGCTGTACAGAGCGGCTCACAGCAGAGGTCCGGTACGTCCCTGGTCATCGTTTCAGGTCTGATTTTGGTCCTAATATTTGGCTGAATTCGGACCTAAAACGAACCAAAAGATGTACAGGACTCCTATGCAATTCACTCTGGAGATGTGTAAAACAGCTTCATTGAGAGCCGGTCACAATATCTTGACATGCGAATTGGAGTGGGGAAACCTGCTTCCAATTTGCAATAGCGGGAACCCAGCAACTACAGTATTTGTAGCTGCTGATCCTACATTTTTATTTTTTTGGGGGGGGGGGGCTGGAGCTCCTCAATGACACCCCAAACGCAGTGTGTTTGCACCAGACCGCATTGTACAGCAGCAACAACCGGATCTGGTTGCAGTTCATTTTTAAAAGTAGTGTATGCGCTACTTTTGGTGCAATGCAGTACGATTTCAGCCCAAATGAATGACCTGATAAAACGCATTGCATGGGAATGCAGACCGGGTTCCTGTGTGATTCTGGTGTAAACACAGTACAAACGCATATGCAAGAACAATGAATGTATTTCAATGAGCCCAATTTATACCACTGCAGCACTTTCACGTGAGGGAAAAAAAAAAAAAAAAAGGAGCTTTCTACATTTTTCCACACTAGAACAAAACAAATACACACAGGACTATGCGCAAAAACAGCAAATGTGCATGAATATGTGCAAATGCACCAAACGCAACTTAGTAATTATTGAAAGTAGTGAAAATATATAATCTGCGCAATATTTAATATAATTATGTAAAAATATAAATAAATTGATCAATGTAATTCGCATACTAATATGATTATCGTATATGACAACCAAAACAAAATATAGTGTAGCGCAACCAAAAACCAATAAAGTCCAAATATTAACAAAATTCCAGTTGTGCAATCTTCAGTGACAGTTCATTCATTTCCAGTGACCACCACCTTTAGCTGGAATGGCTGCTCACCTCCATAAGTTGACCCCACTAGAGTTATGAATGGCCACACACAGGTGTGAGGTGTCGCCATTCAGGACATTTTCTCAGTTTACATCAGTATTGATGAGATGCATGTTTTTCACATTTGTATGTGATTATTTCATCCCCGAGTTTAAGTTTTAATGTTATTAGCAGGGAGAACTATTGTTTGCCTTTGTTTTATATGGCCACACATAACCGAATGATATCCTTGGAAGGGGTCAGAGCTGTCTAGGTGCACTGTGATGAAGATTTGTGTTTCCGTGGAATCCTGACAGATATAATCACAGGCGTGTGCGACTCTCTAGTGGGGTCTACACAGAGAGAACCCTGGAGGAGGTCTGCTGTGTCCAGGTACATCGGGAGGAGGAGGAGTAATTGTTTCCCCAAGGCATCCCGAGAGATATAATCACTGGCGTGTGTCACTCTGTAGTGGGGTCAACTTCTGGAGGTGAGAAGCCATTCCAGCTAAAGGTGGTGGTCACTGGAAATTAATGAACCGTCACTGAAAGTTGCACAACGCTTTTGAATTTTGTTAATATTTGGAGTTTGTTTTTGGCTGTGCTACACTATATTTTGTTTTGGCGGTAGTGAAAGTAGATTGAAATAAATGAAAAAAAGTATTCCAAAAAGTCACAAACAAATGTAATAAACCCGAAAACGAAAATCCAGAAACACACAGCGGACACAGGGACTGTGGTGGTAAATGAGCCCCATGAGCTTCCATTAAAATACATTTAAGAAAAGCGTGTGCAATGCAAACAGCAGAGTGGGCAGTGATGTGGTGAAGTGTGGTGTGTAGTATAGTGTGGTATGGTATAGTGTAGTATAATATAGTGTGGTATAGTGTGGTGTGGTATAGTATAGTGTGTGGTATAGTGTGTGGTATGGTAGTATAGTATAGTGTGTGGTATGGTAGTATAGTATAGTATGTGGTATGGTAGTATAGTATAGTATGTGGTATGGTAGTATAGTGTGTGGTATGGTAGTATAGTGTGTGGTATGGTAGTATAGTGTGTGGTATGGTAGTATAGTATAGTGTGTGGTATGGTAGTATAGTATAGTGTGTGGTATGGTAGTATAGTGTGTGGTATGGTAGTATAGTGTGTGGTATGGTAGTATAGTATAGTGCAGTGTTTCTCAACTCCAGTCCTCAAGGCGCACCAACAGGTCATGTTTTCAGGATTTCCCTCAGATGAAATGGCTGTGGTAATTACTAAGGCAATGAAACTGATCAAATCACCTGTGCAAAATAGTGGAAATCCTGAAAACATGACCTGTTGGTGCGCCTTGAGGACTGGAGTTGAGAAACACTGGTATAGTGTGTGGTATGGTAGTATAGTATAGTGTGTGGTGTGAATAAGCCCCCCCTGGGGAGGACGGAGGTGCTGTGAGGAGTAACTGTGTCCTGTGTAGTATATAAGCTCCCCGGTGAGGTGCTGTGTCAGGTGTGGTATAGTATATAAGCCCCCCGGTGAGGTGCTGTGTCAGGTGTGGTATAGTATATAAGCCCCCCCCGGTGAGGTGCTGTGTCCTGTGTAGTATATAAGCCCCCCCAGTGAGGAGCTGTGTCAGGTGTGGTATATAGTATATAAGCCCCCAGGTGAGGAGCTGTGTCCTGCGTAGTATATAAGCCCCCCCAGTGAGGAGCTGCGTCAGGTGTGGTGGGCTCTCCCGGCCCCGTACACTATGAGGTGGGATAGTGCAGCTCCTCTCCATACATTCTCCTCTCCATACATTCTCCCCTCAGGTGAGAGCCCGCCGTCCCTCGCCTCCTCATGTCTCTCACACGTTCCCCACTCTCTCTCACCCCCCAGATAAACAGGACTGCTCACCATGGTTCCCGAGACCCGGACAGTGTGCCCCCAGTTACCCGGCATCTCACCTGAACGTTGCCCACTATGCGTCTCCACCGGGACTCCTCAACTCTTTTCCCTGGGACGGCCCGGCCTGTCAATAACACGCATGCGCAATCGGGGCGAGTCCCCCGAAGTGGTTGGAGGGGCGTGCCTGCCGGCGTCTCCGCCCCCCTCCTAACCCTGGTGTCAATCAGTGAGAGTGGATGTGTGGGAGGGTGAGGCAGGCAGGGCGGTGTGTGTACAGTGTACATGATGGAGCCCACACATGCCGCTGCATGACTCTCTGTACACAGGAACATTGCATGTACCCAGGATCACCTTATTAGCCTGATACACATGCCAAGTTGCTCGGAGGGGGGAAATAGTTTCCTTATGGTGTAATTAGCCCATTGTTCTCATCCTGTACAGAGTGCTCGGGGTGAGAGTGCTGACCTTTCCTGTTTGTTCCACTGATTTATAAAATGGCCTGAACTGATCACAGCAGTGTTCAGAGGGATTGTCAGGACTAGAGAACTGCTAATTCCACAATCCTCACTGTCATTTGTGTACAGACAGCACTCCACACGTATGGCCCATACACACAATCAGAAAATCTTATGAAAAATACTGCATTTGGAGCAATCATATCAGTGGCAGCCGGTGGGCTTTTGTTTGGGGGGGCGACAAATAACCAAACCCCCCCATGGCAACTCAACCCTCCTGCCGCTGTCTGCCGGCGGTAACGGGCATCCGTGGAGCGGCGGCCGGTCTAGTCAGGTACTTCAAGGAAAAACCCTGGCCGCTCTAATTCCCATGGCCTGAAAAGGACCGAAAGCATGAATCAGAGGTGGCTGCGGAGGCAATGGATAGATTCATGCATAGCTTGAATCTATCCATTGCATAGAGAGGGGGCACCCCTCGATCGTATGATAATCGGACAGATAGTACACAGCTTCCAAAAGCCGATCGCAACAGTTCATCCAATATTATCCGATCAGACATGCACAAAAATGTTTCTCGTATGATTTAATTTAACCACTTCAGCCCCAAAAGGTTTTACTCCATTTTTTGTGATACAGCACTGCGTTTCTTTACCTGACAATTGCTTGTTCATATGACGCTGTACCAAGTGGTGTATTCAGATTTTGTGCTGCCCTAGGCCTGCCTAAACTCATGCACCCCCTAATTTAAATATGACCCACCCCCTCTTGTTTAAGACCCGCCCTGCCACCTGTAAACCACACCCTTTCCTCTTTAGGCTCCACCTTTTCCTCTTAGAGCTCCTCCTCTTCCTCTCTGTACATTAAAAGTGTGTACCAGTGCAGCCCTATCAGTGCACCTTAAGAGTACCGCCTCCTCAGTGCTTATCTGTGCAGCCGTATCAGTGCCTGTCAGTGCAGCCTCATCAGTTCCCATCAGTGCAGCATATCAGTGTTCATCAGTGTAGGTGAAAAAACACCTGGCAGTGACTGCCCCCCCCCCCCCCCCCCCGTTTTACTTACCTTAGCCCTGGAACTTGACCCGCCGCGGACGTGCTGTCCCTCTGCCTGGGGTTCCCAGCTCTTGGTTGGATAGATTGATAGCAGCGCAGCCATTGGCTCCCGCTGCTGTCCATCAAATCCAATGACGCAGGCACCGGGGGGGCAGGGCCGAGTCATACAATTGGTGGCTATTGACGCCGAATAAGCGATTCCCCCAGGGGGTTATCTGATGTGGGGAGGAGCTGCGAGAGCTGCCGGGGGACCCCAGAAAAGCAGGTTTGGGGCCACTCTGTACAAAACGAGCTGCACAGTGGAGGTAAGTATGATGTGTTTGTTATTTAAAAAAAAAAGAACCCTTACAATCACTTTAAATATCTCTATGCAGTGGTAAATATAAATAACCAACTATATGATTAGGGAGCAAAATATCTAATCCACTCTGAGAATAACAGACAGAAGAGATATACTGTATATACTATTAGAGGTTGAATCTGGTAAATGTTATTAGACTCTGAGATCAAATTTGTTATTTTAAAGAAAAAAAAACTAAAGACTGTTTTGCGAATTTTCAGACAGAACTGTAATATATTATGTATGACAGACCCCCTTGATAAAAGCTACCTGCTGTGACTTATGTTGGCCATACAAAAACATTGCTAGTGGAGTTAAATCGTTGTTCGTTTTCGACCACAGTGACAGGAAAATTTGAAAGGAGCAGAATAGAAAACTTCTTGGTGAAAGAAATTTTCAGACAGTGTATGTGGTTTTTGTTCAGAAATTAAATTAATTTAAAACTGACTGTTAAAAGCAAATATCATTTTCAAATGACATTCTTTAATTCGGCAAATGTACAAAGATTATTCCTATGAATATTATTGTCTGAAAATCGATGTGTATGGCCAGCAAAAGGCTCGGTTTACAGCTATGCAGTTTGCTTTTGATCCGTTTCTGCAGTGCTTTCTGCTGTGCGTTTTTGCACACGCGATTTTGCTGTGATTTGCATTTTGCATTTTTTATGCTTTTTTTTTTTCTTTGCCCAATTTGCTGTTAGGCAGATTAAGAAACACAAATTGCAGCAAAAACACACTACATGCTTTTCTGCAGCTTCGTAATTGAACCAAACAAGCACAAAAAGCATTGTTTTGCGTTGAAAAAAGTTCTTGACCCTTTACAATTACGCAGTGGCTGCATGTTTTTTTTTTATCAGCTGTATTAATGGGGTTAAAAAAACTAAAATTAGCCCTTTATAGTACAAAAAGAGCAGATAATCACTACTATAAGGGGTTCATTTATACTGTGAAACAGTGAAAGTAATAATATATATTACTTATATAATGATAAATACACCCAGAAGTAGGATATACTAAAGTAGTACTAAAAGCTTATGCCTTACGCTGAATCCCCCATCCCTAACTGTCACTAATTTGGCTCTTGGGGAAGGATGGTATAGTTCCTCCTCTTCAAGAATATCAGTATATCAAGATGGTCTAAGTGATATGCAAAGAATGGATTTCCTTATGGTAAATTCCTATTGTATCCATGTGGAATGTTATACTGTCATGTTTATTGTACTTTGTTTACTATGTTTACTTTAAATGTAATTGTAATGCCTTCTATTACCTCCAGTCTATCGGCCTCCACCATCTCTGGGTTCCGATGCTGATCTTCCCTGCACACAGTTGTAAAAGTTTTTTGTTTTTTTTTAACCGTTTGCCGCCCGCTGCCCATCATATGACGGCCAGGCGGCGTGGCTCTTATTCTAGGTAGGCGTCATATGACGTCCGTCCATTTAAACAGGGCTTGCGCGCGATCATGTGCGCGCAGCCCTGTACCTTTGGTGGCAGCGTGTCACGGAGACACCACTCGCCACCGAGGGGGATGAACAGCCATTGGGCATGGCTGTTTACCATGTGATCGGCCGTGACTTTCACAGATGATGCCGAACACTGTTCGTCACCGACGCTGGTAAACAGCCATTGGCCGGCGGCTGTTTACCACGTGATCGGCTGTGATCCTTTCACGAGATGGTAACGAGATGTTACTGGGTTCTACTCCTCACACACCGATCGTGTGTGAGAAGGAGATTGCGGTAACATCTCTTTACCGCTTACAGTGTACACCAACACACACTGATTGCCCCCCCCCCAATAAAGAGGACCTGTCACCACCCATCAAAGTACCTGTCACCACCCATCAAAGTACCTGTCACAGTTCATCTGAGTACCTGTCACAGTTCATCCGAGTACCTGTCACAGTTCATCTGAGTACCCGAGTACCTGTCACAGTCCATATGAGTACCAGAGTACCTGAGTACCTGTCACAGTCCATATGAGTACCTGAGTACATGTCACAGTCCATTTGAGTACCTGTCACAGTCCATCTGAGTATTCGAGTACCTGTCACAGTTCATCTGAGTACCAAAGTACCTGAGTACCTGTCACAGTTAATCTGAGTACCCAAGTACCTTTTACAGTCCATCTGAGTACCTGTCACAGTTCATATGAGTACTGAGTACCTGTTACCGCCCTTCAGAGTACCTGAATACCAGTCACCAGCCCATCAGAGTCCCTGAGTACCTATCTGTAACCCATCAGAGTACCTGGGTATCTGTGACCAGGCCATCAGAGTACCCGAGTACCTGTCACCAGCCCATCAGAGTACCCGAGTACCTGTCTGCAGCTCATCAAGTTACCCAAGTACCTATCTGCAGCCCATCAGAGTACCCGAGTACCTATCTGCAGCCCAGGCCCCATAGAATATACGTTCGGGTGTTTGCTTTCCAAAATGGGGTAATTTTTTGGGTAATTCTACTGTCCTGGTGCTCAAGGACCAAAAGTGTGATAGGAAGGAATAAAATGAGATGTGTAATTTATGCTCCTAGAACGCCTGAAGGTACTACTTTAATGTTGGGCCTCTGTATGTGGCCAGGCTGTGTAAAAGTCTCACACATGTGGTATCGCCATACTCGGGAAGAGTAGCAGAATGTATTTTGGGGTGTCATTTTTGCTATATACATGCTATGTGTTAGAAATTTTCATTTTTTTTTTTACACATTTTCCAAAAACTTCTGGAAAAAAATGAACCATTCAAAAGACTCATTATGCCTTGTAGATTATACGTTGGGGTGTTTGTTTTCCAAAATGGGGTAATTTTTGTGGGCAATTCCATTGTCCTGGTGCTCCAGGGCCTTCAAAAGTGTAATAGGTGGTTGAGAAATGAGATGTGGCATTTATGCTCCCAGAACACCTGAAGGTGCTACTTCAATGTTGGGCCTTTGTATGTGGCCAGGCTGTGTAAAAGTCTCACACATGTGGTATCACCATACTCGGGAAGAATAGCAGAATGTATTTTGGGGTGTAATTTGTTGTATGCATATGCTGTGTGTGAGAAATAACCTGATAATATGACAATTTTGTTTAAAAAAACCTTCATTTTGCAAAGAATTGTGGGAAAAAATACAACTTAAAAAACTCACCATGATACTTACTTAATACCTTGTAATGTCTACTTTCTAAAAAGGGGTCACTTGGGGGGTAATTGTACTTTCCTGACTTGTTAGTGTCTCAAGAAATGAGATACACCTGATGTACTAAAGTCCTGATCAGATGTGTTCAATTTTCAGTGATTGGCACCATAGTTTGTAGACTCTATAACTGTCACAAAGACCAAATAATATACACTAATTTGGGTTATTTTTACCAAAGATATGTAGCAGTATAAATTTTGGCCAAAATGTATGAAGACTAATTTGCAAAATTTTGTGACAGAAACAAAGAAAAGGGCATTTTTTTCACAAAATTTACAGTCTTTTTTATTTATAGCACAAAAAATAAAAAAACCCACTAGTGATTAAATACCACCAAAAGAAAGCTCTATTTGTGTGAGAAAAGAGTGCAAATTTCATATGGGTACAGTGTTGCATGACTGAGCAATTGTCATTCAAAGTGTGAAAGCGCTGAAAGCTGAAAATTGGTCTGGGCAGGAAGGGGGTGTAAGTGCCCTGTATTGAGGTGGTTAAACAGTAAACGTATTATACTTACCTGCTCTGTGTAATCGTTTTGCACAGAGCAGCCCTGATTCTCCCCTTCTGGGGTTCCCCACCGACGCTTCTGGCTTCTCCTGCCTTCAGAGTGCCCCAATAGCAAGCTGCAAAGTATAGTAAAGAGTGTCCCAATAGCAAGGTAAAAGAAATGTTTATTCACATTTATTTTATTCCAATTTATTATCCTTTACTCCCATTTTCTGGCACATTGAGGCAGGGCCGGGACAAGGGGTGGGCAGGAGGGACAGTTGGCCTGGGTGCAATGGTTTACTGTAGGGATGAGGTGCCTTCCTTCTGTTACAAGGCTGAGAGGAGTAGTGACTACGGCAGTGATTTTTACAAGTGAGTGACTGCTGGGTATAGGATCCCCTAAGGTTGCCAACTTTGCCCTGGGCACTGGATGACCTTGTCCCACCACTGCATTGAGAAAAAGAGGTCTCTGACAGGGAGTAGTACTAAGCAGAGGGTGTGCCACATCCCAAAAATCTAAAAAGACCAAAACATTCCCCTAGAGCGGGACTTTTGAGGCACTACCATCAATGATGCAATGTAAGTAAAAAATATATCATTTTATTACAAAATTCAAAAGTACAACAAAAAATATATACAAATATACAAATCAAACACAAACAATATATACAATGGGATACATCAAAAAGCAAGGACATGTAATTTGGACACAACTGCATTCATTAAGTGAGAGTTACCATTTCCAAAATACATGTGCTATAGAAGTATCCAAGGCATAAAATCAGCTTCACAACGGTCTCCCAGGCCATGTGCATACAAAGAGAGCCAGATCGCGGACCATGTAGAGTGAAATTGTAATGACTGGTGCATATAATGCAATCCCAATGGGTGCTGAAAACCGCCGCGCCTAAGATTTGGCGCGGCGTTTGTGCGCGGGCTGGGGTCCAATCGGAGGAGGATGCCTCGTTGATACTATGCTGTTGGACTGATTATACAGCTTTATGGTTAACAGCCCGGACCCCGAGTCCTCCTCCTTCCCCCTACATCACAACCTGTAGGTCTCCCCCGTTTGGATCTAGCTTACAGGTCCGGTTAATTTTTGGACCCCAGCCCGCGCACAAATGCCGCGCCAAATCTTAGGCGCGGCGGTTTTCAGCACCCATTGGGATTGCATTATATGCACCAGTCATTACAATTTCACTCTACATGGTCCGCGATCTGGCTCTCTTTGTATGCACATGGCCTGGGAGACTGTTGTGAAGCTGATTTTATGCCTTGGATACTTCTATAGCACATGTATTTTGGAAATGGTAACTCTCACTTAATGAACCCTGATGAAGGATTCCCCGAAACGCGTCGGTTCAGTGAGACTTATTACATTTCCACTTTTGTTTTTCCTCTCAATGTGATGCAGTTGTGTCCAAATTACATGTTCTTGCTTTTTGATGTATCCCATTGTATATATTGATTTGTATTTTTGTATATATTTTTTGTTGTACTTTTGAATTTTGTAATAAAATTATATATTTTTTACTTACATTGCATCATTGATGGTAGTGCCTCAAAAGTCCCACTCTAGGGGAATGTTTTGGTCTTTTCACCACTGCATTGAGGCACTGGTTATATAACCCTGGCCTCACAGCTGCTTCCTGGAAAAGCTACATCACCAGTAACTTCCAGGGTGATCTGGTTTATAAATGATGTGGTCTCGATCTTTTTACACTTTGCCATGGCTATAGCAACCTAATGTTGATGTAGTCATAGCAATGTATAAATGGCCAGAGGGCCGACCTTGAGTCTCAGTTCCCACTAATATGATGCGGGAAACTCATAAAAGTCGCTGAGTTTCCCCACGTCACATTGCACTCTAAGCAATTGTATGGCGTCCATGCTATCTGCTGCGGGTGTCAATGTTTTGTTAACGACACCCTGAAAAAAAATATCAAAATGCAGTGGGATTGCCAATGAGAAAAAAGCGTCTTGCACCATTTTGGTGCGGATGCGATGCAATTTCAGTCATAAAAAATGTATGGCTGAAATGGCACCGCACAGACATCACATGTGATGTGCACAGGAATGCAGTGAGATTCCTGTGCAAATCACATGCTGTGTTTTTCCAACTCGCCAGTATGAACCTAGCCTGAAACGCATAAGAAGCTGGCCACTGATGACATCTAGGAAACAAAATGGCAGCGCAGGATTAGTGGAGAAGAAGCCCAATTGGCATGTGACCAAATAGAAACAAAGGTGACAAGTAATTACAATTAGATATTGTTTATTTGCCAGGTGGTGGTTTCAAATGAGGGCGAGGAGGAGAAGGTATCCAAGGCAGCTGATGATGATCATGGCACACCAGCAGTTTATAGCTGCCTAAATAAGCATTGTAGACAAATACAGCAGTCAGCTTACAAATCTCCAGACAAAATAAGCACAGCAATGTGTAGCTGCTGCATATCTAAGATACAAAGTCGTTAGTGTGACATGGCCCTTAGCTCTGTAAGATTATTTTATTGCTCTTCATGCCTTCCTCTCCCCATAACAGATGCACCTTCTATTCTTTGTATGGACATCACAGGGACAATAAGTAAGGAGAAATCTCCACAATGAGAAAAAGGCTCCATCCTTGTGGGTGGCTGATATATACTATACTTATCTAAGCAGGGTATCCGGAAGTGGGCGACTGCTAATAAAAAAAAAAAGGTATTTGGTAAAAAATAAATAAATAAAAAACTGAGGAAGGAAGTGTCCCTAAAGTTTATGAGTGAAGGTCCTCTTAAAAGTTTATCTTAAAACAAAACCCTTAATTTTTTCAGATTAAGAGAAAGTGGAGGAGTTTTATTAATCAGTGCTTGTGTCCCCATTGGGAAGATTTTTCTTCTATTTGTACTAGAAATTATTGTCACTGTGAATGAAACTGAGGAGAAATCCAAGAGCAAGAGGTGAGGGGAAATCTTACAATACGAACACCTGTTCAGGGAACAACTGTCTAAGTGGGGACTTCCCCTCACTTGGGAGATTTCCCTTAACTTCCTGTTGTATCTCTGAGACATAAATAAAGGGAGGCTTCCCCAGTTATGCAAAGACAGAAAACAAAAATTAACCCGGTAGGGTTTTCAACCCTGGACTTAGGCTTTTAAAAGAATTTGCCAGTTACCTGCTAAAGAAGAAGCAGTATACTCACATTTCTAATAATCTGCGTATTTTACCTCCCTTCTATTCCAGTGCTGCAGCCTCTGTACTTGTCTTGTACAAGTGCAGGAATGTTGAAAATCTGTGTCCCCCATTGCACGCCATGGTTCCTTCTTTTGATCCCTATGCCCTGTAGTGAAGTAGTACTAAAAGGACTCTGGCACTGACATGTTGCATGGTGAAGCCACAGAAAAAGGCTACAGCACTGAAATGGTGGGAAGGAAGGAGAAAAGGGCCTCCAGAGAGGTGACTATTCCACTGACGGTTTCATTTGGTCATACACCTGACCGGGTCTCTTTAAATATCTGCATATACTATGATAACTACCATTTTAAGCTAAAGCATGCTAGATTTCTTCTATGAGATTATTGAACATGAAGACATTTGAGTGTTTTAAATTAGCAGTCATTTACATCTGAATTACATTCTGTTTGCATTATCAGACTTTCACATATTCTCCAAAATCATTCAGTTCATAAAAAGGATCCTGTAATTGTAGCATTTTTTAGTCTCTAATTGCTGTTTTGTAAAGCTGACTTACTTTTCTCTCTGTCCTTTTGTTACATGATCGTTTCCTCTCATGTCTCTGGCTGCATTTCAGGCCCTGGCACCACCAGACTATCCTCTCTCTAAACACTGCTTCTACTTATCCAGCTTTCTCTTCCACATACAGCATATGCATTTGTACAGTGCCACATCACCATCGCTGACTGATTATTCTTGCTGACAGGGCTCTCCTTCTGTTTCATGTATTTGTGTGTTAATTGTCATGTCCTCTGGGTGGCCTTAAGCAGGGCCGGTGCTACCACTAGGCAAACGAGACAACCGCCTAGGGTGCACTGCTGCCTACAGCGCCAGGACGCTGGTGTTCCTACTCTTCTCTCTCTGCAGCAAGCAACTAAGTCTCAGCATCAGCAGGCAGCCGCCGATCTGTTCGCATGGCGGAGGACTGTGTCTGTGTCCTGACTCCCGAACGAATGGAAGCAAGCAAACATCCCCTGCTGTGCCTTTGCGTGCCTATGATCAGTCATCAGCGACCTGTGATTGCTGTCCGTGACCACAGCCAGCCGATTTGCTTCTCTGCCCATGCGTGATTCCTAATCCTGTGTCCCCTGGCCCCGCCCCCCCTGTCTTAGAGGCTGCTCTCCCTCCTGGTCTGTCCTGAGCAACCCCGGCAGCGTTACTTAAGTGCTATAGCGCCTGGTGGCGGCACTCCAGGCTTGGTGACAGGTGGAGCCTGCCTGGAGGAGGCACTGAGGCAGGCAGAGTTTAAAATTGTTCCTCACACACACTTGGCAGGGTCACGTCATGGGATGGATGCAGAGCAGTCTGCAGAGCCCCAGACCTGGTGAGTGAAATACTGTCACTGTCTGAGATTGCATTATGGCAGATTCGCATGTAAATGTATTTGGTGTATAAAGACTGATCTGTCCATGTACCAAGGGGTCGGATCGTGTACCCCCCTCCCCTGCTCTCTCTCCTATCCCCCCTCTCTCTTTGATTGGCTGCATTGATGGACACTGGTGAGGCTGCATTTGATGGGCTCTGGTAGGCTGCATTGATGGGTGCTGATGAGACTGCATTTAATGGGGGCTTCATTAAAAAGTTGGGGTATACATGGGCAGGGCAAAGGGGGTGGAGTCATGGGTGGAGCCAAGGGGGGCGGCAAAATGAGGTTTTGCCGAGGGTGTCAAAAATCCTTGCACCTGCCCTGGCCTTAAGTTATACAACTCTACAATATGAGGTTTTCAATCTGTGGTGTGCAAAGCATTGTCCCTCCACATATTTTAGTACCTAAATTCAGCTACAATTACAGCTGATTTAGGGATTTTATTCTTCCTTTTACACTTTTTATTACATTACTTTAAAGCTCTTTTCAGTGAATGCAAGGTGCTCTGTTATTGGAGGATGCAGATGAACATCACAATCATCTCTCCTCCAATCGCAAAATGTCTTGCATTCCTTTAAAAGAATGCAAGGCTTTTTATGAATGGAGTAGGTGCTAAGCAAGCGACCAGTGTCATCAGTGTACGGCTACCATAAGTACAAGTTTCAGCACTGGAACATTTAGCGCTAACAGGAGGCTGACTCATTAAAAGTAAGACATGTAACAAACGCAGCAGCAGCCTGACATGGAGCTCATGTCATTAGAACTGACTTATTTTTACTGTGCAAATAGCCCAAAATCCTTTTTGGCCATACTCCATATTAAACATGTAGGAAGAAGAAGAGTAACTCTACCTGCAGAGGCAAAGTGAGACCGTACATCATGGCTGCTAGCAGTGAGAGGCCTTCTGACAGTATTCAAAAACAGAGATGGACTTGAATTCAGGGACTTGCTGAATTTTCTCTGGTCTCAACTGGCTCCTGCTCACACCCATAGCACTGTGATGGTTGTTAGGTCCTGTCCTGTGTGAAAACCATTTTCATGAAGAGCAACACACCTTGCTCCTTCCTTCCTTGCTATCCCTCTGATGAAGCCATGCCCAGTGGCGTAATGTGTAAGGAGGGGGGGGGGCAGAGTCAGTGAAGAAGGCTGAGGAGAACGCAGTGGATCTGAGTAAGCGAGCCCAGCCCAAGGGACAGTGTTATAGGCTATATAGACGATGTTAGATTCTTACTTGAAACCTCCCCATTTTCTATCGTAGTGACCCTTTCTATGTCGGGAAGTTACCAGGATATTAGTGGGTATTCCCATTCTAGAAAGTGTCATCTTCATATTCCTGTCATTATTTTACCGCTATAATTTTACATTTTTCTTTGTTACATACTGATAGAATGTTTCTCTATAGACTACAGGCTATGGACATTAGTTTTTTCATATTTTTAACAAGCAATAATAGAGCTTCAAATAAAGCCCTCATGGACCTCTGCAGCTGCAGACACTATGGAACAAGTCACCTTCAAATTTTAAAGCAGAAACTCAACAGTTCAAAGCAATCATCTCAACAGTTCAGCTTACTCTGCTCCCCCTTCCAGTAGTGACCCAGCAGCCTTCCAGCCTTCTACCTCCTAATGTACACAAGGATTTTGTGTTTTGTGAGGGAACAGGAGGAACTGAGCTTCTGAGATAAAATAAAGATTTAAATGACTTCAGTGTTTCTGCTGTGAAATTTGAAGATGAACTGCTCCGCAGTGATTTCAGATACTCCACTTTATCCATGGAGGGAGCATTGGTTATCATGTCCATTAAATGGGAAGTAAGTGGATTAGTAGTATACAGAAGGAAGATAATATTTTTGTGCTTTAAACCTGAAGTTTATTTAGCTTATATTTTGCCTCCTCTGGTTCCTCCTTTTCCCCCAGCTTAGCATGCTAATGACATTTTTAAATAAAACCTTCTGTTTTTATTATTTACCTTATCCCTGTGCTTTTTTATGCAGTGTAGACAGATTGTGGCTGGTGGGAGGAGCCAACAGGGTGCTGTACACAGCTCCCTGAAAACATCACAGCCCCCGATGTAAGCAGTGGGCTGGCTCTTGGGAGGACATATGAAAATATGGAGGAGTGAGCATTCCTTGGCAGGCTACATTTGCATGAAAACTTCCCTAGGTAATGCCTACATGTGATGCTGAGCCTCCAAAATTAAAATCCAGTTAATTTAAAGGGGCAGCCTAGGGACAGTGAGGCTGGGGAGGAAAGAGATATATATCCCTGGATACCCTCCAGCCCAGAAATGCAGTGGGCTCTGTTTGACTTGCTACAGGTTCTAATGCACACTGTGAAAAACTTACAGTGTGCAGTGAACTCAGAGTAAGCTGTTTCAGTATAGCTGAGTTTAGCTAACAAGAAGTGGCAAGGACACCACATCTCTGGCAAAATAAAAGGCATTTCTGTGCTTCTAGCCTGAAAAATAAAATTCAATTCAGTCATAACGTCTAAGGACTGATAAACTGCAATATATAACGTTTTTGATCTTGTACTTAGATATTCTTTAGGAGAAAAAGCAAACAATGCATCTCCAGGTTTCGGGTGATGACTACAACAGAGATTGGCAGAGCCAACAGTAGACATAACAGAGGCCACTTGTCTTGGGACCATGGGGGATTGTAGCCATGCTAGACAGATTGACAAACTAGGACAGATAAAAGAAGTAGTATGCCGTTTGATTTATATTGTATTTTGTTCCCACAGCAAAAGTAGTTTATCTATCAACTAATTTCTGGCATTCTCTTCAAGTTTCATAAGTTAAATATCATGACATGCTGAAAAATCAAAGCATCTGAGTTGGCAGTGAATTCCAGATATTAGGTTTATATGTGAGCTTTGTAATAGAATGCTTGAGTCTCTAAACGTCTGCTGCGTTGTGTTAATCCTTGTTTTTTTTTTCTAAACAATCTATAACCACCAATTCTTGACAGACTTCCCAGATGTATCTTGGATTTTTACAAGCATTCAGTTCTTCAAATAAAATGTCTCCGCCCTTCCTGTACCTCATATCGGTTACATGCAAATAGTAACTTGATTACTTACTAACAATATTATCTATCTATCTATCTATCTATCTATCTATCTATCTATCTATCTATCTATCTATCTATCTATCTATCTATCTATCTATCTATCTATCTATTAGCCTTTAATATTTTTTAACTCAATATTTTCTATAAGCCTGTCACTGCCTGTTATAGTCAATCATAAAAGATTTATTTGTAAATCAAATTTTATAATCCTCTTCCTCTCAATAATCAGAGAACATCTGATTTTAGCAATGATGTAATGAAATCTACACATACTACAAAAAGGTTAGAACGAGTGACAAAAATGCTAAACAATCCTCATTGATACATCAAACTGTCAGAGAGAAAATATATAAAAGACGTGTCTTACAGAGCCACATCTGAAGAAGTTAATAACAATGCATAGTATTAAACCAAAACGAATGTTTCAATCGCTAAAATACTTACGTTTTTGCAGTTTGTGCACACAAACTCTCCATCATGGTTGACCACTCGGATGATTTCCCCGGTGGGAACGCACTCGATCTTGAGCTCCATGTTCTCATGAATAGAGAAAAAACTTTTGCTGTTCTCCAGAAAGTAGGTTTCTATCCAATAATTAGCTCCTCTTTTAGGATGTTTTCTTGTCCGTCTACAGATCAACTGCGGTGACTATACTACTGCTAGCAGGGTTTTAGGGAAGCTAAGGAAGGACTGGAAACCTAATTTCTTCCAGAACGTTATTTTAAGTGGATAATCCGGAATTATATGTTTATACAAAGCCAAGGTGAGAATGCTGACAATGAAAGTTCACGAGCGCCTTCCAGGAGGTCACAGTTTGTTCCTATAGTGTCAGGGCTTCGAGAAGCCACTAATTTATGCCCCTAGTGATTTTACTGAACTTCATGAAAGTTCAACAGGCTCCTTGGGGGCACCACTGAAGGCCAAACTGCATTAGATACAAATATGAAAGGTTTGGCATATGTCCATAGATATTAATTGTTAAGCTTAGTACACGTACGCTCAAGATTGCTGGATTGTGTAAGGTGAAAAGTTCAGTTTTGTAGGCCAGGAAAAAGTACTTGAAGTTTCTACTAACCTCCTATATATAGATTATTTAAATATACAGCAAAGTACTACTGGAATCACAAAACAAAACATTTGCTGTTCTTTATTGGGTTGCCTGTCAAACAAATCTTGCATGTTTTACTTTTATATGACCTCTCCTGAGAATATTCTACTATACAGTGTTTTGTCTTAGCAGCAACCAGTGTCTGACTTATTTTTGATTTATTTTCATTGTGCCAACAGATTCTACAGAATCTGCTAGAGAAATTCATACAGATGCTGTAGGACCAATCTGGGTGGAAACCAAACAATCTACCGGTATGTTTTTTGGTGTGCAAGTAGCTTTGAGAAGAAACCCAACCAAAAGAGGGAGAAGATACAACCTCTGTGCAGATACTTTGCTTTGTAGTGGTGTCATTGAGCCAGGTCTGGCCAGTATAGTACTCTTGAACTTTGTTGTACAGGCTGGACACTCCCAGTAGAGGCCACCTGGGTCAATTCTACATGCCTAGAACCACTGATGCAGTCACTGTCTATCTGCTATCTCAATTCAGGTATTTTCTTGGTTTCTTGGACCAAAATGAGTGGCCAAACTGCCTATAATACACATTGGGTGTTCACAGAGATGTACACCTCCATGGCAAATTGGAGGCTACAGCCTCTATAATCTACTTGCACACGTCAGAGGGCTATACACCCGCACTTAAAGCAGGTGGGAAAACCGGCAAGTGCTGAGGGCAACAAACAGTGGTAAGACTGGGATCTGCAGCCAGTTGTTTGGTAAATAAGGATTGTCCATCTAAGACATCAGCAGTTTTTTGTAATATAGTAGCTAAAAGATTGTAGGAGGTGAACAGTATTACTATTTTTTTTAAGTCAACCCTCAGCTGATTAAATTAGAGAAATACTTTGCAATACTTGCAAAACTTAATTTATCATGGGGATATAGTATATTATATTCTTAATTATTTTAAACTATTCTAAATTCTATTCTAAATTACTAATCACAAAAAACGAACATAACTACTGCAGCTGGTGCAGACTCTAAGCACTGAAAGTCTGAAATCAGTTCTTAGGGTAGTTCACACTTGCTCATTCTCTGAAAATGATCCATGGTGGATCGCTTATAAAATTACATCTAAGCTGCTATTAGGTGATCAGGAGGCGTTCCTGCTACCTCTTAAATGCCTTTTGTTTTTTTGTCAATTCTCAATGGGACTAATGCTCCACTACCACGAGCCAAGCGCTTGGCTTGAGGTTGTGGAACACACCTATTGACTTCAATGGGTCAAAAACAATTGAGTATTGTCCGTGACACTTTTTTATTTGCTTTTTATATATTATGCTTTTATTTTATTCTGCAAAAACTTCTTCGACATAGAGAGAAAAGATTTTAATGAAACAATATGAATAAAAACGAAGACGGGGAAAACTGGAGTAACTAAATAAATTTATTTTTCAGACAAAACCAAAATTCCAAAATGAAATATTTCAGTGTGCACATGTCTATTGGACACTGCAGTGTTTACTTTACTCTATCTCTGCATTTTACAAGTTATTCATTAAATGTAGGGCGTAGTGTGGAGCCTGTAGTGTCTTACTGAGTTCGCTGTGCATTATGCAATAGATAAAAAAAAAAAAACAAATATAATTTTGGGTGGTCTGACCCCTTAAAACATATCGAGGACATGTGAAGTAAGCAGCCCAGTAAACTGCAGAAGACAATATAGTTACTTCCTTGCATTCATGATAAGTACATTTTATAACCCTTTATGTAACCAAGGTTATGCAATCTGTAACAATTTTGAAAGCTCTGGAATTTTATCTGCATTTTCTCAGCATCTTTCCTGGGCAAAAGGAACAGGTCAGATTTAAGCACCCGAGTGCCATTAGATGCCATTAGATAAAGTGAATTTCCTGTTTTGCTCTGTTAACTTTTTTTAAAGATAATAGTGTTGCAAAATATGAAACAGATATTTAAATATAACTGTAGCCAAGGGTAAAAAATTACAGAAATTGTTGCCCGCAAAACTTCCACCCAGAGACAGACTTCTTTTAAAAAAACAGTGGGTTCTAAATTAATTTCTGCTTTGAATCTCCATATCATAAAAGGCCTCATGCACACTGGACGTTTTTACAGCTGCTCCTAGGAGTGTCTGGCATTTGTTTTCCTGCCTCTAAACTCCCCTGCTTGTTAGCCTATGTGTCCATGCACACATAGACTTTTACCAGCATTTAGTGGCAGAAGAGTTTAGAGGCAGGAAAAAAACACTACCAAGTGTGTCCAGGAGTAGC
The DNA here is from genome assembly GCA_037952925.1 of Lithobates clamitans. Classification (NCBI taxonomy): domain Eukaryota; kingdom Metazoa; phylum Chordata; class Amphibia; order Anura; family Ranidae; genus Lithobates; species Lithobates clamitans. The sequence continues at coordinate 5,926,738 of JBBGZY010000199.1, forward strand.
AGAGTTTGGGCAGAAAAAATGTTTGACGCTTGTAAATCTGTCTAAAGGCACGGTAATGCTAGGCACGTTTAGCGCTTGAGCGTTAATTCATTTCAATGGGCAGAAACAATTCTTGTGGCCAATGAAATTAATAAATGCCCAAGTGCTTGATGCCTGTAAATGCGCCAAAACGCTTGTAAAAAGCTTTGGACACATTTACAAGCGTCAGACGTTTTTCTGCAAAAATGCTGCTGCCATAAGGAAGGCTTCTAGGAGAGTTAAAAAAAAAAACTTCCTGCGTGAGGCCTAAATCTGCACTGGTTGTGTTGTAGACATGTCAGTCTGTCACACCAGTGAGCAAGACATAATGGCACCCATGAGTCAATAGGCAAGAACATAGGGGTTGCTTTGAGGAGTCACATGATAATCTAAATAGGAAGGAATATAAAAGCTCTTCTATTTCTCTGTAGACTTTCAAAGTTCTGAATGTAAAGCATCTCAGTTATAATAGTACATTCTGTTTTTCATAATACGGCACATCATTTACGAATGCCAAAGACAGCATGGATAAAATGGCTTGGGTATTACTCATGTTTGATAATTTCATTATTGCATGTCAGCACCTCTGACCTGCATTAAGTGGCAGGGGGTTTCATTCCTACAACTTTTGTAATCCCATCCCTGTGGCACTGCCTGCGTTTTGAAAGCTAAAGCTCACACTAAATAATGGTATTGCAGGCTATCTATTGAAGACTAAAGTTGGTGGAGTCAAATTGACCTTTAGCATGCAAACACACAGCAGCATATTTGTGCTATTTGTGGGAAGCTATGCTCACATTTTTTTGCAATGTGCTGTTTCTAGGCATAAGATTAATATAAATTAGTTTTATCCCTGTGACACCATTAGGGCTAAGTGAGGAAGTGCTAGGGATGCAGACAATAGTTCTTATCTGGCAGTATTTTTAAGATTCCTAGCTATTTCCTGTTTATATTCTGGACACAGAAATAACTGTTTATCATACACAGTAGGCAAGATTTGAAATGTCCAAAACTTGGGCTAAATAGGGAAAGTGGAAGCCAATGAAATGTTTTTGATAAAACTGTTTCCTTTTCTAATAGAAATTTGACATAACAGTTACGTCTCTCAATGCACTACTATCCTTAAAGGAAAGCTACACCCAAGAAAATAGGTTAAATATCGTGATCCTCAATAACTGTTTTTCCAACCCAGGGGTCATCTTTGACGAGGAAAACGTATATAGCACATTGAGTATTAACGTATGTAGAGTTGTTCTGAGTTCTCTGTAAACTGTATACTGTGAACATTTGTTTTTTTACCTTAGATTGTAAGCTCCTTGAGGGCAGGGACTGATGTGATTGTGCAATATATAATATGTAAAGGGATACGTAAATTGACATGCTACATAGGTATTTGTAATAAATACCGTAAATAAATATACGGTATCTCATAAAAGTGATTACACCTGTCACATTTTTGTAAATTTTTTCAATCTTTTTATGTGACAACTCTGAAGAAATGTCACTTTGCTACAATTAGTAGTGAGTGTACAGCTTGTATAACAGTGTACATTTACTGCCCCCTCAAAATAACTCAACACACAGCCATTATTGTCTAAACCGCTGGCAACAAAAGTGAGTACACCCCTAAGTGAAAATGTCCAAATTGGACCCAATTAGCCATTTTCCCTCCCCGCTTTCATGTGACTCCTTAGTGTTACAAGGTCTCAGGTGTGAATGGGGAGCAGGTGTGTTAAATTTGATGTTATCGCTCTCACTCTCTCATACTGGTCATTGGCAGTTCAACATGGCACCTCATGGCAAAAAACTCTCTGAGGATCTGAAAAAAAAGACTTGTTGCATTACATAAAGATGGCCTAGGCTATAAGAAGATTGCCAAGACCCTAAAACTGAGCTGCAGCACGGTGGCCAAGACCATACAGTGGTTTAACAGGACAGGTTCCACTCAGAACAATCCTCGCAATAGTCGACCAAGGAAGTTGAGTGTACGCGCTCAGCGTCCAGAGGTTGTCTTTGGGAAATAGACATATGAGTGCTTCCAGCATTGCTGCAGAAGTTAAAGGGGTGGGGGGTCAGCCTGTCAGTGCTCAGACCATACACCGCACACTGCATCGAATTGGTCTGCATGGCTGTCATCCCAGAAGGGAGCCTCTTCTAAACTTTATGCAGAAGAAAGCCCGCAAACAGTTTGCTGAAGACAAGTAGACTAAGGACATGGATTACTGGAACCATGTTCTGTGGTCTGATGAGACCAAGATAAACTTATTTGGTTCAGATGGTGTCAAGTGTGTGTGGTGGCAACCAGGTGAGGAGTACAAAGACAAGTGTGTCTTGCCTACTGTCAAGCATGGTGGTGGAAGTGTCATGGTCTGGGGCTGCATGAGTGCTGCCGTCACTGGGGAGCTACTGTTTATTGAGGGAACCATGAATGCAAACATGTACTGTGACATACTGAAGCAGAGCATGATCCCCTCCCTTTGGAGACTGAGCTGCAGGGCAGTAATCCAACATGATAACGACCCCAAACACACCTCCAAGACGACCAGTGCCTTGTTAAAGAAGCTGAGGGTAAAGGTGATGGACTGGCCAAGCATGTCTCCAGACCTATACCCTATTGAGCATCTGTGGGGCATCCTCAAACGGATGGTGGAGGAGTGCAAGGTCTCTAACATCCATCAGCTCCATGATATGATGTCGTCGTGGAGGAGTGGAAGAGGACTCCAGTGGCATCCTGTGAAGCTCTGGTGAACTCCATGCCCAAGAGGGTTAAGGTAGTGCTAGAAAACAATGATGGCCACACAAAATATTGACACTTTGGGCCCAATTTGGACATTTTTACTTAGGGGTGTACTCACTTTTGTTGCCAGCAGTTTAGACATTAATGGCTGTGTGTTGAGTTATTTTGAGGGGACAGCAAATTAACACTGTTATACAAGCTGTACACTCACTACTTTACAAATTGTCATTTCTTCAGTGTTGTCATGTTAAAAGATATAATAAAATATTTACAAAAATGTGAGGGGTGTATTCACTTTTGTGAGATACTGTATATATATATTTGTGTTTTAATCCAGGGCCTCCATGTTTGTGGCCACTGTACTTGTGCAGGTGAAAAACCAAACGCCATCTGTTGAATCACTAAAAATGGCACCATTAAATATGGGCTACAATTACACAACACACATCTAGTCTTGATCTCACCAATCAGGGACCCTGGTATGAACACTGTACTGTAATGCCGCGTACACACGAGCGGACTTTACGGCAGACTTTGCCCGGCGGACTGGATTTTGTCAGGCAATTCGATGGTGTGTGGGCTCCAGCGGACTTTGTTTTCTAAAAAGTTGGACGGACTTAGATTTGAAACATGTTTTAAATCAATCCGTTGAAATCGAGTCCGGTCGAAAAGTCCGCTCGTCTGTATGCTAGTTCGACGGACAAAAAGCCACGCTAGGGCAGCTATTGGCTACTGGTTATGAACTTCCTTGTTTTAGTCCGGTTGTACGTCATCACGTAAGAATTCGATGGACTTTGGTGGATTGTGTGTAGGCCGTTCATTCAGAAAGTCTGTCGTAAAGTCCGTCGAAAAGTCCGCCGGGCAAAGTCTGCCGTAAAGTCCGACCGTGTGTACGCGGCATAACACTCACATCAGCACTTATCACATATAGAATTCACATGGCAGTTTTTCAGGCATATCACCCCACAATCCACTCCTGTCCCACCCTCATGACCACTTGATCTTTGTGGTAACACAAAATAAATATTTCCACTGTTGATGTAATGAAATATTCTATACGATTTTATTTTTGCAGGCTCACCTACGGGAGAGATGTAATCAAATATTGAAATAAGGTGTTAACAGCTCTAAATAATGCCAGTTTAAATATGGACCTAATTCATCTATCAATGGCAATTAATTTTCTCCTGATGCTATCCAGCCACTGTCAGAAAATTCAGAAGGCAGTCCTCTCACTTCCTGAATGATTCTAATTTTTTCTTCTTAATGGGGGTAATGCGCTGCAACCCCGAGCCAAGCACTTGAGTCGTGGTTGCATTGTAGCCCCATTGACTTTAATGGCTGAATCTGTCAACTCGGCATGATGTTGTAAATTTTCAGCAGTAGCATTCCCACTGGACATAACACCCCATGCATTATAGAGCCAGACAGTCTACAAAAGCCATCAAAAGTCTTATATGGCTGAGCACACTGTAAAGACACAAAAGAGTAAAATTATTTTGTTTGTTCATTATACCCCTCTTTATGGAACTTGCACCAGAAACACAATAAATAGCAATCATACAGATCCCAGATCTGCAATAAACAGCTAGAAAGACAACACTGACAAGGGAAAAGGGAGTGGAATAGGCGGATTGACTTTGAACATGATATGGCTCTGTTCCCAGGCATTGTAAATGAACAAAATAAGCAAATATAAAATAAAACGCCAACTCTTGCTGCCTACCTTAGAAGAGACATAAATATTTTACAGGACAGTTGAGCATTCTGCGTAGATGCCCCTTCCTCGAGCCAAACTCCATATAATCCTTTAGGCCTCTTTCACACGGATGATCCGTATGTCCGTTTTTCATCCTTCCGTTTTCGGATGAAAAACGGACATACATTCATCCCTATGGAGCGTCGGATGTCAGCGGTGACATGTCCGCTGACATCCGACCCGCTCCGATCCGAAAAGTGTAACGGAGGAAAAACCTACTTTTCCATCCGTTTTCGGATCGGATCGGATGACGACGGACACTACGGACCGTCATCATCCGATCCCCCCATAGGGGAGAGCGGCGCTCTGACAGGTCCGTCGCTGCACAGCGTGCAACGATGCACCTGTCATCTTCCTGCTCAGTGGGGATCGGCGGAGCTATCCCCGCTGAGCAAGCGGATGTTCACGGGGCGGATCATGACTGATCTGCCCCGTGTGAAAGAGGCCTTAGACTGGAGAATAGGAGCTGGTAACAATGGGGGTTATTTACTAAAACTGGAGAGTGCAAAATCTGGTGCAGCTCTCAGCTTCCAGGTTTTATTGTCAAACCTTCATTGAACACGCTGAAGTTAGAAGCTGAATGGCTACCATGCACAGCTGAACCAGATTCTAAGTGCTCCAGTTTTAGCAAATCTCCCCCAATGTAAATTGCCCATTGGTGGACTTTTCATTGGATTATAAAGGGAAAGCACTCAGAGATCGGAAACAGAAAGTCCAGCTGAATACAATGTCCTGGTGGTCACCAGGACAGAAATGAGGGAACACATGGACGTAGACTCCCCTAACACAGATACCAATGGAAAACAACTGACAAAGAATCTCACCCTTCCCCATTTTCCCCAAAAAAACAAACAAACATAAATACATACATAAAAGGTATGGCCCAGGGTTGCACTTTACATAATTTTTCTCAGCTAGGAGTGGTCAAATTAGGGGTTGGTAATGAAACGGTTGTGTGGCAATTGCATGGTAATTATGGACCTAGTTTTTTTTATTACATGGTACCTAAAGGTAATGGTGTGTTTTATATTCACATATAATATAAAAATATTGTACACTTTAGGAGGTGTCAAGACAAATGCATATACTATGCTTCAACTTATAAATATGTGAAATATTCATACCATATGAATATGTAATGTTCCATCCAAAATTAAAAACTATTCCTCTATTAATTAGTAGGATGCATGATTAACTGGACTCTCTTCCTTTAAATCTAAACACCTCTAATGCTGCTGACCTTGGGAACATTAATTGACTTCCAGGTACTGTATGCTAGGGAAGGAAATTCACTCAGTGGACACTTTTTTAACAATGTTAATGTGCGCCAAGAAAACATTACCCATGCCATGACTTCATAGCTCCCAACTTCTGAGATATGAAAGAGGACTACGTTTTAGCTCAAAGCACATAAGCAAAAGACAAATCCCTCCCCATTTACGGGGACCACAAGGAGATAACAAGCAAAAATGATTGGTTGAACACACAAATGCTTTTTCTCACCACTGCATTTCCTTTATGCTGGGATTTTAAAATAAAACAAACAATTAAAAAGGTAGAGGTTGGATGAAAAGATTTTGCTTATTATAACACTTTTGGTAGTTAAATATTACTTTTTTTTATAGTAGTCCACAGATCGGAATTAAAAGAAAGACGATTCAGAAGAAAAGAGGGTCAGAGGGATTGGCTTGCATAAAAAAGCCAGCTGGAAACTATGTGTTGATTCAGAGATACATATTAAAGAATGTGGCCAGGCAAAGAAGAGGCACCCCTCTTGGGTGGCATACTGCAGGGGGTGCAGCTGGGGTAGGATCTTCTCCCACCTCTGCATTGCCCGGCTGTATCTTGCACTGTGCAGGACTGATCGTCAAACTGAAAGCTCAGTCCAGCGGATTTCACTAGGAAATTGGGGCTCTCCCTTTGTAACCAGTCACTCACTCCGCTGTCAGTATGATAGCTGCCCCCTTTGTGTCAGAAACTCCATTTTTCATTTGATCAACAGAGAACAGCACCCAGCTGTCAAAGAAATCTTATGACATGGGGGTGATTTTTTTTTTTAAACCACATTTTAGCCCCTAGATTAAAACCCTTTTGGAACCAATTTTTTTTTTACTCTTTTTTTTTTAAATTTAGCAGCTACACTCAATAGTTGACAGAATTAAACCAAAAAACAAACTGAATAAAGAATTAGTTGCGCTGTCCCTTTATAAATATATCAAGTGGCACAAATAAACAAATTCATGAAAAAACACACCAAATTTGCATCTAAAAATGCAAAGCGTAACAATAAAAATAATGGAGGTAGCCTGTTTGGGTGTATACAACTTTTTGTTTTTATATAAAAATAATGGCACAAGACCTGCACAAGTTACCCCCATATCAAGCGGCTTTCTGTGGGGGTGTACTTGAAGGTAGGAGGAGCCAGGAGCACTGGAGGGGGACCCCATAAGACGAGGATCAGAAAGCAGGTAAGTATAATATGTTTGTTATTTAAAAAAGGGGCCTTCAATATCACGGTAATGCCAAAGAAAATTACTTACAGTTATTGCACATTATTAGCTGGGGATATGCTGTCAAGTAATTCCTTGTAAGAGCATTGTGCAGGGATGCTTCAGTGTCCCCAGGGCTTTGATAAGTGACATCACAGATCATGTGAACAAACCCGTGGGAAAGCATCATTGAGTGCTGAGCCTACACCTGGCAACCTTTTATTGCCTAATGCCTATTTCCATGGAAAATTATCTGACAGCATGTCTCCACTTGACACTGTATTATACCTGTGCATGATTTTGTGGGGCAGAAAAAGGGGGAAGCCCCTATCTTTATAGTCACAGCACTGGTTCCCAACCAAGGATAAGTATGTACTGAAGCAGAAATTTTAAGCAAACAAGTACTTACAGAGTTATATTTTATATCTACGGTTTAACCTCTTGTCCCACTTTGCATAGTTTTCCTCCCTTTCCACAATCAGACATTTAAATTTTTTTTATTTTGAATAACATTTTTGAATAACCTGGACAACACCTCACACATCCATAGGAGGCTTCAGGTGCAATGTGCAGTACATTGTGCCTGAAGCCTCCTGGGATGCTTGACGTGTATTTCAGGATGCAGTAGGCAGATTGAGGATGTCATTCTCACCTGTGCATGGAATCCAGAAGTGTTATCTGGGTTATCCAAAAAAGGTTTTTAAAATAAAAAAATTGTAAATGTCCGATTGTGAAAAAGGAGGAAAACTATGCAAAATGGGACAGAGAGTAAAGGTCCTCTCTAAAATGCATGCTAATGCAAAATAGAAAGAAAATGCAGTCCATCTCTGCAATATATGCACATTTCCTCAAGTTTATCCCTTTAAAGACCCAGCAAATACTGAAAATACAGTACCTGTTAATGTGCCAGAAATGTACTCAATTTATGTTGTGAACTGAGTGGTGTCAGCCCTGCCCAGTTGTCTTTTGCCAAGCTAAACTAACTGTCCCCATCCCATTCTCCACAGCATAAAGACTAATTGTTCTGTAGTCCCAAGATAAGGACTGGGATGGCTATATAGGCTGCTTGAGATAACACAGGAAGTGTGCAGGGGACACATGGCAGCTCTGAAATTCCAACAAGATCAACGGTTATTTTGTTGCATTCATCAAACACCTATAACAAGACGTTTTTAATGTATATTAATAGGCCCACATACGGAAGGAGTACATCCTTTCAGCTGTCAGTGACACCTGTCCCAGCACTGACTATAGTCATTTTGAGGGGAACAGGGTGGAGTGCTGATTTCCCTCAATCTAGTTCTTTACTAAACACATCTTTTCCAATTTAGCCCATAGGCAAAGAGGAGCCACCGCACATATTCCACGAGGCCTCGCACACCGTGGTTGCAAGCCAGGATCTTAGGACTGGCTCTAAGACCCCTTTCACACTGAGGCAGTTTTCAGGCGTTTTAGCGCTAATAATAGCACAGGAAAAGCGCCTAAAGACTGCCTCCTATTCATTTAAATGTGTGCTTTCACACTGGGGCGGTGCCCTTGCGGGACAGTAGAAAAAGTCCTTTGGGGCGTGAATGGAGCGCTGTAAATAGCACTCCAAAAACGCCCTTGCCCATTGAAATGAATGGGCAGTGCTTCCAAAGTGCCTTAAAAGCTCTTTGAAAGCGCCGCAAAAATCGTCTTTTTTAACCTTAAAAAAAGCGACCCGCTAGCACCTGAAAACCACCTCAAAAGCACTGCTAAAATGCAGCTAAAGCATTGAAAAAATGACCGGCACTTTAGCGGCTCTTTTAGCAGCGCTTCGGTGTGAAAGGGGTTAGATGGGACCCAGCCACTTGGTAGGGTGCGTCCGTCATGTCATGTAACAGACTAACCTACCTACAGAACCTCAATCACCAGCCACCACTCCCTCTCCTAAGCTGGCTAATCCTATTGTTTACACTCATCACCACGCACAGGGTCAACTTGTAGGCATACACTTCATTCTCCAAATAGTATTCACTGTAGAATTTACTCTCTCCCTTCCCAAGAATCAGACCAGATGTTGCTCCTAAACCAGAACTTCTTTTACTAAAGTTAAGTACTTGAACACACAGCTCTTTAGTTGTTTCCATAAGAACATGGTGCAACATCCTCGAACATGACGTTTTTCATGATTCTTTTCCTAAGTGCTGTGAGCAGGGCATTTTTCTCAGAAAATAGGTACAGGATCTAAACCATCACCTCCAAAACCCCCTCCTCCTTCACACACACCCTCCAAATCTCAGAGTTCAAGGGGGGGTCGGTACACAGAATTCAGAGTTCGGGGGTGCGCTGCGTACATAGTGCATAGTTCAGGCTTCTTCCACAGCTGCTTACCTACGCATCCTCCATCCAGATCTCACTTTCACCCCTCTTCAGCTCTGACTTCTTTATCAATCCCCCCCTCCACTGTCTCCACCTCCCCCCCCCTCCTCCTTCAAAGCTCCACCATTGTCCACATGTCTTACTTTTGTTTCTGTATTAAGCTGAAGCACCCAGCCGGCTCTAGTACCTACCCTCACACTGTAGGTGGCTCCGCCTCTCTCACTTGCAGGAAGATCATCCAGTGGGGGTGTCAGCATTTGCACTGCACTCCGGGCACCTGCATCTCCCTTGTCCCCATCCTGCACAGACTGGGAGCCGCTCAGGAGATCAGATCTGTGGGAGCCGTTGGGAGACAAGCTGTCACCTGTAAACACAGAAGCTGGACTTCTGTGTTTACAAAAGTGTTAGTGGTGAGCAGGGAGAAGGGGGCCTGATCGAGAGCTGGGTTCCAAGTTCCATCTGAAAAAAAGCTCTGGCAGTGAGTTTGGTGAGCATCTTTTTGTTGTGCTTGTTTCCAATAAATAAATAATAAAGTCTCAGTCCTTTGTCTCATATCAGGGTCCCGCTACGAGGGAATGCTCACAGACGTAATGTTGTTTCCCAAACTACCCATACTCTGCTAGACTGCAGAACAACAATCTAATATTAATGGGTTCCCCAGATCAATGAAAGCAGAGGGGGAAACATCACACAACAAAGTGGTTATAAAGCCTAAACATTGGTAACCTTAATGCATTCCTTGCATCAAGGTACAAAATGTTTAGGTAGTAGTATCCCCCCCTCTTATACTTACCTGAGTTCTCATTCAAACCAGCGCTGTGCCTGTCCAGAGCTCTTCTCTTCCTTCACTTCCTGGTCTTGTAGGCTTTGCTGAGGCAGTGGAAACCATTGGCTCCCTCTGCTGTTAATCAAAGCCAGTGACAAGGGAGCGAAGGGTGCAGCCGAGCTCCGCTGTCTGTGTCTAAATACGCAGGCAGTGCGGCACAGGAGCAAGCCTGCACGAGTGCCCCCAATAGCATGTGGTCTCCTATGGGACACTCGCCAGAAAGGAAGAGCCAGAAGCTCCAGCAGGGGACCCGAGAAGAGGAGGTTTGCTGCCGATCTGTCCAATTCAATTGCACAGAGCAGGTAAGTATAAACCTGCTTGTTATTTTTTTTTTTTATTTATTTGCATTTACAATCACTTTCACAGTCAAAATCAGTTTGTTGAGCGTCAAACAGTCTGCTCTCTGCACCTGACCACTGACTGCACACTTTAAAGTAGAATTCCAGGAAAACTTGGGACTGCAAAGTCGCATTAAAGTCATACTACATGATTTCCAATGACTTCCATTCATATATGTCCGACTTTAAGTCGCACCGACTTCAAAGTAGTCCCTGTACTACTTTGGTCTGACTTTGATGTAAGTTGAGACAAGCTTACACAGGCATTCCCTGACATCGCGGCACAATTGCGGTAAAGTCGCAGCAAAAATACGTGACTTTGAAGTTGCAGTAGTGTGTAAGGGGCCTAAGCCTTACTAATCTTAATAATGCTCCCATCCCCACTCCTAACCCCTATGCAGACTAACCTGTATAAGAAAGATATATATACTTACCTATTTTCAGCCCACTCCCGCCCGGACACGTGATCCCCTGCCAGCAGCAGCTTCAGGGGAAAGGAGGGGGCGCATGGCTGGTAAAGCCTGGAGTGGTGACACCACCCATGGCTCCAATGGCCCAAACGTTGGCACTCCCCCCTCTCCCCTGCAGCTGACTGACACAGAGGAGCCAGAACATTTGACCAGACTGGAGCGGGCTGAATATCGGTAAGTCGATATATCTTTCTTACACAGGTTAGTCAGCATAGGCATTAGGAGGCGGGAGGGGTCATTTTTAAGAATAGTTAGGTTTGAGATGGAATTTTACTTCAGGATTGTGGATTGCAGTGACCACATAATAATGAATAAATGCTGTGATATTAGCATCCAGGATTCAATTAAAATAGCAGGCCTGGACAAATTACTGTATAGGAGCTTTTGAAATAAATTAGTTGACTCAATGATGACAAGAAAGAATGTTCTGACAAGCAGTTTTTCTAAAAATGTTTGAATGAAAATCTAACCATGTACGGCCAGCTTAAAGATCCATAAGCAGTCATGTATTGAACTACTAGAGAAGAAACAATAGTGTCACCACTGGAAAAAACAGTAGGGTGGGAACAAATTCATTTCCAGAAATAGAAGAGGAAATCACTGTGGTACAGAAGGATGGTGTCACTGAGCCAGAACAGCACATACATCATTCAGACAAGAAGAGGGAGTTTCTTTCTGCTCACAGAACTAAATCAAAAAGAGAAATCTATGCTAAAGATTTAGAAAGCATTGCATATTGGGACAAAACTTTTTCCAGTTGTTAATGATTACAGCATTTAGAATACTTTAAAAGACATTTCGTTTCCTCAAAGTATATGTGAATCTTTACCTTGTAAAACAACCCTATAAGTGCCTTTTTTCTTTTTTTTATAAGTCATCACATGACCTCTGTTCTTAGCTGCATAAAAGAGGTGGGGGGTAGGGACTCCTCCTGATGAGGGTGGCAACAGCAGCAGCAGCTTGAATTGAGCACAGACACAATCCAATGTGAAATGCAGGAGGCAGAAATACTGTGATGAGCTGTGCAGGGAAACCAGTAAGCAGCAGGCAGAGAAACAGCAGTACACTGATCTTCATAGTGAAGAGACGTGCAGGGGGGTGTGTCAGCAGCAGGCAGAGAAACAGCAGTACACTGATCTTCATAGTGAAGAGACGTGCAGGGGGGCATGTCAGCAGCAGGCAGAGAAACAGCAGTACACTGATCTTCATAGTGAAGAGACGTGCAGGGGGGTGTGTCAGCAGCAGGCAGAGAAACAGCAGTACACTGATCTTCATAGTGAAGAGACGTGCAGGGGGGCATGTCAGCAGCAGGCAGAGAAACAGCAGTACACTGATCTTCATAGTGAAGAGACGTGCAGGGGGGTGTGTCAGCAGCAGGCAGAGAAACAGCAGGACACTGATCTTCATAGTGAAGAGACGTGCAGGGGGGTGTGTCAGCAGCAGGCAGAGAAACAGCAGTACACTGATCTTCATAGTGAAGAGACGTGCAGGGGGGCATGTCAGCAGCAGGCAGAGAAACAGCAGTACACTGATCTTCATAGTGAAGAGACGTGCAGGGGGGTGTGTCAGCAGCAGGCAGAGAAACAGCAGGACACTGATCTTCATAGTGAAGAGACGTGCAGGGGGGTGTGTCAGCAGCAGGCAGAGAAACAGCAGTACACTGATCTTCATAGTGAAGAGACGTGCAGGGGGTGTGTCAGCAGCAGGCAGAGAAACAGCAGTACACTGATCTTCATAGTGAAGAGACGTGCAGGGGGGCATGTCAGCAGCAGGCAGAGAAACAGCAGTACACTGATCTTCATAGTGAAGAGACGTGCAGGGGGGTGTGTCAGCAGCAGGCAGAGAAACAGCAGGACACTGATCTTCATAGTGAAGAGATGTGCAAGAGGGCGTGTCAGCAGAAGTCTGACCAATTGAGGACAGGCAGGCTGTGCTCCGAAGTAGAATGCAAATAAAAAATCAAATAACACTTGGATTGATGTGCTTCTATGCCTAACCTGGTCAATTTGAAATAGGAAAGCAGGGCGAATGGCAGGATCATCTGGTATTTCACATAGAGGAAGCAATACAAAGAGAACGGGAAACTATCATACAAGTACACAGTACCACAGACACATATCAGGAATTTGAAATGTTGGGATAAAAGCACTTTAGGCCCTGTGTATCATAACAAAACCAGTGAAATTCCCAGCTCATCTTACCGACCAGCCTGCAAACCACCAAATTATCCTGTCTAACAGTATGTGTTAAAAACAGGGGTTTAGTCTGCACACATTTGCAAATACATGCATAAGCTACAGGCTCCGTCAAGGCACCCCGGTATTTTTTGTAGTCCAAAATTTGAGAGCCTCCATAGTAGGAGCACATGCATTATAATGGATAGGCGGGGGGCAGATGAACCTGGAGGGAGCCCACCCCTCCTTAAAGGCACTGGGACACACTGGACACCCAGCAGTGGCGAGGGTAATGGCCATTTGTTTGTACTGTGTATCATAAACAACCGGCATGGCTTTTGTTTAGTAAAATACTTTTATTCATCCTTTGCCATTTCTCAGTGCTACTAATCTCCTTTGACAAGTACCTGCTCCCAGTTCCAGTCAGATGGGCCGTGGCAATAAGAGCTCGAAATTCAGCCCCCCCATTCTCCCGCAGCCTTCTGGGATACATCACAGTTCCCAGAAAACTGTATAAACATTCACAAACTGCAGTGCGGCTCACGCATGCGCAGTAGGAAACCGACTGTGATGCCGCAAGGCATCACTGCCAATTTCCCTTACTTAAGATGCCTGTGCCTGCACCCAAAGCAGATTGAAGAATTGGCTGGGGTAAAGACACCGCTGGATCCCTGGACAGGTAAGTGTCCGTATATTAAAAGTCAGCAGCTACAGTATTTGTAGCTGATGATTTTACATTTTTTGGTTGGAGTCTGGAGCTCCTCTTTAAGGATTGAATTTGCAAATTTCATGCATTAACAATGTTGTTTTATCATGTATGGATACTTACTGTTATCAGTAAATGCTCATAAATGATTTGTGAGAAGGAGAATAAAGAACTATGCTTTCATGATGATTACCGTGACAGTGTTGAGAGGTTAGAACCTTTGTCAGGTTTTTAATGCTGTCTGTGTCCTAACTAGGGAACTGGGGAGATTTAGTGGACTCTGTGACAGGGCGTCACAATGACAGAAAGAACGGGAAGAACGTCCAATGAGAACATGCATAACAAAAAGGCCAATTTTAAATAGAACAGTTAAAATCTCCAGTTTGTATTGTTGCTTCTAACTGTATCTTAATAATTTAATTTGGATTAATAAAGTATTCGGAATCTGAATTGTGTCTTCCTATCTCAGTGACCTCTGTTTTACTCATGTCGCAAGGACAGAAATTGTGGGGAAATTTCCCTAGTGAGGTCACAGACTGTAATAAAATATGACAAAAGTTCTTACTAACTCAGCCATATTCTATCCGAAACTGGAAAAAATAACTCGTGGCTACAGCTGGACTGTAACAGCAGATTTTACTGTATAACAGTAAAAGTCAATAATGCAGTGCTGTTTTGAACAATTACCGATAAAAAAACGGTCTTAAAGTGTATCTGTAGCCAATTTTTTTCCCATAGATATGGATGGGGTGGGGAAGGAGTAGAACTTCTGTCAGGTTTTAATGCTATTCTGGGCATCATTAGTGAGATTTCCCCTCACTTCCTGTTCTGGTTTTACCAGACAGGAAGTGAGGGAAACTCTCCAATAGCAAACCAGGCAGATATGAAAATACTTTTCACACTCCACCCCAAACTAAATAAAAGTTTTTGTTATAGATGTGCTGGTCTATAACATCCTTGCTTCTTGGGACTGCAGGCAGAAACAATATAACTGTATAAGAAATAATCACAAACAGCACAACATTATGGAATAATATTGGCCATAGTTCTTTTTGTAAATTAATAAGTAAATACATTTTTATTTGATAGCCAAAAACCACTGAACAATGCATATATTAGACCACATTCACATGGGACGGACTCTGCCAGTTTAGCGGGGAATCTGTACGCTGAGCAGGCTGATGGCTGGTCCATGTCGCTTATGCAGAGACTGGGTGGTCGGATGTAAATGGACTGCCTGTCTGTTTACACCTGACTGCCATCCGATCCACTAGACGACTGTTTTTAGCTTATCGGATTGGATGTTGGCGGGCATAAGAGGACATGTGTCTGTTTACATCTGCCACTCCATAAGGGCCAGTGGAGAGTCTGATTAGGTCTGCCTGAAAAACTGACAGATGGACCCAATCGGTCTGCCTATGTGAAAGGTACCTTAAAGAGGAACTGCAGTGGGGGCGTGGCTTCGGCATGGCGGCGTGAGGACGCTTGTACTGTGAGCTCCCGGCTGGCGGCACCCATGCAGCATACTACCGACACAATACCCCGCATTTCCAGCATCTACCAGCACTACAGACAGATTGGATACCGAACCGCCGCTAACAGCACACTACCCGCGGCATGGATCGCTATTTAAAACAACTCAAACTGTCCGTCTCTACCCCGGCGTTATCCAAGATGGCGCCGGCCAGTGACCTGACGGGGGATTTCCAGAGAGAGACGGCCACCTCTGGAGGCCCGCAACGGCAGGGAGAAGACTTCATGATGCCGCCTTACTCCCCCATCAGTGACCTATCTCCCTGCCTGCCAAGATCATTGGCAGTATCGTCTGATCTGGAAGAGGAGCTGCTCAGCACCATACACCTCACCCTGCCACGCTACATCTGGCCTCAGCACAGCACACATCTCACAGCTACAGGACACAGTGAGTACACCTGCTACATCATCCCAGCAGTCAGAGCCTGTATTCATTGCTGATCCTACCCACAAGCTATGGACACTATTACAGTAGCTCCCCACCAGAGATGATTTTGAATCACTAGCCTCTAGAATGGAGATGGCCATGAGGAGAGAGATACAGTCTGTTAAACAGGAAGTCGCAGTGCTAGATACACGCATTACAGCAGTGGAGCAGGAACAGGGAGCAATGTCCCAGAATATACAAGCTGTGCAGTCTTCACACTCTGAAATTAATGACCAATTTCTCCAGCTACAACTACTCCTAGACGATTTAGAGAATCGCAGCCGCAGACAAAACATACGCCTGAGGGGAATTCCTGAGTCCATCACACAATCTGAGCTCCACGCGACGGTGACCTCCATTTAGAACTGTTACTTAGATCGCCCGCGAGACACGGCTATTACCATAGACCGCGTCCACAGAACTCTTGGCCCTAACCCGAACTTACCTGACAGACCCAGGGATGTCCTCTGCTGCCTGCACTCCTTTAGCCTCAAGGAAGAAATCTTGTGACAGGCATGGCAGGTGGGTGTTTTGGAGTTCGATGGCGCGGCCATCCACCTGCTCCCAGATATTTCCAGGTGAACCCTGATGATGAGAAGAGCGCTTAAACCACTTCTAGACGGCATCGGTGAGAAGGGTCTCACAGACAAATGGGGCCACCCGTTCCACCTTATTGTCCGTAAGGGTGCTGACACCTTTGCCCTGCGTCACCCCTCAGAGCTTCCACACCTGTTCACTTTCGCTGGAATGAACCCAGTCGTTGTTCCCAACTGGCTCCTGGTGGATGTGCAGTCGAACCCACAACGTCGGCCCTCGGATGGAAGACAACAAAGGGTCCGGGCCTACTGTCGACCACAGAGAGGCCCCTCACAGGCACCCCAAGATCTAGCCTCTTGACTCAGAAGAAATTGGTAATCAGCAGTCCTCTCTTGTCTGGGGTGTGTTCACCGCTCACTGCATGGAAGCACCCTTTCCCCTCCTTGGGGGTTTGGGGGGCTTTTGCCCCTTTTTTTATTTTTGTTGTTGCTTTGTTTTTTGTATTACTGAAGGAGGGCCTAACCGCCCCACAGTCGGTCTTACCGGAGCTCACCACTTCCCCTTAATGCCTTGGGCTACTCTGAGACATACCTGACTTCCCCAAACGAGCACTCCAGGGGACTCCCCGCACAAACAGTATACATTGCGTTGCTCCAGAGTCAAGGAGAGGGGGTCTTTTGGGAGGGTTTTGTTTCCCCCCCCCTTTTTTTTTTTCTTTCAGCCTGGAGTACAGCAGTCGGACCCATCGCACGAAGACAGAGGAAGACCGAGGACCTGTCCAACGCTACGGGTGGGTGGGGAAAGTACTTGATTGAACAGTTAATTCACATGAGCTCATCCCCTGCTGTTTTATATTGTTAGATTTTTTTTTCTCTGTTTCATCCTATGGGCGTGTGGGGGTTGGTGTTGGATTCGTGTTCCCACATCGCCTCCACTCACCCACTCTGTTAGGTCAGAGGCAGGAATAACCACAGCATTTATGGGGTGCATTTACCTTTTTGACGCTTCACTGGTCTCCCCAGCGGCTCCAATGCCCAATAGCATTGGGCCACCTACAAAGTGCCCCTTATGGGGAGACACTCTCTGAACTGCTGCGGAGAGCGGGTCGGGTTTCTTCCCAGGTGGGCCCAGGATGGCAGGGATGGTCCCCTGGTGAGACACGAAAGTGGTAGACCCAGTGCCAAATGCAGGGGAGACTAGGAAGCGTCTCTAGAGAAGTAGTACTGTTAATCCTCTTACTCTTTCCGTTCGCTACTTGGTATACCGGGCCCGATTCTAGGGCATTAGATAACCATTAATTGTTAACTTTTCAGTATTAATTTTGCTGATTTTACATGTTTTATGTTCGGTTCTCCAATGTTAGATTTACAATGACTGTTTTACCTTTCATGTTGGTACTGATATATCATTAATATACGAACATTGCTGCGGGGGTTCCAATGGCTGGGGCTCCGCGCTTGACCGTGCCCTACCTCCTCCCACAGTAGGAATACTCTGCCCTGGTGGCAGTAGCTCTCCTGTACGGAGTTACACCTCTTGATAGACCCCATACCTTTTTTCGTATCTTTCTTCTTCCTCTCTATACTTTAGCTTCTTTCACTTCCCTTAACTCCCCCTATTTGTCTACTTCTGCCTTCCCCCCTCTTCTCCTCTTTCTTTTTCCATACCCTCTCACCACCTAGGGAGCAGACACTCTGCCATTATGGCTCTCAAATTCCTTTCTTGGAACATTAACGAATTGAACGCTCCTGAGAAGCGGACCAGCTGTCTGTCTGAACTCTGGAGACATAGGGCGCATATAGTCTTTCTCCAAGAGACTGATTTTCGGGCAGACAAGGTCCCGAGACTTACTAATAAGCACTTTCCAGTGGCCTACCATAGTCCATCTACTTCCTCTAAATCCAAGAGGACAAGTATTCTACTATCCAAATCTCTACACTGGCAGTTTCTAGATGAAATCCGGGATCAAGAGGGCAGGTTTCTGCTTCTGAAGGGCAAAATCGATTCTCACACATTTGCCCTTGCAAATTACTACTTACCTAACATGAACCAAGCACAGGTCTTGGGAACTTTCCTAGCAAAGTTGGAGTCCTCCCGTGAGGGAACGCTCGTCCTGGGGGGAGACTTTAACCTCACTGTGGATCCGTCTAAGGACTCATCTGCCCAATCATCCTCCCTACCCCAAGGTGCAATACGAGCTCTGAAAGACTTGCTGCATGACCATCAATTGGTTGATATATGGAGAATTTTCCATCCCCAAGAACGAGATTTCTCCTTCTATTCTCCGACCCACAGATCCTACTCCAGGATTCATTTTTTCCTAATACAACACTTCGCGATTTCCTTAGACTCCAAGGCAGAGATAGGCCAGATAACACTATCTGACCATGCTTCAGTTTTTCTGGAACTCACTCTCCCACGCTCACACTCAAAGACACCATCTTGGCATCTGAAGGAAACACTTCTCAAGGACCCTGAAACCTCTATTCCAAACCCACAGCCACGGTAAGGGTGAATGGGGTGAACTCAGGACATCTTTGCAATTTTCAACGGTACCAAGCAGGGGTGCCCCCTTTCCCCTCTTCTATTTGTCCTTTCCCTAGAGCCATTTCTTCGCCATGTAAAAGACAACCCAAATATCAGTCATGTCCATTCTGACCACTATCAACACAAAGTAGCAGCGTATGCGGACGATCTTTTATTTTATATCACTAAACCTATAACATCCCTGCCTTCGTTGTTACAAGAATTGAAACGCTATGGCAATCTCTCCAACTTCAAAGTTAACCTCCAAAAGTCAGAAGCTCTGAACATTTCGGTACCAGACCGTACACTGACAGGCATACGTCCCTTCTTCCCATTTAAATGGGCCACCCGTTCTATTCATTACTTAGGTACCAGAACACCTGCAAATCCAAAGGACATTTTTGCCCTGAATTTTCAACCCTTCCTATCGACGCTCACTACAGATCTTAAGAGATGGGATCCACTCACTTTGTCCTGGTTCGGCCGATGCAACGTACTGAAGATGAACGCAATGCCACGGCTTCTTTATGGTTCGGCCGATGCAACGTACTGAAAATGAACGCAATGCCACGGCTTCTTTACTTGCTACAAGCCTTACCTGTAAAATTACCACAAACTTTCTTTCACGAGGTCCGTTCGAGGTTTATTAAGTTCCTATGGCGGGGTAGACACCCTCGATTAGGTAGGACGTTGCTGCTAAGACTGAAGCTGAGGGGAGGCATTGGATTCCCAGACCCTGCTCTCTATTACACAGCGACGCACATGACTCGAGTGATTGACTGGTGCCGTCACGGGGAATGGAAACTCTGGGTCATGCTAGAGCAGGAGATGGCGCGGGTCCCATTGGCTGGCCTGCCTTGGGCGGGTGGGCGGTTGGACCCTTACTTGACCACTCACCTGTTGATTGGCCCCTCTCTCGCCGAGATGGAAAGATTTTTTCGTCTTTCCTCCCTGCCTAATTTCCCTTCTCCCATGACCCCAATCTTACGACATCCTAGATTTCCCCCGGGCCTGTCAGACCCGGTCTTTACCGGACAAGCCCCGAAAAGACTCTTACGCGCATCTCATTTCCTAGGATCCACAGGCTGGATCCCTACAAGGACATTGGTAGCAGGACAGGAACCCATCTCATTGGATAGTTGGAGAGTAGGACAGCTCTCCTACTTCCTCGGCTCTCTACCCAAATATACGCTCTTTTCTAGACAACTCTATTCCTTTTGAATAAATATGCCTGAGTGATGGCCCGATCCGAGGTTCCCTTTCTAGGTCTTTCAGAACACTGATGGGCATACAAGCTACCACAGACCCTCCCTTCTTAACAAAGTGGGAAAGAGACCTACAAACCACATTTACCACCCTACAGAAGGAACGCATACTCTTCTTCACTCATAAATCGTCACTTTGCAGCAAATATCAGGAAATTTCCTATAAATTGACCACACGCTGGTATCGCACTCTGCCCGTTTTGGCCAAAATATTTCCCAATCAATCTGACCGTTGCTGGCGTTGCGAGCAACAAGCTGGCACTATTCTACAAATTTTTTGGGCTTGCCCCAAACTACAAACTTTCTGGCAACTTGTCCTCCGACTCATCCACAAATTCACAGACATTTCCTTAACCAATGACCCCGCTGCTGTGCTCCTCAACCTAACTCCCATGTCAAGTAAGCGATACCACAAATCTCTCCTTAAACACCTACTCAATGCTGCTAGGGCTTGCATCCCGAGTCAATGGAAGCAACAATCTGCCCCCACTGTGGCCCATTGGTTCGCGAGGGTTAATGACATTGAACGAATGGAAGACCTGACTGCAACGATCCGAGATAAATCTGAGGAACATAAGACCAGGTGGTTTTATTGGACCCAGTTACGCTTCTCAGAGGAATATCTCAGCGCGACATAGTTGGGCCAAGATGCATGCCAGAGGCTCTTGTTCCAAACCATGGCCTTCAGATGGCCTGGAGAGCTTAGGGCAGTCCTTGTTCTCTAGGTGGACTTCTACCCCCTTCACTTTACCATCACACCCCCTCCTACCCCCCTCTTTCCCTTTACTCAGTCCCTCTCTCCATTCTCTCTTCTTTTTTTTCTTCTTCTTTATTCACTTACTCTCCTTTAACTCAAAAATTGGTATGTTTCAACCCCAGCTGGTCACACCACAGTACCCTTCCCCTAGGTGAGGATATCTGAATTCTCCATGGGTACCAGGGCTAATCCCTAGAGTATTATTAGTGATCAATTGCCCTGTCGAGGAGAAGCCCTAGTCTTATACCTCCTAGGTATCTCGGTATCTTTCATACTTACAGAGCTGTTTCTGTTATAATATCTTGAGTTTACTTATCTTTTGTTCAGATACCACTACCTGGTGTTCATATGTAAGCTACTTTGTTTGCACAACATATTCTGTGAAGTTATCATTTCATTGTATGTCGCATACCACTAAATAAAAAGTTAAAAAAACAGTTTGCATATTATTTTATATATACTGTGATTCTGTACTTGCCAAATATGCTGCAGAAGACACATAGACACCCCCCTAGTCCTGCAGCTCTCATTGGCCCTCTTATGACCCATCCTCCCTTCCTTCCTGGCAAACTCTCAGGAGAGTGCATGATGTCATAAGCCTAGGCTTTTTTTCCTAGACAAGGAACAGGAAGTGGGCTGTATAAGGTATTTACTGGCAGAAAAAAAAATGTTTTGCTATCCAAAGTTAAAACAACAAGGGCAGAAGATTTAATAGCTGGAAAGTTAAAAAACTGACTGAAATTCCACTTTAAATTACAAGTCATTTTATCCATTTAACATAACTTATTCACTACACCTTGAGCTAACGAAATCACCCAACAATAACTACACTATCCCTTTCTTTACAATGATGATATGATCTGCAATAAAAGAAGGGAAGGTGGCATGATTTTTTTGCTGCTTTTTGTTTCTAGTACTGATGGCCTACGCAGATCTTTCTTCTTTTAGGCTCCATGTACACTGTAGCTCATAAACGGCTGTTTTTTGGAGTTTGGGCGTTTTTTTTAACAGCCCATGAACTCCCCTCTATGTTATTCTATGTGTCCATTCACACATGGACGTTTTTGGATGTTTATCAGCAGTGGAGTTTACGGGCTGCTTTCTGAACGCCATAAAATCGCGTTCAGGAGTCGTTTTGCTGACCACAAAAAAAGCCAAACGCTCATAAATGTTGATGAACGTCAAACGCTCAAAAAAACTAAAAACCGCTAATAAAACGCTATTGCAAAAACGTGAAAAAACACTGAAAGACTCACTGCAAAGCTACTGTCGTTTTTATAATGTTATTTTAACGTCCAGCGTGCATGGAGCCTAAAAGCTTAGAAAAAATGAGGAGGATCAGTGGTAACCGGCATCCATAGCACCAAACAACCTTGGGTCTGCTACAATCCCATGGATGGGGCTGACGCAAATTTGCTTTGCACCCCACCTTATATTCAGATATATATAATACAACTTATTAATGCTGAAAATAAAAAGAAAAAGTTAAAATTACACTCTGGTTTAAAAAAAACATCTATTCAAGTACAGTATGTATTCTTAACTCAAAAAAGTACCTTCTATTGCTCTCAGCCTCCTCCAATTCCTTTTCTTTTTTACTGACTGTTCTGATCTGACTGTTAGAGGGTGGCTGCACTCATTCACCATGGTGTCACTGTGTGTAGGAACATAGCCACCCACTCTTGCTCACTCCTGAGATGGAGTAGGAATTGCATGCTATGGAATTTGTAGTGCCCATGACCGCAACCAACGTTCACTACTCTTTCAAAACAAATGGAAGTGTGGGGGGAAAGGAGAGGTTTGGATGCTCATAAAGGACATTACAAGACGGCAGAAAAATAAATTAAGGCTTCTTTAACATTAGCGGCATTGCTTTCTGCCATCTAAAAAGGGTCAGAAAACGGACTTTGAAGTCTGAAAAGGGATCCATGCTTTTCAGAGGGTGGTATAGTGCAGCTGGCAAGTATTTAGGAGGTGAGCAGTGCACATGACTGCAGCTAACATGCACTGCTCATTGCAATCAAATGGAAGTGCAGGGTGACAGGAGAGGTTTTAAAGCTCACGGAGGACGCTACAAGGAGGCAGAAACGACACAGTAAGGAACAATTTCATGATATATAGATTACGGGGCCATTAAGTAGTGGATGTTTTTTGATTACTTTTGGAGAATACGGATTTCGTTTAGTGTCACTTTAAGTTTCAGCACCAGTGTCTCCTGCACGTAATTGTTGAGTATCTTTATGATCTAAAGGAGGTCATGAGTTGTATACATAAATAATTTGAAAAAGAATTATCATTGCATAAAAAAGACCCACGTGATGTGACTAAAAGAAATTTTCCATAGGAAAATAACATATTGCTCCATCTACTATGGAGGCTGAGGACACGCCTAAAGTAAGTTTCAAAACGTAGAAGCAACACTGACCTCTGGTGGCCAAAGCTTAGCATTAAATATGACATGACCACCAACCTTTTTAGGCTGGCAGGACCTTCTTGTTCAGGTCCCCCTCCTGTATTCCCACAGGACATCCAAAGAATTAGGTCAGTTTTAATAAACGGACAAAATGAAGCTTACTAATATTACAATCTTGGTATATAGACGCATTTGATAAAAACTTACTGCTGCATGATATGAATAAATTAAGAAAGTATTTAAGACACTAAACACTAAAAAAAAGCTGTGGGTATTATCGGTAAAATAGTTTGACTGAATAATTTGTTTAAACAGTTTTGGGCAAAATACAGGGCTGGAAAAATTAGGCAAGAACCCAACAGTGCTCACAATATGTGTTTCTGGATTAAAACTGCAAGACGATGCATCAGTGTTTCTGTTGCTATGCTAAACTGCACTGGGTGGAATACATTCTCCTTTCACCATGATGGCAAACAATGGCAGGCATTACCGATATCAGCCTTGTCTTTTATAATGTAATTAGAAGTCTATGCTTATAAACCTGCACTGGTAAACTATGGGTACCCATAGACAGAAGATGAAAGTTGATCATCAATCTTGTATATCTAAAAGGCCTCAGACCCACCCATAACGTGGTTAGTGGAGAGTTAAACTGCATCAAAGGCACATTTCCAAGCAGTAAAAATAGTCTGGAGCTGCAGCCAGAAAATCTATGACTCACAAAAAGGAGACAGTTGTTGGAGGGGCTGGGATGACTAAGAGGAGTGCTATGTATTCTGTTTCTCAGGACAATCACAAGGAACTCCACATACCACCATGATGGACCATAAAAGCTGGCAATGCCACAGCAGCTCTGTGCTTTCATGGATTCGGGTCTAAACAAAAACTTTATAATTTCCAATAGCAGAGCAGTTTGGCCTTTTAAAAATAACCTATTAGACCTCATGCACACTGGAGGTTTTTACAGCTGCTCCTAGGGGCATCTGTCATTTTTTTTCCTGCCACTAAACTCCTCTGCATGTTTTTTTAAAAAAATATATATATATTTTTTACTTTTTGCTATAATAAATGTCCAAAAAAAACCATTTCTTCATCAGTTTAGGCCGATATATATTCTTCTACATATTTTTGGTAAAAAAATAAAAAAAATTCGCAATAAGCGTATATTGATTGTTTTGCGCAAAAGTTATATCTAAATAAAATAATGTATCCACGCTTAGGCCAAAGGGGAATTAGGTGTGCAGCCTACCCTGCTAGGTCCCCAATAGGGGACTAGAATGATAATAAGTGCAAGTATAATGCCCTGTACACACGGTCGGACTTTCCGACAGAAAATGTACGATTTTGTTGACGGAAATTCCGATCGTGTGTGGGCTCCATCGGACTTTTTCCGTCTGAATTTCTGACACACAAAGTTTGAGAACTGGATATAAAAATTTCCGACAACAAAATCCGATCTTTTAAATTCCGATCGTGTGTAGACAAATCCGACGCACAAAGTGCCACACATGCTCAGAATAAATTACTAGACGAAAGCTATTGGCTACTGGCCCGTTTATAGTCCCGACGTACGTGTTGTACGTCACCTCGTTCTGAACGATCGGATTTTCCAACAACTTTGTGCGACCGTGTGTATGCATCTATCTTTAGAAACAGTATCGGTACATCAAGCCTATCTGCTATGTGAGACACCCATGTATGGGGTTATTGGAGCTGGTGAGTGGGGACCCAAGAGGGGGAGCACCTAAAAGTCACCTCGATTTGTTCCTGTGTTTATCGTCACCAAGCACTTAAATATCACATAAGACTTTATTTGGATTGATTTCTTGATGTATATATTTTTTTGGACTTAGCACGTTAATTTTTTGGGTTCGTTTTATGTAATATTATATAATTTTAAATTATTATTTTTTTATTTTTTAATATTTCTCATACACATTAGGGACTGGTTTTTTCTATTTTTATTTTTTTTCATTTATATTTTTATTCAATTTTTTTATACCTGCATCAATGTTATTGGAGCATCATGTTCTATGTCTCACTTTTTAGAGTCAAATATATTTTTATTAAGTTTACAAAGTAATACAATGCCAGACAATATATGGCAGTACGTTCAATACAGCAAAAAAAACATGGTAAAGGTCAGTCTGCCTGGTTAACAAACTATACATATGAGTCGGTAAAACATAGAGACATAGGTAAATGTTAGTTCGGCTTGATTTCAAGATAGTAAATTATAAAACATCCATCTTATGAAACAACCAAAAGTCATTGGTTATAGGAACCTGCTACATGAATCATAGAAGGGAGGAGAAGAAGAGGATAGAGAGGAAAAGAGAGAGAGAAAGGAAAGGAGAGAGAATAGGTAAGGATGGGGGGGTCAAGGCAAGGGAGCAGGCCCTGAGGCAGCACACTGGAAATTCCGGGCAGGGTTTGTTGGGTTAGGTGACGTTAGCAAGGTTTTTAGGGCATCTGAGGTGGAGTAATCAATCCAAATTAGCCATAGGGTTTTGAATTTATCAAAGGTATCATTGTCTATGGCTATCATCTCCTCCATTCGCATAATATCATTGACAATAGAGACCCAAGAGGACAGAGGCGGCATAGTAGTGGTTTTGCAGAAGAGGGGTATGAGTTGCCTAGTTACTGAAAGAAAAAAAGCGAAGTAGGGTTAGTTTCTGTGAGGGTATGGAGCCCGGTAGCGTGGACAGCAGCGCTATTTCGGGCGTGGGTACCGTAGGCATATCGTAAAGGCTACTGTATATGGCAAAGACCTGGGACCATAAGGGCTGGATAGCATTGCAGTCCCACCATATATGAAGATAACTTCCATCCGTTTCTCCACATCTCCAACAAGACGTAGGGGTGGATGGAAAAATTCGGCGAAGTGATTGGGGGTCCCTGTACCATCTAGCCAGGAGTTTAAAATTCTTCTCTTGTGTGTAGCAAGAGATGGAGGATTTGTGCGTGAAGTGGAATGACTTTTGCCAGTCAACCAGTGAAAGATCCCTACCCAGGTCCGTGGCCCACCTCCTTGTGTAAGGTGGAAGCTGATAATGGGTCAGTGAGTGTAATAGCTTGTAAATGGTGGATAGTAGATGCTTAGGTGTTTCCGAGAGAGAGCACAGCTGTTCATAGGCAGTCAGAGGTATATGTGTATGGGTGGAGGAAAACAGGTCAGAGCAAAAGGAGGATATGCGTAGGGCTGTAAGCCAGTTACCGCGGTCTTCTGGTAAAGCAGGTGTGCCCTCAGTTGGATGTATGAATGAGTTAGCCGTAGGCTAGGTGTCTCGTGAATATGGGCCCACTGAGTTGGAGCCCATGCCTTGGGGGAGATCAGGGTGATCAAAAAGCGAAGTAAGTGGTGAGGGATCCGTAGATAGTAATGTTAATAGTCCCTTTTTGTACCACAGGTGTAGTGCTGCCGTCGTTAGTGGAGAGGAGTTAGCTAGGATGGACAGTTTTTGACCATATCCCCAGAGCAAAGCCCGAAGGTCAGAAATGGAGAGATCTTGTTCTATGGCAGTGGATGCCTTGGGGAATGGATGAGGGAACCACTCAAGGATCCTAGAGAGGACGGCAGCCCTGTGGTACATTTCAAAGTCTGGGAGGCCAACCCCACTTCGTATTTTAGGGTATGTTAACAAAGTATGACGGATACGGGACATTCCTTGCTGCCAAACAAAACGGATGGACATAGATCTTAGAGGGGTAAAGAATTGCTTGGGGATAATTATAGGTATCGTCTGGAATACGTAAGGTAGTTTAGGGAGTGTGTCCATTTTAAGTGTGTTGATGCGACCAAACCAGGGTAGTGGCGTCTGGTTCCACAAATCCAATTCTTTCCGTATACGGGATAGGAGAGGGAGGTAGTTAAGGTTATAAAGATTCGCAAAGTTGGATGGGATTATAATACCCAGGTAGGAGATGCCCTTAGATCCCCATTGAAATGGAAAGTTGGCCTGTATTTGTGTAAGGATATGTTGAGGGCTTCTGTCTTAGACATATTAAGCTTAAAATTACTCAGATCTCCAAATCTACGAAACTCTTGCATTAAAGAGGGTAGTGAAGTATGAGGTTGTTGAATGTAGACGAGGAGATCGTCAGCATAAAGGGAAAGTTTATATTCAGATGATGGCATCGGTATTTCCCTGATGTTGCTATTCTGTCTAATAGCTGTCGCCAGGTGTTCCATCACCAAAACGAAAAGTAGAGGGGACAAAGGACATCCCTGCCTAGTTCCGTTGGAGATTGGAAATGAGGTGGATGAGGAGCCATTGACCAGAACAGAGGCTGTGGGGTGAGAATAAAGCGCCATCACCTTGGATACAAATGAGGGACCAAGTCCAATCTGTTCTAAAAAGAGGCGTAGAAACTGCCAGTTGACCGGGTCAAATGCCTTCTCGGCATCAAAAGAGAGGATACAGGCCTTTAGGTTGTGTTTGCGGATGTAAGAAATAAGGTGGATCGTTTTTGTGGTATTGTCCCTGGCCTCTCTACCAGGGACAAAGCCCACTTGGTCTCTATGTATGATAGAGGGTAGGAGGGGTGAAAGGCGATTGGCTAGGATTTTTGCAAAGAGTTTACCGTCCACATTAAGAAAGGAAATGGGCCTATAACTAGTACATTGAGAGGGGTCTTTTCCAGGTTTAGGTATGACTGAGATAGTGGCAGAAAGAAGGGATTTAGAGAGGTAAGAAGAGGGGCTAAGGAATGGGCGAATGATTTGTAAATTCTGGATGAGAAGCCATCAGGTCCCGGGCATTTTCCAGGTTTCAATCCCTTAATAGCTAACGAAAAATCCAAAGTCGTCAAGACTTCATCTAGGGCTGTAGAAGCAGAAGGGTCTATTCGTGGGAGGGCCGTTTCCAAAATGTAATTTTCCATGTCAGGGAGTCGTGTATCGTGTTTTGGAGACTGTTGAGGTCGTGTGGGAAGATTGTACAGTTGAGAATAATAGTGTTGAAAAGCATCCGCAATGCCCCTAGGAGTTCTAATCTTTTGTTGGTCAGGATTGCAAATGTACGGTATGGGGCGTCGTGGAGGGCGAGGATGCAAGACCTTAGCTAGGTGTTGCCCGCACTTATTGGCCAGCATGTAATGCCAATTCCGTCCTTTATCTCTAGCTATAAGGGTGTTCGCGTCTAAGATACGGAGCAATTCTCTGCGAGCGTTGGAAAGATCTACGAAGGTACTATGGGCGAGGTCTTTCTTATGTGCGACTTCTAAGGAATGGATAGAAGATAACAGTTTGGTGATATCCGCCGATCTAGCTTTCTTTAATCGAGCGCCATGTTGGATGAAAGTTACCCGTAATACACATTTCAGGGCTTCCCATTTGGTTAGTGGATTGGTGTCGTCTGAGTTGTGATCTTGAAAAAAGTTCCGGATCTCCTGCTCAATATCTGTCACACAGAGGGTATCTTTTAATAAGTTGTAATTTAAACGCCATGAAAATGTCCTGTGTGATTTAGGTGGATGAGCTAAGCTTAAGTGTACGGGGGCGTGGTCCGACCAGAGAATATTACCAAGGGACGCCTGTAAAGGGATGTCAAGTAGGGATTGGGACACGAGAAAATAGTCAATACGACTATAGGAATTATGAGCAACTGAATAGCAGCTGTAGTCTCTCTCGAATGGGTGTTGCAACCGCCAAACATCCACTAATTGGGCAGAGTGCAAGAGTGATTTTATGTGTGTAAGGGTGGAGTGTGGGATAGAGGACTTACTGGAGGAGGTGTCCAAGGCTGGTGAGAGGGTCACGTTTAGGTCTCCACCTAGAATAAAACAGGGGCCCCAAATGAGATTAATTTGTCTATGAGCATAGAGAAAAAACTCCCTTGGTCCTGGTTTGGTCCATATACATTAGCAACTGTGAAAATAGAAGAATTAGATTTTAGTTTAAGAAAAATAAAGCGGCCTGCAGGGTCTATCAAAGAGTCTAGAACTTCTAGATGAAAGGATTTATGGAAAGCTATTGACACCCCTTTGGACTTATTAAGTGGGTTGGTACTATGGAACCACTGGTGGAAATGGGGGTTATTCAGGGTTGGGATTGCCGAGCCATTAAAATGCGTCTCTTGTAGGAGTAAGATTTGGGATTTAGCTTTATGAAAATGATATAAATACTTGGCTCCTTTTCTCTGGGGTATTAAAGCTCCTGCAGTTAAAGGAAAAAGGAGACTAAAGTTATATGGGCTAATGAAGACATGGAAGAGGTGGGGTAGAAGGAAGCTCCAATTCTCCTGCTAGATCTCTAATGACCCGTGTGTGCCCCAAGACCTGCTCTGGAGGGAGGGAGGGGAAGGGGAAGAGGGAGGGGGGAGAAAAAGAGGTTAGGTACAGTGAAAGAAAAGAAATAGAAGAAATGAGGTAGACAAGAAAGGTGGACAGGAACCGTCTCATGCGTGCAGAAGCGGAGTGCATCCAAAGGTCAGACGGAAAGAGCAACTGTGAAGGACATAGGTAGAAAAGAGGGGTGAAACCACAGAGTGGTAACCTAAAGCTGATCATAAGATATAATTGCAAAAAAAATGAAAAGAAAATACTACGTAACGTAAACAGTGCAGTACTAAGCACTATTGGTCCTAAGTGGGGTTTAAATGTGGTAAGCGCACAAAGCGTCTCCCGGTCCCGGGATCCCCACCATATAAATAACTTGAATAACCTAAGGACAACGCTCACATACAACCTCAACCTCAATTATGTGGCGTGCCCACCTTGGCACATCTGCCTTTCTTCCACACTGTTGTCGGAGTGCCCGATAGGGTTTAAGGGCCTCTCATGCGCTGACACAGTACATGCAATGCCGCATAGGTGGGAAAGGACGGCAGGGGGGGTGACCATTCTTCATCCTAAGTAGGGTCAAATGAAACTCAGTGTGGAAGGAAAGCACCAATGTGGTAAATATAACATTAGAGAGAATTGATTGTAATAAAGCAGAAACCAAAATCCAAAATGCGGGAACAAACAAAACCTTCCCATACTGACTCCAACCCACCTCCCCACTCCCCCCACCTCATAGCAAAAACAATTAACCTTTAGCCATGTGGAGTGAGAAAAAAATGGCAAAGAACAACATGGGGGGTAAAAAAAATAAATAAAAAAAGTTTGTGTGCATTGCACGTAAACCATTCTAGGTCAGCAGACCCAAAAACCTGGTGTGGGAGTTGAGGCCCTAATCCACGGGTAAGTGAGTGAGCTCAACTCCAATGAAGGAGAAAGAGAAGGAGGAAGGTAGAGTCCTGTATTTCCAGGGGGCATCAATCTTCAGGCGATTTTTGGGGTGAAGATCTGGGGCGCTTCTGCCTGCCGGACTTCTGCCATTGCGTGTTGAATGGAAGACCAGGAGTGGTGATTGGGAGAGGCCAGTCCTTTAAGGAGACCTGCGGAAGTTCCAAAGTGCTCAGGAATCGTGGTAGGTCTCCCAGGGCACGAAAGAGAGCCGTCTTACCCTCATGGAGGACTCGCAGTTGGAATGGAAAGCGCCATTGATATCTGATTTGTCTCTCCTGCAGGAGTGAAGTTAGGGGCTTCAGGGAGCGTCTCATGGCCAGCGTTTGGCGGGAAAGGTCTGTAAGTAACATAACAGGGGTGTCATTCAGCCTGATGGAATCTTGTGTGCTTGCCACTCGCATGATGTTTTCCTTTACTTTATAAAAGTGTACTCTATATAAAGTGTCGCGGACGTAAGCAGAGTCCGGGTTGCGTGGGCCAGAGGTCCTGTGCACTCTGTCCAATTCAATGTGGCTATCTTTGGGTTGTTGTAGCAGCCCCTGCCAGGTCTTTATGCTCAATAGTTTCTGGGATACCACGGATTCTAATATTATTCCGTCTGTTATGGTTCTCAATATCATCCTGATGGTACATGAGCTGCTGTATCAGGACAGTATGGGAGCTCAAAGTTTCCTCATGGGATTGCAAGGTGGTACATATACCCTCAGTGGTATGCTGCACGTCCTCTATGCGGGTCCCCATATCCCTTTTAAGCTCCGCAATCTCCTGCCTATATGTTTTTTCCATGCGGGAGGTGTAATGTTCGAAATAGGCTTTAGTAGGGAGGGAGCGCAAGTATGTATGGAGGGATCGCATCTGCGATTCTATGTCCCATCCGTCCCCAGAGTTCAGGGATGTCTGTGACTGGTAGTAGGGGCTGTGCGGGGTGTGGTGGCCCTGTAGTGTGGGCTCTAAGTCAGCTAGTGAGGCAGAACGGCCTCTGGAGCATACCTACATGGCGTCCGAGGGTTCAGAGCGGGTGGGGGACGGAGGTGCCGGCGCCATCTTGGGCTTCCCCTGTGCGTTGTAGGCCGCAGAAGCCCGGGTCACAAACTTGCCCAGATCGCTTTGGGTACGATCGCCGACGGGCTTGGGATGTTCCTTAGGCTTTCCTTTGCCCACCTGTGCGGTATGGAGGTCTGTAGGACCGGGAGCCACTGTAAAGTGTGACCTACGGCTCCATGCGCTAGGCCACGCCTATGTATCACTTTTTAAATATTTTGCATTATTATCAAGTTCATATTTACTTGGCAATTTAGTGAGGGTTTGCACCACTGGCATATGTACATTGTTAATTTAATAAGTATTGCACCATTGGAATATGCACATTTATTAGTCACAATAGAGGCACATAGCACCTAACAAGTGAACAGAGTCTGTCGTCTTCCATTATATAGGTAGCACCATTTACCCTTATACTTGCACTTATTAGCAAAAGTTATAGCGTCTACAAAATAGGGGATAGATTTATGGCATTTTTATCATAATTTTTTTCTTTTCTTACTAGTAATGGCGGTGATCAGCGATTTTTAGAGGGACTGCGACATTGCGGTGGACAGATCGGAAACTTTTTTGGGACCATTGACATTTATACAGCGATCAGAGCTAAAAATAGCCACTGGTTACTGTATAAATGTCACTGGCAGGGAAGGGGTTAACACTAGGGGCGATCAAGGGGTTAAATGTGTTCCCTCATGTGTGTTCTAACTATGAGGGGATGAGTCCATGCACACACAGGCATTTAGCAGCGTTTAGTGGCAGGAGAATTTAGAGGCATGAAAAAAACCCACAACCAGTGTGTCCAGGAGCAGCAGAGTTTGGGCAGAAAAAACACTTGACGCTGCTAAATGCTAGGCGCATTTATTCATTTCAATAGCCAGAATAAATGAAAATTCCGGCCAATTAAATAAACGCCCAAATGGTGCTAAACTCTACAAAGTTGGTTTGAAAAAATTAAGCTTAGATGAGTTTTTAACGCTGATTATCTCCTGTCAGGAGAAATGGCATTTACAATAAACCAATGTGCATGAGGCCCTAAAATGTATGCCTCTGTTGTTTAACCACTTAAGGTCCAGCCCCCGCAGTTAAACTGCGGCAGGTTGGCTCCCCTGGGCGAATCGCCATCATGCTACGTCGACCACTTTAAGAGCTCTAGGGGGCGCACATTCCCGTGGCGCAACGCCAAGGCCAATGCGCGTGGCCGGCAGTCGAGGGCTTTCACACTGGAGTGGTGCGCTGGCAGGGCGTCAGAAAAAGTCCTGCCAGCAGCTTCTTTGGAGCGGTGAACTCATCGCTCCTCCACTGCTGCTCCCCATTGAAATCAATGGGGCAGCGCTGCGGTACCCCTGGCAAATCGCCGCTCCAGCTGAATTTTGCGGGCGGATTTAACCCCTTTTCGGCTGCTAGCGGGGGGTTAAAACCGCCCTGCTAGTGGCCGAATAGTGCCGCTAAAACGGCGCTAAAAACCGCTGACGCCGGTGGCGGCACAGTGTGAAAGGGGTCTTATGGATGTCTTTGCTATTCAGGCATCCAGAGAGGCAGCATCTCATTCTGAGGAACAGTCAATGACGGGTAAGTCTTGCTATCCTAGTAATGGGGATAGAAGGGGGGGAGCAATGTATTACTAGAGGATGGGGGGGGGGGGTTTGCCCAGATTTCTTTTATTTAAATTTGTTACTATTTGCCAAAAAAAAGAAATGGGGTATATATATATCTCGCTTTCCTTATTTCTCTCTGTTGCCATGCAGTCCCCCTTACAGCTTTCGGTTCTTCCTCCATCATGAGCCTAACACCACATAACCAAGACCATCGCAATACCAGGTAAGGGCCAACTTTTGGTAAGTAAGAAGATGCGGGAAAAAGAGTGCGTTTTGCCCTGACGAGCGTGTCTTCCTATCGCAGTACCGGCCACTCACACATCCGCTGTGGCCCTCTGGATCGTCAAGATTTTTCCCAAGGCAGAAAGTGACTCCTCCAGTCCTGGCAGACCCCAGTACAAAGGGCGCAAATGTATGCTTAAGACAACGCACACAGCTTCTCCTCCGAGGGCTCAGCGCCCGAAAAGGCAAATGTTGGTCATGTGGAGATGACCCTATGCCTGGAAAGCTACTTTGCAGCAACTGCTTCAGGCAGCTTGCCTGAGACCAGGAGTATGAGAGCCAGCAGGTGTCAACCTTGCTCAAGAAAGTAGTCCCCAACTCCCTGGCAGAATTTTCCGGTCATCTCGGGCGACCAGGGACAGAAGTGGACGAACAGTGTGGGCCCTGCACCAGGTCTAAACCAAGCCATTCAAACCTCTCTAACTAGAGGGGTACCAGGCATTTCAGGGGTGACTTCAGCCCAGCAGATTAGGTAGGCCGATTCCCCAGACCCAGTATTACAGCCAACCTTTCAGACAGAGGGAGAAGATTTCGCCTCCTCCTCGGCAGAGGATCCTGAAGGTCCAGGCTTTGATTTTGCGCTAATACCACCATTCATTATGGCAGTAAAAGCTGCACTGGAGTGGGAGGATCCAGAACCTCTTCCAAAGAAGTAGAAAACTTACTATCACACACCATACAATCTGATTTTTAAATTGTGTGACAATCGCTGCACAACATGCATTAGGTGCCTTTATCCCTTTCAGGGCACCCCAAAAGCCATGCGATTCTGCTGTGATAGTCACGTGGGAGAACGCGCCTTTAAGAACATTGTGCAAAGCTGGTCGCCCCTAAATAGGAGCAGGGGCTTTTTTTTTGCACACGTAGGGCAGCCAAGTGAATGGGCAGCCAAGTGAATGGGCCGCCCCCATGCGAGTTGTGTACAAATCGCTCTTTGAAAATCGCATAGCAGGAACACTTGTCCACTCTACGGGATATCAAATACCTCTGAAAAGTGACCTAAGCACAGATTTCTTTTCAGTGCAATAGCAGATCCTGCTGCAAGTGTGAACAACCCTTTGGGTTCCATAGGAGGAACCTAAAGAAACAGGTAGCTACCTTTCCTCTTATGAGGGAAATAAGAGGCCTGTTTCAGGAGGAATGGGAAAAGGGGGAGAGAAAATCGTCCTCAACCAATAGGTTGCATAAGTTGTATCCACTAACAGAGAAAGATTTGACGTCTTTATCTAACCTACCAATGGTGGATGCGGCAGTCACCAGACTGGCCAATAATGTGACACTTCCGATAGAAGACTCTTCCTCCTTTCACGATATCCTTGATTGACGCATTGATATGGACTTAAAGTTTTACCTCACGCCAGGTGGTGCTTGTAAACCCACCATTTCTTTAACATCTGTAGCAAGTGCTATGCGAGTGGGGCGAAGAACTCGGTGTATGCGATCAAAAAACAGCTGCCAAAAGAAAAAAATCAAGGCTCTTGATGAAATAAAACTCTTGGCGGACTTCACAGGTGAGGCAGCTATAGACATCATTCGATGCTCATCCAGAGCCATGCTCAGCTCAGTCACAGCCAAAATAGTGCTGTGGCTAAAACCCTGGGCTGCTGACCCATCCTCAAAGCAGAATTGCTGTAAACTGCCTTTGGATGGGAAGGCGCTGTTTGGCCAAAAAAACTGGAGACTACCATATCTGCCCAGATCAAAGGTCCAGACGCCAGAGGGGGCAACCATCCAGAGGAGCGCCAAACAGGTACTGGGATTTCGGAGGCTTTCGCCCATCCAAGGACTACAGAAGGTGTTGGAGGGGTACACAGTCAACCTTCGTAAGATCGCAGAGAGCCAAGACCCCTACGGCTCCCCAAGATACCCAGAAGCCCTTTTAACGCCAGGCCCGCCCAGGAGGCAGTTGGAGCCGGGTGGCTCAAAGTGACCCAGTTCCGGCAAGGCCACTGCCAAAACATGGCAGATTCAGTCCACAGTGGCGCAAGGCCATTATTTGCTGTTCAAACAGCAGCCTCCAGAACTACCTCAAGAGGCTGAATCAATTTATCCAGATAGACTCAAGATGGAGTCTCTCCATACCATAATCCAGGTCATTCAACCAGGAGACTGGAGGATTTCGGTGGACTTGCAAAATGCCTATCAGCATGTCCCGATCCTTCAGTCATACCAGCAGTTCCTCAGTTTTGCATTGAGGGACAAGCATTACCAGAGCCAGCTGGAGCCTACACAGAATATGGTCTACCTAGGGGCCCAATTTAATACTCAGGCGGCCTCTGTTTCTTTGCCACCTCAAACTCCCCAAAATCAGGGAGACGTTCCAACAGGCATTGGCTGCACCAGTGATTTCAGCATCCCAGTGCATAAGTCCTCTCGGGACAATGGCTTCATGTATTCCGATGATCCCCTGGGCTCACTGGAAACTCAGTTTTCCAACAAGGCTTCCTGATGCAGTGGAAGAGTTCATCTAGCCCAGCCCATCAGGATCACCAGCTGGAGGCACCAGAGTTTCTGGTGGTATAAAAAAAAAACGCTAAATGGCTTAGTCCATTAGGACCGCAGCCATGGATCATTGTTACCACAGATGCCAGCACAGCAAGGTGGGGCCCACCTGCGAAAAACTAAAGATCCAGGGCAGAGTGGAATTTCCCACTCAGGGCCTAGTTTCCAATAATCTGGAACTTCAAGCAGCATTCTTGGTGTTGGCCACCTTGCTGCCGCACATACAGGGTAACCCAGTCCTGCTCCATCTGGACAACACAGCAGCAGTGCCCCACATACAGCAACAAGGCGGGGAGCACAGCCAATCCCTCTTGGGAGAGGTGGGACCAATCATGACATTGGCACAACAATATCTCCCAGATTTGAGGGCCATATATCTTCCAGGCTGTCAGAACTTGGAAGCAGATCGCCTATCCAGACAATTCATGGACCCCAACAAATGGTCCCTTCACTCTGAAGTGTTCAAACAGATGCCTTTACCCATCCTTGGGTTGGACAACTGGCCTATGCCTTCCCTCCAATTTCTTTAATCCTGAAATTCCTGACAGAGATTTTTGACAGTCATCAGTTTTTTCTTACTGGCCTCACAGACCATGGGTCTTTCTGGCAATGGATCTCAGCATGTGCACACCGATCACTCTGCCAGTGACTCCTCTATTGTCTGAAGGAGATACCCTACATCTGCAACCATCACGACTGACCTTGGCGGCCTGGAGATTGTAAAGCAGGGGTTACAATTAGAGGTTGACTGATATGGGTTTTTCCTGTCGCATCATGGCAGCATACACGTTGGGTTGTGACTCCGCCTCCACAACCTGATAGGACCACATAGCTATAAATTAGAGAGTAGGCACCTGCCCCAGTATTCTCTTATTTTTCCTCACCTGTCAGGACGCACGGATCAGCACCCCCTTACCGCTTCGCCCCAGCCAGGTTCTAGCCTCTCCTGGGTGGAAGTCCTTCTTGTACAGCCTCTAAACGAGCTAAATGGAAGGAGCCCCACTCTGGTGGTCTCAGGGGCACTCATCTCATCTTAAACTGTTGCCAGAAGACAAGCCTTAAACAGGCTTCAAGTGCAAACAGCCCGCAAAAGCCTTAAACAGGCTTGCTGGAGGATTGGCCAGGGAACCATCTATATGGCCTCAAGAAAGTAAGCCTTAAACAGGCTTCATTGTGTGCAGCGGTCTCCATGTCCCCCCCCCCTCTCCCCCCCTCCTTTTCCGGCATACCTGGGGTGTCCTGCTGGGCTCTGTGGTCCATGCAGTGCTGTGGGGGACCGCCGAGCGTTCTCGGCGTCCTCGCGCATGCGCAGTACGGCTCTCTGGGCGCTGCTAAGCTGTTTTCCAGTCTCCAAGATGGCGCCGGGCGCCTCGCGGCGCTACTGCGCATGCGCGGGCGTCCGACGCTAATGGCGGCAGATTTAAAAACCACAGCATTGCTGTGGAGGCTGCTGATGGTTGCTGCACGCTACAGAAGCCTGCCCCGCGATCCACAGCAAGAGAAAACGCTCTACAAAGGTGGGTCTTAACCCCCCCACCGTCCAGGCTGGGTCAGCTTCTACATTGCTGCTTGTCTTTTCCTTGCAGGTTTCCAACCTACTCACCATGGAGACCGCTGCCCCAGCAGATCACCGCCAGCCGACTAGGTAAGGGGGGGAAGAAGTGGGTAAGTAAGAAGATTGAAAAAGAGAGCACTTCTAACGCTACCTAAATTGGTCAGCTCTACCAGGTCCTCAGGAACGTCTGCGTCAAGACATAGAGAATCCTCACGCAGGAGAAGTCGCTCTAGACACAGACGAAGCCGCTCCTACCATAGGAGGAGTCGCTCAAGAGGAAGTCGCAGAAGAAGCCGCTCCAGATCACGTTCTCGGCATGGACGATCCCGCCACAGAAGGTCGTCCTCGCGTAGGCACCGCTCCCCTGCACGCCATGCCCGTCCCGCTGGGAACGCATGCTGGATCTGTGGTGCAGCGGCTCTTCCGGATAAACTGGTCTGTCAGAGATGCCTAGAAGAGGCCACGAGAGAGAGAGCCTTTAGAAGTCGGGGACTCAGCCCCTCAGGCCTCAATACCGGATGTGGATCTTTCCACCATTACCTCTCCAGCCCGGGCCAGCACATCAAAGGAGCAAGACTCCCTATCTGATAATGAAGGCCTGGAGGTGTCGGCAGGATTCGACTTTGGCCTCATAGAACCGTTTGTTAAATCGGTCAAGGAGGCAATAGGATGGGAGGAACCCCAGGAAGTCCAGCTAAAGCAGAGAAAATATTTTCCGCAGCTTAAAAAGGAGCCTGAAACCTTTCCGTTCATCGATGAGCTGGAGGATTTAATCAAAGAAGAGTGGCAGAGGCCAGAGAAAAAATCTAGTCTGAACAACAGACTCCAGAAGCTGTACCCACTCAAGGAGCCTAAAGTGAACCCTCTGGTATCCCCTCCGGTAGTGGACGCATCCTTAATGCGCCTTGCCAGGCATGTTACCCTCCCGCTAGAGGATGCGGTTACGTTTAGAGACGTTCTTGACCGGAAGATCGACACGGATCTCAAGCGGGCTTACCTTTCGGCCGGAGGTGCATGCAGGCCTGCGATAGCACTCGCGGCAGTAGGAAGGGCAATCTCGAGTTGGTCTTCAAACAGGGAAAAGCTGGTATTAGAGGGGGCAGACCAAGAGAAAATTGTGAAGGCATTACAAGAGTTAAGCCTGGCTGGTGATTTCGTGGCTGAGGCCTCAGTTGACACTATCAGGTCTGCTTCGAAGTCTATGTTGGCCTCAGTGATGGCCAGAAGAGCTTTGTGGCTGAAGCCCTCGACGGCGGATCCGGCATCCAAGTCCAACTGGTGCCGTATTCCGTTTGACGGTGAGCACCTTTTCGGGACAAAATTAGATACGGCCATCTCCAAGGTAACTGGTGGAAAATCCGGGCCCATTCCCTCAGATAGGAGGCCCAAACAGAGACCCCCTCCTTTTAAGCGGAATCTCCCAGAAAGGTATAGAGACGCGAAAGCGTACAGACCAGGGAAGGAGTATAGAAGGAACTGGAAGAACCCTCAAACTTCCTTTATGAAATTCCAAAAACCTAAGACCTCCGCTCCCAGTGACCAGAAGCCTTTTTGAAGGTGCGCCCGTCCGGCCAGCAGTAGTAGGAGCAAGGCTTTTCAGTTTCAGGCTGGTTTGGACGGAAACCATACACGATACCT
Organism: Lithobates clamitans; assembly: GCA_037952925.1. Taxonomy (NCBI): domain Eukaryota; kingdom Metazoa; phylum Chordata; class Amphibia; order Anura; family Ranidae; genus Lithobates; species Lithobates clamitans. The sequence continues at coordinate 5,965,905 of JBBGZY010000199.1, forward strand.
GGACCCTGGCCACCGTCAGTTTCGGCCACAGATGGGCCTTCAAAAATCGACCCCCAAGAGATCATTTCTACCCAACCCGTATTCCTCCTCCCGGAGAGAAAAGGTTATCCCTTCTAACCTATATCCTAGAGCTGCTTCAAAAGCAAGCGATAACAGAGGTTCCGCCAACACAACGAGGCAGAGGATTCTATTCTCCACTATTCCTCGTCAAGAAGAAGTCAGGGGACTTTCGGCCGGTTCTAGACCTGAAGAAACTCAACAGGTCCATCAAAGTGGAGTCGTTCAGGATGGAAAGCCTGCAGTCTATCCTCCAGGCCATAAACTTGGGAGACTGGATGCTCTCCATAGATCTCCAGGATGCCTACCTACACATTCCAATTCACGTGGCATTCCAAAAGTTCCTGCGGTTCTCTGTGGGCCAGGAACACTTTCAATTTCGAAGCCTCCCTTTCGGGATCTCTACGGCACCCAGAACATTTACAAAGGTTCTGCTTCCAGTAATAGCCTTTTTGAGGGAGAAGGGTCTAAGGGTCCACCATTACCTGGACGACATTCTTCTCCTCTCAAACAGCCAGGAATCACTCGTGCAACATCGCGAGATCTTAGTTTCCACCCTAACGAGTCTGGGTTGGATAATCAACTGGCAGAAGAGCAACATTCAGCCTACCCAAAGGATGGTCTTCCTGGGAGCCGAGCTGGACACCCGGGCCAACACGGTAGAACTGCCGAGGGAGAAGTTGTCCCTACTAGTTCAGAAGGTGAAAGATGTGGTTCCAGCATCATACTTACCGGCCAGAGCATACCTCAGCCTGCTGGGGTCCTTATCAGCAACCATTCCAATGGTCAGGTGGGCGCAATGGAATACCAGACCTCTGCAAGCCTCCTTCCTGTGCCAGTGGGACGGATGGTCCATGTCCCAACCGATTCGCATCTTGGAAGAAGCCAGACTATCTCTACGGTGGTGGATCCACCCCGGCAACCTCAGCAGATGCAAACAGATAGTCACTCTCCATCAGGAGGTAGTGACTTCGGACGCCAGTCTGGAGGGATGGGGGGCACACTACCTACATTATGCAGCTCAGGGCCGCTGGCACTTCAGAACCAGAGATGTTGTGTCAAACGTCCTAGAGATGAAGGCAGCCTTCCAAGCCCTCTTGGCATTCAGCTCTCTTCTGAGAGGGAAACAGGTCCTGATCCAAATGGACAACCGAGTGGCTGTGGCCTACATCAACAGGCAGGGGGGTACCAAGAGCATCTCCATGATGCGGGAAGTTGGTCCGGTGATACAGTGGGCTCAACTGAACCTGCAGGACCTGAAGGCGACGTATATTCCGGGAATTCAGAACGAACTGGCGGACTCTCTCAGCAGAACATTCGTTTCCAACAACGAGTGGTGTCTAAGCCCGCAGGCCTTCGCCCTCATATGCCAGACATGGGGTCATCCAGACATAGACCTCGCAGCAACACCAGAGAACAGGAAATGTCGAAGGTTTCTGTCGAGGAACCCCTTCCCCTCAGCGGAGGGAACGGATTGTCTCCAGCATACCTGGAACTTTCGCCTAGGTTACATTTTTCCACCAACGCCACTGATTGCCAAGTTCCTTCTGAGGCTCAAACACTCAGCAGCTCTAGTACTGGCTGTGATTCCCTTCTGGCCACGGAGGCCTTGGTTCACCACCCTCCTGCAACTGAGCACAGCGGATCCAATTCCTCTTCCGGTGACAACGGATCTACTAACCCAGGGCCAGCTGTTACATCCAAATCCAGAGAGATTGCACCTAGCGGCCTGGAGACTGAAAGGTCTAGGTTCCTAGATCAGGGCTGTTCGCAGAAGGTAGTCGAAACCCTGCTTTTAGCCAGGAAATCTTCCACGAATTACACCTACGAGAGAGTCTGGGGGAAGTTCTCTTCCTTTGCTCAGGAACAAGGTTGGGATCCATCTTCCCCATCAGCAATACAAGTGCTTGAGTTTCTACAGTCAGGCCTAGACAAAGGCCTTAGATCTAGCACCCTAAAGGTCCAAGTCTCTGCCATCTCTGCTCTGACAGGGGTTAGATGGGCACTCAACCCTCTTGTAGTTCAGTTCCAGAAAGCATGCCTGAAGCTAAGGCCTCCCAGAAAGCCTTCATTTCCAACATGGGACCTATCAACTGTCCTACAAATTCTATCCGGAGAACCATTCTCCCCTCTTGAAGATACCTCCCTCTGGGACCTGACTCTAAAAGTCTCATTCCTAATTGCCATCACTTCAGCAAAGAGGGTCTCGGAAATGCAAGCTTTACTTATCAAGGAACCATACCTGATGGTTTACCCAGACAGGCTAACCCTGAAACCTTCAGACAAATTTATCCCAAAGGTCTCTTCTGCATTTCACTTTAACCAGGAGATTGACCTCCCGGCTTTGAACACAGATCAGGGCGTTCCTCATCCCCTGGATGTTAGGGGCAACGTTCTGCATTACCTCTCGGTGACCAAGTCTTTCAGGAGATGCGAGAACCTTTTAGTCATCCCACATGGGTTCAGGAAGGGCCAGGCAGTCTCTGCCCGTACCATCGCCTCATGGCTCGTGAAAACTATCAAAAAGACCTACTCCTTAAGCACCTTGCAAATCCCGGAAGACCTTAGAGCGCATTCCACCAGGGCAATGGCTACTTCATGGGCAGCTTACTGTAAAGTTTCGGCGGAAACCATTTGTAGAGCGGCCACTTGGTCTTCAAGAAACACCTTCATTTCCCATTACAAAATAGACGCTGCACGCTTAGCAGCAGTGGAATTTGGGAGGGCCGTCATACAGGCCAATTCTTCTGTTCCTTGTCAATAAATTTGATTTTTTTTTGCACTCCCACCCAGTTTGGCGAGTTACTCCCCAACGTGTATGCTGCCATGATGCGACAGGAAAACGGAAAATTGTATACTCACCTTTCCGTAATTTTCCTTTCCTGTCGCATCTTCATGGCAGCATACAATCACCCACCCTCTGAGGTGACATGTGTATATATTTACGGAGAATACTGGGGCAGGTGCCTACTCTCTAATTTATAGCTATGTGGTCCTATCAGGTTGTGGAGGCCGAGTCACAACCCAACGTGTATGCTGCCATGAAGATGCGACAGGAAAGGAAAATTACGGAAAGGTGAGTATACAATTTTCCGTTTTCCTGGCCGATGTCGATATTTAGAAATCGTAAGGGCTGATGGCCGATATATGATGCCGATTTTTTTTGGACCGATATGTTAGGCCGATTTTTTTTTTCCCTTCAAAGTCCTGCAAGCAGCATCTTTGGAGTGGTGTATACCGCTCCTCCACCACTCCTGCCCATTGAAATGAATGGGCACCACTGCCGAAGCGTCTACAAAACGATTCGGCAGCGGTGCTTCACGGGCGCATTTAACACCTTCCTCGGCCGCTAGCTGGGTTATAAGCGCCAGGCTAGCAGCCGAATAGCGCCACTAAAACTAGCATTGTTTTACCGTCAACGCTTGCCCGCTCCAGTGTGTAAGCAACCTTAAGTAATAAGTGATACAGAAAATTTCTTACATTTAAACATTTATTAAACAAAACAAACCTCCAATCAGTTCACATGTATAATTTAGATACAAAAAAAAAAAAAAAAACTATCTTAAATATTAAATTCACAAAAACAGGTAATCAAAACTTTTGGATGGAAAAAAAAAATGGGCTAACTTTACTGTTTTTTAGTTTTTTTAATTAATTCGTGTATTTTTTCCCAAAAAATTGTGTTTGAAAGACCGCTGTGTGAATACTGTGTGACATAAAATATTGCAACAACCGCTAATTTTATTCCCTAGGGTCTCTGCTAAAAAATATATATATATATATATATATATATATATATATATATATATAAAATTTTTGGGGGTTCTAAGTGATTTTCTTGCAGAAAATACAGGATTTTTACTTGTAAGCAACAAGTGTCAGAAAAGATTTAGTCTTTAAATGGTTGAACTGAGAACTCCTACACACGGAGTTCACTCAATTGATAAGTATAAATATTGTATCTCTTTAGCTTCTTTTCTCAGACTTGGCAGGCTGCCCAGAGAGGAGAAACAAGTCACTCCATGGAAGACTTCAGGCAACTTGCATTGACTTCTATTACAGAAGTCATTTGCAAGTCAGGCTGAAGTTATAATCGGCCTTTTTTATCAGCCCATAGGCCGATGCCCATTAATTAAACACCAAATATCGGTCGACCTTACGAGTTAGGATATTCTCCATCTCATCTCATCTTACAAGAGTTATGCCGCGTACACTCGATTGGACTTTACGGCACACTTGGTAAGGCATACTCGATTTCGTCGGACAATTCGATCGTGTGTGGGCTCCAGCGGACTTTGTTTTCTCAAAAGTTTGACGGACTTAGATTTGAAACATGTTTCAAATCTGTCCGACGGACTCGAGTCCGGTCGAAAAGTCCGCTTGTCTGTATGCTAGTCCGACAGCCAAAAACCGACGCTAGGGCAGCTATTGGCTACTGGCTATGAACTTCCTTCTTTTAGTCCGGTCGTACGTCAACACGTACGAATCCGTCAGACTTTGGTTAAATGTGTGTAGGCAAGTCCGTTCATTCGTAAAGTCCGTCGAAAAGTACGCTGGACAAAGTCTGCCGCAAAGTTTGATCGTGTGTACGCGGCATTAGGATGTTCACCAGAGGGTATTAGAACTTTAATGAGTTCCAGAAAGGGGTCAACCAATGCCACCTACTCCAGAATATGGAATAGGTTCTCAAGCTTTGCAGCTGGACATCAGTTTTACCCTAGTGTATCTCAAATCCTGTCTTTTGCTGTAATCTGGATTGGATTTGGGGCTTGGTTCGCTTAAGGTACAAATTTTAGCCATCTTGGCTTTTACTCAAAAGAAATGGGCAGCAAACCTGCTGGTGGAGCACTTCATGAGAGCGGTACTTAGACTATGCCCTCCCAAGAGAAATAGGTTTCCTGGCAGTAGTCCTCAATATTATAGCAAATCCTCCTCGTACTCTGACAGAAGACTGTTCATTATGGGATATCACCTTAAAAACGGCTTTCCTATTAGCCATAACTTCAGGGGGAAGGGTGTCGGAACTCCAAGAATTGAGGGGGGCAGAACCTTATTCCATGTTCTTCCCAGGCAGGGTTGTGCTGAAAAAAAAAAAATATAACTTTGGGTTACCGTGCTTTCCTGGTCATATCAGTCAGGGGCTTGACCAGAGATGAGAAGTTACGCATAAACTTCCGATAATAGTCGGCAAAGCCAAGAAAACGCTGCAGAGGACGTAAACCCACGGGTCGGGGCCACTGTAGGACTGCTGAAAGTTTCTCTGGGTTCATCGAAAAACCAGCAGTGAAAATGACATAACCCAGGAATTTAACCTGTTCGCGATGGAATTCGCACTTCTACAATTTACAATAGAGATTGTTCTCTCTAAGTTTCTGAAGCACACGACAGACATCTGTGCGGTGGCTCTCCAGGGACTTGGAAAATATGAGGATATCATCGTAAATGCAACAAATCTCGAAAGACATTGTTAATAAATTCCTGGAAAACTGCTAGGGTGTTACAAAGGCCAAAAGGCATTACGAGGTACTCACAATGGCATGTTCTGGTATTAAACGCAGTTTTCCACTCGTCGCCCTCCTTAATCCCTACAAGATTGTATGCCCCTCTCAAATCAAGCTTCATGAAAACCGTTGCTCCCTTGAGGAGGTCAAAAAACACCGTAATCAACGGAATCAGATAAGCATTCTTAATCGTGAAACGATCGAGGCCCCTAGAATCAATACAAGGGGGGTTATTCACTAAAGGAAAATCCACTTCACTGCAATTGCACTTGGAAGTAAAGTCGCTGTAGATCCGAGGGGGACATGCAAGGAAAATAAATACAGCATTTTAGCTTGCACATGATTGGGTGATAAAATCAGCAGAGCTTCCACTCATTTCAGATCTATCCCTTAGATTTAGAGCGACTGCACTTCCAAGTGCATTTTCAAGTGCACTTGCAGTGCAAAGTGGATTTGCCTTCCGTAAATAACCCCCACGGTCTCAGTTCACCAATCTTCTTCTTCACAAAGAAGAAACCAGCACCAGCAAGATTTGCGGATGAAACCTCGAAAGTGCGTTTGCAACATACTCCTTCATGGCCTTATCCTCCAAGACCGACAAAGGGTAAACCCGGCCACGAGGGGGTATGGCACCAGGTTGAAGGTCAATTGCGCAATCATACGATCTGTGTGGAGGCAAATTACCGGCTTGAACCTTGTCAAAGACATCACTAAAATCGCGGTACTCCTCTGGTAGGGAGGAGAGTGAAGAGGTGCACAGGACCTTGGCTACCTTCTGGAAGCATGTCTTACTGAATTGTGGTGACCAGGAGAGAACCTCAGCACGGAGCCAATCAAAAGAGGGGTTGTGCCTCTGTAACCAAGGATAACCAATAACCAGCCGATACTTAGGTGAGGAAATAACTTGGGATTGGATTATCTCATGGTGAAGAGCCCCTATGGCCATGGACAACGGAACAATCTCATGAGTCACATGGGCAGACTGTAGAGGTCTCCCGTCAAGAGCTTCAATGGCAAGTGGCGTGTCACGCAGCTGCAGCGGAATCGAGTGCTTTGATACAAAGGCAGCATCAATGAACAGGCCTGCAGCCCCAGAATCGATTAGAGTCTGTATCCTGGCGGACGACTCAGCCCAAGAAGGGGTAACGGAAACCATGGGCTTATCCTTCTGGATAACTGGGGATGAAACAACACCACCTAAGGTCTGTCCGTGATAGAACCTCAAGGTTCGGGCGTTCCCTGGACAGGTAGGACAAGACTTCAAAAAGTGACCTGCATGGCCACAATAAAAGCACAATCTCTCCCTCCTCCTAAGGGTTCTCTCATCTGCAGAGAGACGCGTGAAGCTCAAGTGCATGGGTTCACCTTTACTGACCGACTCAGTACCAGGAGGCATGGGAGGTGAGGGAGGCAAGGGTGGGACTGCAAAGCTCAGAGACAAATGTACAAGAGGCTTCCTTAAGCGCTCCTTAAAAGAGAGTTTTTCTCCGAGTCTGGAATCAATGAGGATGGCAAACGTGATCAACTTCTCTTGCTTAGTGGGTTTACCTCGGGCTGCTATCTCATTCTTGATGGTATATGAGACCATGAGAAAAAGCAGACATGGGCCTCATTGTTCCAAGCAACCTCTGTTGCCAGAGTACGGAATTCAATGGCGTAATCAGCAACAGTTCTCGTACTCTGATGGACTTGAGGCACTTGGCAGCATAAGCGGTGCGTGCAGGAACGTCAAATACCCTTTTAAAGGAAGCCACAAACTCAGCGTAATTCAAGACAACAGGTTTTTGGGTCTCCCATAGAGGGTTTGCCCAGGCCAAGGCTCTAGTAGAAAACAAAGATATCACAAAACCTACTTTGCTTTTGTCCATGGGAAACTCCTGGGGCAGCATCTCAAAGTATATCTCAACCTGGTTAAGAAACCCTCTGCATCGGACTGGATCGCCCCCCAAATCGATGGGGAAGCGGAGCGGAACCAGACATACCTCTTATAGAGGTAATACTTAAGGCGGGTGCCTGCACAGAGATTGGAGCAGCAGCAGGGACGGCCTGCAACACAGGTTGTACTGGAGCAGCCACAGTGGGAGATTCCAGGTGAGCCGGGCGACTCGGGAGCATTTGTAACGCCATGGCAAACTGATCCATGCGGTGATCCTGCTCATCCAATCTAGAAAAAATACTACCAAGTGGATTGACTGCATCTTCTGAATTCATGGCCTTCGCCTACTGTCAGAAACCATGAATCAGACAGAAGTACCATTAAATCACACTTGTTTAATAATAAAAGTAAATAGAACAAACGTAGTCAATACATAACCGGAACAGATAGTCAGACAAGCCAGAAAGTCAGGAGGCCAGAGATCAGCGTAGTGGAACAGCAAGCAGGATTTGGAACCAGAAGAAATGTCAGCCAAGCAAGTCTTTAACAGGAACGCAAAAGATCGCCTTGGTCAACATCACAGAGACTAAGGCAGAGATCATCTGGGCTGGATGGCTTAAGTAGGCAGGACTGACGAGCAGGATATCATCAACAGGTGAGTCACTGTTGGAGATAGGAGCTGGCAATTAGCCGACAGCTGAGCGGCCAGCTCAGAGGAAGGAAGGGCTGAGCCCAGCCCTGATAGTCAGTTAGTAAATTAGTGATAGAATAGAAGGGGTTCAAGAACAGGACCTTGGGGGACCCCAATGGAAAAACGAAGGGGAGAGGAGGAAGTAGAAATTCTAAGTAACGCTGAAGGTGCGGTGCAATAGGTAGGATGAGAAGCAGTAAAGAGTACAGTCACAGATACCAAGGGAGTGACATTTTTTGATGAGGAGGGGGTGGTCAACTGTGTCAAGGAAAGCAGAGAGGTCAAGAAGCAGGAGTATAGAATAGTGTTCATTGGTTTTAGCCATCAGTAGATTGTTTATGAGTTTTAGGAGAGCAGTTTCTGTGGAGTCTTGAGGGAGAAATCCAGACTGAAGGGGATCAAGAAGGTTATTCTCAGTGAGGTGGTTGCTCAGCCAGTTGTAGACCAGACGTTTGAGGAGTTTGGAGGAAAGGGGGGCAAAGGGATAGGGCATAAGTTAAGATTGGTGGGGTCCAATGAGGGCTTTTTAAGTATGGAGGTGACTAGTGCATGTTTTAGAGACTTGGGGAAGAAGATTTGATTTAGAGTGTGTAGAATAGAGCCAGAGGGTGATCGTAATATTTGCAAGGGAACAGGGTGAAGGGGGCTGGTGGTTAGGTGGGCGTTAGAAAAAGTTGAGTGAGTTAGTGGGTGGAGGCAGTGGAGGACAGTAGAAAGTTAAAGGTAAAGAAGAGTTGATGGGGACTGGATGAGAGTGTGTTAATGAGAGTGATAACATAGGTCAGCTTGGTGGCAGGAATTGTATTTTTGGAGGACAGATTTATATAGATTGAAATCTTTGAGACTTTCTAAATTTTTTGCAGGTAAAAAAAGTACATTTATTCTGTGCACTCTGCAGCCGCCCATTGAGAGCCGGTCACACTTTTCGGTCATGCAAATTGGATGCGAGGAAACCCGTGTTAACGTGTGAACCCAGCCTAAAACATAAGGTATCTGCAAGCCTCACTCCTATCATAAAATAAAATATTTTATCCCCCTCGCCAACACAAACTGTGAAATATGGTATCCCCTCATTAACAGCCTGTGAAATCTGGTATCCTCTCACCAACAAAACCCGTGAAGCCTGGTATCCCCTCACCAACCCAACCTGTGAAATCTGGTATCCTCTCACCAACAAAACCCGTGAAGCCTGGTATCCCCTCACCAACCCAACCTGTGAAATCTGGTGTCCCCTCACTTTGATAGTCTGAAATCTAGTATCCTTTTGAAATTTGGCATGTCCACTCTAGCACAGCCTGTGAAATCTGGTGTATCCCTCACCAACATAATTTGTGAATTTCTGGTATCCCCGGACTGTGAAATGTGGTATCCAGTGGCCACCCATGGCCCATGAAGTTTTTTGAAATCTGGTATCCCCTCACTAGTGCAACTTATGAAATATAAGGGGGGTTACCAGATTTCAAAGGGCAATGTAACTGAGGGGATACCAGATTTCACAGGCAGTCCCAATGAGTAGATACCAGATTTCACTGGCTGCCATAGTTAGGGGATACCAGATTTCACAGGCTGCCATGATGAGGGGATACCAGATTTGACTGCCATAATGAGGGAATACCAGAATTCACAGGCCGTCAGTGAAGGGATACCAGATTTCACAGGCAGTATGAGTGAGAATACACTAGATTTCACAGGATGTCTTAATGAGAAGATAACAGACTGACAGCCACCTATCCCTAACCACTGACATCCAACCCCAAACTCCTGACCCCCCTCCCACCCAAACCACCGATTGACACCCACCTCCAACCACTGACGCCCCAGACTGGCATCCATCTACCCGGGGCACATGCCCACCACGGGCTTGGCCAAAAAATAGAGATTAATAAAGTGAGAGTTGCTGCACAGTGTATGGCTTGTAGTGCAACACCCTTATCCCCTTGGTTTGCTACGGTTTTGACAAAATAGGGCCTGGGAATACACTGAAGAGATTGCGAGAGTAAAATAACCCCTATTTGTGATGTTAGTAGCAGCAATAATAACCCCCATCATTGGTGTTTATGCCAGAAATGATAACCCCTATGTCAGGGTCAGCAATAACCCCCAGCAAGAGTCAGGGCAAGCAACCCCCATCCCCCCCAGCACAAAAGCCCCCAGCATTGGTGTTCAGTAGGTTTAATTACCTGAGGCCCTGCTCCCCCAAAGCTCTCTCTCCCCTATGCTGCTAATGGAACTATGATATTTCTGTTAGGCAGCAGATCACTCTGCCCAACAAGCAAGGCAAGGCAGTGGAATTGCTGGCAATGTACTGGAATGCATAGTGTCCCTAGCACTTTTTTTTTCAGCAGGGGCTCTGTAGATGGAAGTGCTTTAAGGGTGCTAGAAAGAAATGTTGGGGGTGCTATAGGACATCCAAGCACCCCCTGGCACCATACTGGCAGGTTGAGGTGTTGCTCTTAAACTGGGAATACTTGGTGATCGATGTGATTTAACCAGGAAAATGTGTTTAACTATTGGGGTACTGTAGTGCCCTCTATGTAGTTTTTATTATGTGTTCTATGACAATGGTTCTCAACCCTGTCCTCAAGTACCCCCAACAGTCAATGTTTGCAGGTTTTTTTCCTTTATCTTACACAGGTGCTTTAAATCAGAGTCAATGGCTTGGTATTTTGGACAGCTATTTTATCTAAGAGAAATTCCCAAAACATGGCCTGTTGGGGGTACTTGAAGACAGGGTTGAGAACCACTGTTCTATGAAATAATGTATTTTTTTTAATACAATATTTGTGAGATGTAAGGCCTCTTTCACATGGCCGGTTACAGGCACTGCCGCAGCGAACTGCTCTGTGTGCAGCTACATGTGAACAGCAATATGTCGGTCCGCTATTAATTTAGATGAGCTGAGTGTCGCTGCTGATCGTGTGGTGATCCAATCATTCCAGCTGCAAGGATCTATCGATTTTTTTTTTTTTAGTGAGCACTTGAATTAAAATTCTGTTTTTGCAGAGATATCAAACTTAAAAAAACACAACATATAAATAAAGGAAATACAAAAAATCCAAACAAAAGAGCAGTCACAAGCAGCATTTTATTGTTATTCCTTTCAATGTTTAACAATATCACTAGACGCAAAAAAGAAAGCATTTTAAATTCCAAATATACATCTGTAAAATAACAAGAGATAGAAATGTGACAATCATATCAAGAAAAACAATTATTATAAATAAAATGCCCAAGCAGACTGATCTGAAAGAATCCAGCGTCAATCTTCTAGCTTAGGTGGCCAGTGAATGAGTATTTTTTTAAACTGGATGTCAGATTTTTACTGACAGCAATCAAACAATCATATGCAGACAATAAAAATAACTACTGAAATACAAAGTATCACACAACTAATAAATAAAGTGAAAATCTCTAAAAGAAAACTCATATTTTTCATAAGTAAAACAAGTGGCACACTATACTTATCAGGAATTATAATTAAAGAAAACGTTCACCACAAACCATTCATTTTGTTCTTGGTGGAGCTGTGATGGAGAATGATGGGTGCAGCTTGTGGGTACATTTTACACTTTGCAGTCCTCATGTAAATGTCAAGTGCTAAGGTTCCTCCTCTATACATGCTGCTGGTCTTGGTGTTAGGGGATTTCCATCAAAGTTTATTAAGCAAACAAAGAAAGAGCAGTGTATTCTGCAATGGGAGGAACTTCAAGGTTGTACTCATTCACACCGGAGCTAGAAAGGTGGTTCATCATCACTCTCCACCAAAAACAAAAATCACTTTTCGGTGAATGTTTTCTAACAACAAAGATTGTCTATGTTCTTTGTAATTTATTTGACACATGCACTCTCTAATTTATGTACCGGCTTGTTTTAGCTTCTCACTGACATTCAATACAACTTAAATTAAATTATATGATTAAGGCAAAAACTATCTTCAAATATCCTGATGTGAACGACAGTTTCCAGCACATCAGGATAGTTTTCTTTATTATAGAAAGGCAGGTACAATTGTCCAATAGCTTTTCCTGTCTTGTTTCAATAATTTAGTACAGAAACAGTGACTGGTCCTTACAAAAACATTTGGTCCCTTGATTAGCTGAATTAAAATGTAGTCATTGCTATCTAAATGATAACAAACAGGATTCTATACCCTGGAATTCTTTTTAACTTCTGAATAAGTGCTTCCAAAATATATTAAACCGCATCATTTATATTATTTGATGTACCCTGCAATAAAAAAAAAACAGCTAGGTACAGGGAACATCGCTCACCTGCCCAGGACTTTTTCATCCATGAATACCTGTCATGTTTCATACCATCTTGCTGCCTAGATACAGCATGCTTTGTCGTTGCCAGTTAATTGATGCCCTGGGAGTAACATCCTCTCTCCCATTTGTAGGACACCATTATTCCCAGATCCACCCATATGGTGTTCTGTAATTAATGGCTTGGAGGTTGCAAAAAACAGGTGAGGACTTCACTAGCTGGTACCTTTTACTGACAGCATCGCTTGGCATAATTTGAATTAAAGGAGAAGTATGGGATTGGAAAGAAAACAAACCTACATACTCATCTATATGGATGCAGAATTGGTCCGATGAGGCAGCTGTCCCCTACCAGCTCTAAGACTGTGAACCAAGCGATCATATGACTGTTGATCGCTCAGTTCTTGGTCTTCAGTGAGCAGACAGCGGTGGGAGTTGCTGGCTCAGCGGATTCAGCTGCCAGTCAGGCATCTAGATAGATCCCAACATTATTGACTGAATATCTGCACAGCTTTAGCTTGCAGTCAGCTGATCCTGGGTTATGGGAGTACAGAACTAAGTGCACTCCTGTGACCCATACGAGAACTTTTGCCAAAGGAGCTTTGACCCTACTTCTCATTTAGACCCCCCCCCCAAACCCTACGTCTAGTAGCTCGCCACTGCTGTCAGTCAGTGGTCTTCAGTGTAGACACTCACAATCAAAGAAAGAAAATGTTTAAGGATAACATTTTAGTTTATTACATTTTTAAGCCACCATTTATTTTTTTCTTCAATTTTGGAAAAACATACTGTACAGGCAAATTTAGGGTAAAATATCTCTTTTTGAATAGCAGGGTATGTTATTATATGTATAAGTTCACTCAGTGCATGATATTGTGTATATAAACATCTATAAAATCTCAATGTGCTCCATGCAGCAAACCATAGCTTTAAGCTCACCACACACATTACAATCTGACTGTACAATCTCCTTTAGATCTACCAACACATATGTAGTGCAAGGGCCTGCCTGACTGGGTACACATTGATTGGATAGTGTAGGCAGGTTCCCCTATTACACAGTTTTTGGTAAATCTATAATTGATTGCACAAAGATTGTACCGTCTGATTGTAACATGAATGCTAACCCTTGGGGATAAAATACAGTATCTCACGTAAAACCGTTCAACTTCATTATTCATTGTCAAACCAAAAAACTCAAAAACAATACTGACAACAGCAACTAATAAAAACACAAAGAAAGTACTAGGTATAGGTATTTAAAAACATAAGCGCTAAAACAATATTTATGAATTTTATATATTATATATATATTATTTTTTACTTGTGCATAATGTAAAAGCTAGCCCTAATATGTCTTCTGGGATAACAAGGACTTCCATTATTGCAATATTTTCTTGTATAAATCAGCCAATAAAAGCAGACTTCATCACTAATACATAAGATTGATGTTGTTTATTCCATTCTCCTTAATACAGTTCATGCACCGCAATCATCTAAATGCTGAAGATGGCATCATTTATACCACTGTACAGAACAGAAATTCACAAGCTAGAACTACATCGTTTTTTCTGGTGCCTAGAATTCATACAGGAAATTAAATGCACTTGGAAATGTATACCAAATTCATGAGGTTCATAGAGGGGTGTTCACAAATGAATTTGGATGTCTACAAAAAACTCTTCATTTTGGGTATGAGAAGGCCAGTTTTGATTGCCTGTGTTTTTTTGTTTTTTTTATAGCTGTCCATAGCCCTGGGGCACAGATCTTCCACTACCCCTGCGTGGTCATAAAGTGGTTTAAGGTCCTGACTTTACACCCTAGAGTGCCTTCCTCATATATTCCTATGAAGAATTCCCTAGACATTCAGTGACTTTAACAATGCTGTTCACAAGGGGGCTCTGGAAGGCACAAATCCTTTCATATTTCTGCTACGAGGGTTCCCAACCAGGTAAGGAATTTCTACATTTCCTTGAAAAAGGTTTAGCGCTGCTGTGCTAGGAAAGTCCACAACCATCTGACATTGATAGGGGTTTATTTACTAAAGGCAAATCCACTTTGCACTACAAGTGCAGTCGCTGTAGATCTGAGGGGGACATGCAAGTATAATAAAAAACAGCATTTTTGCTTGTACATGATTGGATGATAAAATCAGCAGAGTTTCCCCTGATTTGTCAAAATCGATGGCACAACTAGCCCATCCTCACATGCCAAGTTTCTAGGTGTAGTCCTGGACTCTGAACTCTCCTTTAACCACTTGCCGCCCGCCATATAGCAGAAAGACGGCGGCAAAGTGGTTTCAATATCCTGACTGGATGTCATATGACGTCTGCAGGATATCGAGCCGCTGCGCGCCCCCAGGGGCGCGCATCGCGACGATCGTTGTTGCGGGGTGTCAGTCTGACACCCCGTAGCACCAATCTAGGTAAAGGGTCCCTGACGGAGACTCTTTACCACGTGATCAGCCGTGTCCAATCACGGCTGATCACGATGTAAATAGGAAGAGCCGGTGATCGGCTTTTCCTCCCTCGCGTCTGACAGACGCGAGTAGAGGAGAGCCGATCGGCTGCTCTCCTGACGAGGGGGGTCTGTGCTGATTGTTTATCAGCACAGCCCCCCCTCGGATCCTACCCGGGACCACCAGGGAAGCCGCCCAGGACCACCAGGGAAGCCGCCCAGGACCACCAGGGAAACCAGCCACACTGGACCACCAGGTATGCCCCCTAGACCCCCAGGGAAATACTAATCAGTGTAAAGGCAGCTGCCAATCAATGCCCAGGCAGCTGCCAATCAGGGCCCACTCCAATGCCTACCACTGCCAGTGCCACCAAGGATGCCTATCAGTGACGCGTATCAGTGCCGCGTATCAGTGCCCATCAGTGCCACGTATCCGTGCCCATCAGTGCCGCCTATCAGTGCCCAGCAGTGCCGCCTATCAGTGCCCAGCAGTGCCGCCTATCAGTGCCCATCAGTGATACCCATAAGAACCCATCTTTGCAGCCTTTCAGTGCCCATCAGTGTCGCCCATCAGTGCCCACCAGTGCCACCCATGAGTGCCCATCAGTGTCACCTATCAATGCCCATTAGTGCTGCATATCAGTGCCACCCATTAGTGCCGCCTAGCAGTGCCCATCAGTGCCACATATCAGTGCCCATCGTCAGTGCCCATCAGAGCCCGCTCATTGGTGCCACCTCATCAGTGCTGCCTTATCAGTGCCTGTCAGTGCCGCCTTATCAGTGCCCGTCAGTGAAAGAGAAAATGTACTTATTTACAAAATTTTAAAACAGAAACAAAAGCAAAACTTTTATTTTTTTCCACATTTTCGGTCTTTTTTTATTTGTTTAGCAAAAAATAAAAACCGCAGAGGTGATCAAATACCACCAAAAGAAAGCTCTATTTGTGGGAACAAAATGATAAAAATTTAGTTTGGGTACAGTGTAGCATGACCGCTCAATTGTCATTCAAATTGCGACAGCGCTGAAAGCTAAAAATTGGTCTGGGCAGGAAGGTGTCTAAGTGCCCTGTATTGAAGTGGTTAAGCACCACGTCCAATCTCAACCTCCGCAACATCTCCAAAATACGCCCCTTTCTAACCAATGACACAACAAAGCTCTTAATTCACTCACTGGTCATCTCTCGCCTCGACTACTGCAACTACCTTCTCATTGGCTTACCTCTACATAGTCTATCATCTCTTCAATCCATCATGAATGCTGCTGCCAGACTCATCCACCTGACCAATCGCTCTGTGTCTGCTAAACCACTCTGTCAATCCCTCCACTGGCTCACCCAACAAATTAAATTCAAAATACTAACAACTACTTGCAAAGCCATCCACAATTTAGCCCACAGCTACATCACTAGCCTAGTCTCTAAATACCAACCTACACGTTCTCTTTGTTTATCTCATGACCTTCTGCTCTTTAGCTCCCTCGTCACCTCCTCCCATGCTTGCCTCCAGGACTTTTCCAAAGCCTCTCCGATCCTATGGAATTCCCTACCCCAATCTGTCCGATTATCTCCTACTCTATTAGCTTTTAGACGATCCCTGAAAACCCTTTACTTCAGAGAAACCCATCCTGCTCACACCTAACAACTGTTTTTTCATTTTCTCCATCAGCTCACCCCCACAGTTATTACCTTTTGTTTCCACTTGACCCTCCCTTCTAGATTGTAAGCTCTAAAGGAGCAGGGCCCTCTGATCCCTCCTGTATTGATTTGTATTGTAAGTGTACTGTCTGCCCTCATGTTGTAAAGCGCTGTGCAAACTGTTGGCGCTATATAAATTCTGTATAATAATTTCAGATCTTCCCCTCAGATTTACAGCGACTGCACTTCCCAGTGCACTTGTAGTGCAGAGTGGATTTGTCTTTAGTAAATCAACCCCAAAGTGTAGCTTGAATCACTTGAGCTCCTAATCTTCAACTTCATCCCTGCTAATGCAGACTTAACTTCCCCAAACCCTATATATCCCAATAAAGCTAGCATACCCAGCCCATTACCTCCTTTACATAAAACTCCAACCCCCATAACGCCTCCTTTACACCTAGCACAGTATGCTTTTGCCATTACATGATTTGCACACTTCTACATGGAGATGCATTTAGATATAGCTAAGTAGGCCTTTTGGGTTCCCCCAAAGGAGGAAACCAGTAGTAGCTCAGCCAAACTTTTTTGTATGCTTGCTGGTGATCAGACACTATACCAAAAATCTCTGAGTAATAACCAATCATGCTATATTGATTGTACCAAGTACTCTAGCACTAGATGTTTATACTTCCCTAGTTTTTACTCTAATCTGTTCTGTGAGGGAGAGAATTTTACAAAAATCTTTAATCTTCAATCAGAGTTGAATAAAAGTAGAAAGGGTAGCTTGGGAATGATCTATCATCTACTGAGAAATTTGACATATGAGGTTACACAGAAGTCTACATACACACGTGATTGGAAAAATAGAGGAATAGCTGACTCATTTATGCAGAAGTACTCTGGCTGCCCCATTGCATTAAGTGCTCAAAAAGTATTTACAAGGGGGTTATGCTAATTTTTTGGGAATACCTGTACTAAGATAAAAAAATAACAGACACTTCCATAGCTTGCCATCTCCTGAAAGTGCTGCCTGGCTGTCAAGCTGATTCATCAAATTAAAGGATTTGCTAGGGTCTGATCTGGTACTCTGACTTTGCATACTTGTTCCATGGCATTGATTTAACAGGTACTGAAGTCAGCCAGGAAACTAACATTTTCCGAAGGTCAGTCATGTAAAACGTAACAATCATGTTAACATGTACCTGACTGGGGAAAGCTGACACAGAATTCAGTGACCAGGCACTTTTATCTAAGAACAAATAAAGTATACATTAAGTCTGGACATCAATGAACCAGTTATGTATTAGCAGTATTTCATACAACAGCAAACCAGTTCCATAGATTTGGGAGTGCACTTTGCTTTCTCTAGGACACCTTGTTTCCCACCAAGCTGCTTCAGATCATCTCATTGAAGATAAACATTTTAAGTCTCAACATTTAAAATCACGTGGGGCACACTGAATTTAAAATTGGTTACTCTTCAAGCCTCAATAACCCCAAAACTACAATATACCCTAGGTTAAGCAAGGCACTCAAACTTTTGGTCCTTTATGGAATCTAAAGATTTTTACAACATAATTCGATATAATAAACGATGATCACACTATGTAAAAATTTAGGCACACTGTGAATTTATAAGACATATATAAAAAATAGAAAAATTCAAGTGTAATATAGCTTTAAGGCAGTTGTGAGTGTTTACATATCTGTAAAGTATTGTTGTGACATATTTATAATGTTATTAAACACTCAAATGCAAAAATGATATAGTGCTGTAAACCCAGCACTTACCATGTTTGCTAATCTATGTAAGCCTGTGGTTGCTTTACATCTTTAAAAATACTATATCTCTTTTTAATCATGTGGCTTCGTCCCCTTACATGGTACCATGGAACCAGTTTTGCGTGCATGCTCCTGGCTGGCAATGTGGATGAGTTTCCTTATGTCCACAGAAACAGATCCCCCCCAGCAGCAAGTCACCCCCCTAATCCTTCCTCCAACCTGCGTCTGCACTGTTTCTAATGCACAGCGCATGATAAGCATTAAGAAGCATGCTCCTCTACCTAGAAGATCAGGAAGGCGATGCCAAGTGATCTGAATTTGGGAGCAGTGAACAGTTAAAGTATGTGTTTGGGCACACTGGGGCATATAAATGTATTAGGGTAGGTCTTATACCTTGTTGAGCTGCATTAAAGATGAAATTTAGGTATGGTAATTTTTACATAGCTTGGACTAATGTATGTATGTACTACACCTGTGGGATCCCTGTTACTACAGTGATCTCCGCCAGCTTCCAGGTCCCATACCAAATGGCTGCCCTACTGCTTTAAATGTGCCTTTAGCTTGTTTTTTTTTTTTTTTTCGCCAAATGCATGCTTTGTTTTCTAAACCTACAGCTGACATCCTCAAAACTTTTAAGAGAGACAGAGCGAGAAAAAGACTTGGCAGACGTAGCTGTAAGTGCAAAGTGAAACAAGGTACTTAAAAAAACAAAACAAAAAAACAACAACACTAAGGCAGGCCCATACACAGTGCAAATTTCTTGCGGTTGCAGGAAAGAAATTTGCATGATTCCCCCCATCAACACAGACAGTGCTGCCAAGTGAATCCCTAGTGATAATCGCAGGAGAATCTTGCCGGCTGGTTGTAACCAGGTTGATCGATCAATCAACTTGGTACATTTAGCCTGCCTATTAACGGTTTGAATCTTGGCCGGTTCAGCAGGTCAGGATCCGCCCACATGCCTGGACCGGCTCAGCCTCTCAGTGAGCCGCTGAGAGCCTGAGCTAACCGCTTCCATCCCCTCCACAACCCAGCGCTCCACTGAGTGCAGGGGAGGGGGGCAGAGCAGAGTGCTGCTGACTGACAGTCACAAGCTCTCTGCTGAGGGAACTGTGGGAACCGAGCAATCGGCAGTATTAGAATCGCTCGGTTCTATGTTAGAGGCGCCGGGGGGATAGATGCAGCATCCACCTTGGTAAGTATGATTTTTAAATAAAAAGAAAGCCCATACTTCTCTTTTAACAAGACTAACATAACAATGTTTATCAACAGCTGTCATTTCCCACACTGATTACTGAATGCGACTGTGCAAATCACTGGAGATGTCCAATCTGCACAGCATGGCTAGGTCAGTTTTCATAGAGCTGTACAACCATGAACTTCTAATCACCTTTCACCTGTATTTTAAAATGGGGCATGCAACATGTAAATCCTATGTTTGCCAAGTGTCTCGAAAAAACGCAAGCCAAAAACAGTATACTGAAACAAATGGTTCAGTACACAGAAGCTGCTAAGTAAAGAAGTTCTCTATATGTCACACAACACTTTACAATATGATGGCAACATGCCTGAGCAGACTATCACTTAACATAACGAATTGTAAATACAAACTATAAGTTCAATTCACTAAACTACATAGCTTGTGTAATCTGCCATCTCTTTTTTTATTTCCAGCTATGTGATAGGTATTTTCAACTCCCAATGACTGACTGATAAAAAATAATAAAAACCGTCAAAATCAATCTGTATAGCTTAGTGCAGTGGTCATCAACCCTGTCCTCAGGGCCCACTAACAGGCCAGGTTTTATGTAATACCTTGGGGAGATGCAGACTAGAATACTGCAATCACTGAGCAATAAATTATATCACCTGCGATGTATTTCAGTTATCCTGCAAACCTGGCCTGTTAGTGGGCCCTGAGGACAGGGTTGATGACCACTGGCTTAGTGAACTGAGTCCATTACCATTTCAAAGCTAAACTCCTCACAAACAGCTGTTTCAAATAAGAATATCCTGTGTGTGATCAGTTTTATCAGAAAAAGAATTTGGGATTCTCTTTAAGCAGTCTTACAATCTCGACACCCCTGCAAGGCTGCATAGGGAAGTCAGTGATCTCACGTGTCTTTATTGCAGTTAAGAAAATAAAGCTTAAACTGGCCACACACTGTTCGAATTTTGCTGGGTTCCTCCTGCAGTCGGAGATTCGTTCATCCTTAGATATTTTTATCGTTCAGCCTGCTGGCTGAAAGGAAAAAAACAATCTATATGTGTATGTCCAGCTAAGTTACCCTGCTGTCCCAAGCCTACAAAAAGGACAAAGGAGAATCAGTAGACTGATTCGATTGACATTCCTGTCCACAAGCTCCCAATGTTAGATTGACTGCACTGCAATCCAGCACAACCTGACTGCCCCTACCTTCCTCCAGTCTAAAACCTGCTGCACACATCATTGCAGGAGCCAATATATAGACAAAATTCATATACTAGCTATATTTAAAAATATATTGAGGGACTTTTTAATTACTGCAAAATTGAAACTGTCTTTTTTCTGTTTTGTTTTGTTTTTTACATATCTGCCTAGAGTTCATAATCAATGGTACTAGTGCAACATTGCTGCAATGTTATTTTTGTAGGTAGTATGTTGCCATGGTAATGGGAGGATCATTATTTTCCGCTATCTCAAATTTAATTGGCATTTGGTTGTAAAACAAATAGGTTTTTTAGTCCTGTCTGAAAGGGCACTACAGTGCTGTGTGTACGAGGCCTTGCATTAAAAAAAAAAATTAAAAAAGCTACCTGAAAGCACTGTGAAGGTTTAGGGACTTCTGGCCCCTGTATCATTGACTGCAGCACAAGCTAGGTTTAAATAAACTGGGCATACATATATATGATACCTTGCAGGCGTGCTCATTTAAAATACTGAGGAGCAGAGATTTTCTATAACTACACAAGTTAATATTTTACAGAAAGGTGTCATGATAAAACGTTTTGTAAACCATAAGAACCAGATGCCTGCTTGTAAACCTAAATGCGCTGTAAACTAAACTGGAAAATTCAGGAAAATAGGGTTTTAACGGCTGTGATCCAGCTATCATGATAATGATATGGCTTTAGGCCGAATGATACATAAGGCTAAACAGTCCACTCATCAAGCATTCATCATTTAAAATAATAATAAAAATCTGAAAATAAAGTCTTGCTCTTAAAAACTAAAACTAGTCCAAACTAATTTTGTTACAGTCCAAATCTGTTCTACTTCATCCAGTGTTAGAAAAATGCATTCTGGGACAGTTTTCTCCGAGTATGTAAACAGCAATTTTGCTGAGATTACAGCAAAGCATTCGCTCCACTTCGGTACTGCACCATGGTGCTAGAAAACAAAAGTGGACTCAATATGCAAGCATTACTGGCAGGACCTCTCCACATGTCAATGGAGCCCTAGAACCCAGAACCCATAAACATGTCTGACTTGGTGGAATCATCAGTGCTTTCCTGCGACCCATCTTTTCCCGGTAAGGTCCGACCAGGCTGGATCTATATGAAATATAAACATACAAAAGATGGAAATGAGATCAGCAGGCATTTGTGACAACTGTTAAATAGAATTCTGCAATTTTTTGAAAATGACCATAGCTGTGTTGATTGTACAACTTTTTTTAGTTCTCTCGTGTATAAAGATATATATGTAGGTTAGTGGGTAAAAGCAAAACCACATCCTAAGTAAATTGTACATAAACAAAAGAAAAAATGCCAGAAAATGGGACTTTAAGGTGTTACCTCTCAAGAAATAAGTCCCATTTTTGGGCCTTTTTTCTTTGTTTCAGTTCTCTCACCGGTACAACTCATTGTTTGAAGCCCCCACTACTATTCTGATATCACTTACCACTTAGACTAGGTTAAGGTTGGCTTGAGAAAGAGGTTTGGGCGTCCTTGAAATGCATAGTTCTGCCCCCCCCCCCCATCTCAATGTCATCACTTCTTGTCAGCCCTGCATCCCACAAGAAGCTCTCCACCATCTTGTTGGTTTCCACTTCTTCATCTAAGCTGTCATCTACCCTGATGTCCAGACTTTGCAGGCTGCACGTCGTACGAAGAGGCTCTCCATCCCAAATGCATGAGCCGACCACTCACGGATTACATTTAAAAAAGTGCCATTTCTTCTTCCCATGTGAGTTGCTAATCTACTAGTATTCCTCAGTACAATTAATGCTGCACTTATTTTGGTGCCCCCGGTGTGTTCTCTTGGCCCTGCAGGTGTATCCACCCACCCAGTATTCCTGTCCTGGTCTGAGGTTCCCTGTTGTTGTGAGACCGTCCATCGGAAGCCCTTACTACGTGACAAGCCTGATTTTAACTGACAATGTGAGTTGCCAGTTGTCTTTTTACCACAATAAATGTGTTAATATACTACACTGAGATCGCGTATTGCTGTTCTTCTTATCTCTCACTTAGACTATAGCTGGCCATACATAGACTGAAATTCATTCATATTAGCTACCATTCAACTGTAGTAGATGGAAATCTAAAGTGGCTGCACTTTATAGTCACTATGGGAGGATTCTAGCAGTTATTTTGTTCTCTTGTGTACAGATCAAACTCAAAAACCACACACATACACACACACACACAGCAAAGTTATAAGGGAGGGAATGTTATTGAATAAAATGGGATAATGAAGCATTTCCAACAAATGTGTCACAGACCGCAAATGTGGAAAAAAAAAAAAAGTACAATACGTAAAAAAAAGTGCCAGCAAAAGAAACCATCAGCTTGCCTACTTCCGGTTCACTGCTTTACAGTACACCTCTCCTTTGTTCTTTCCATCATGCTATGAAAAGGTCAATGTACACATTATTAAGTATTAATATTTCCACAAACAGTAAAGCGGTGTACCTGAAAGGGGTCACTAATACCAGCCAAACACTGCAAATTGTGACAGAAGTAGCACAATAGAAATTCGCCCCCATCAAGAGGAATCTCATCAGCGCTAATGTAAACCTAGAAGATAAATGAACACTGAAATTAAAAGAAAATCCCATGAAAATGACAAAACGCACATAAGTGTACTTGTCAAATACATTGCCTTCTAAACCTCAGATGAAACTCTTTGTTGGAAAATACACTGATGCTAGTGAACGTTCCAAAATGGTATATTTAAACATAAAGAGTGAAATAGACCTAATAAAATATGGAACTACTGGACCTTTTTCCAACATAGACTCTAAACCCAAAACAAATAAAAAAAATGTATATAATGCAGTTTACCAGTCCTTAGATGTGACTGCATTAGCTTTCTTTTTTTATGTTTTTTTCTTTTTTTCTTTGCACCTAAAATAACACACTTCCTGTTCCTGGGGGGCTATTCTTACTCTTACACTGTATCTGTGGAGGAAGCCATAGTTGTCACCCAGGCAGGCCTTCAAACATGTCTGCCTTTGTTTATCTTCATTATATGGTAGTGGGAAGATAATTAGTTTACATAAGGAAGATAACATTGCTTGTGCTTTCAGTGCAGCTCACAGGAAGCAACAAAGACACAGAGATTCTTGTAAGATCAACCGGTATTTTCTGTATTTGCTAAAAATTGTTTCAACTTAAAAAATTTAAAACCAATCCAAGTACTGGTAAGCTGCAATATATTACATTTTTGTTCTTCAGTTAAGATAACCTTTAACTGATCCCATCACACTAACAGGATAACTACACAAAACCCAATTTATATGTATACGCTCACTTTAGGGAACGTTTTGAGAACACACCAAAGTAAATTAAATTGGATGTCCCCTGTGTAATATTTAACACTTCCAAATTGCCAGCTAAAAATATCACATTTTAGAAGGACAAGTTCCCTATAGTAAGAGGGTCATGGTTTTATATGCATGTTCTTTTAAACATCCAGTCTTGTTGTGGTGATAGTCTGTACTATATTATACCATATATATATGAAGCATTATGCAGATATTTAGTAAAAAGCAGCACATGAACATTACACATTGTTAACCCTTTGATCAACCCTAAATGTAAACTCCTTCCTAGCCAGTGTCATTAGTACAGTATTATCTCTGTATCGGTGTCACTGGTGATGTCAGTGTGAGTCAGTTAGTGTACCTCCCAGCCAGCATCAGTTAGTGTCAGATTGCCCTCTGCACTATCGCAGTCCCACTATAAGTTGCTGACCACCACCATTACAAGTATAAAAACCAACAAAACATACAAACTATTTCCTATTTTTATTTATTTATATATATATATATATATATATATATATATATATATATAAAAATATAAGTTTGCATATCCTGGCAGAATAACACAAAAACTTTTCTTTCACTAGTGTTAGGGCTCTTTCACATGGGGCGGATCAGTGATGATCCGCCCCGTGAACATCCGTTTGCTCAGCGGGGATCGCTCCGCCGATCCCCGCTGAGCAGGAAGATGACAGGTCCGTCGCTGCACACTGTGCAACGATGGACCTGTCAGAGCGTCGCTCTCCCCTATGGGGGATCGGATAACGACGGACCGTAGAGTCCGTCGTCACCCGATCCGATAACGGATGGAAAAGTAGGTTTTTCCTCCGTTACACTTTTTCGGATCAGAGCGGGTCGTATGTCAGAAGACATGTCACCGCTGACATCCGACGCTCCATAGACCTCCATGGAGTGTCCGTTCAGGTCCGCCTAAAATAACTGACAGGCAGACCTGAACGGACAGTCCGTGTGAAAGAGGCCTAAGTGTTGAAGCCATTTATTTATCAATCAACTATGTTTACTCTTTTTAAACCATAATCACAACAGAAACTACCCAAATGACCCTGATGAAAAGTTTACATACCCCAGTTCTTAATACCGTGTATTGCCCCCTTTAATATTAAATGACAGCTTGAAGTCTTTTGTGGTATTTGTAGATGAGGCTCTTTATCGTCTCAGATGGTAAAGTTGCCCATTCCTATTGGCAAAAAGCCTCCAGTTCCTGTAAACTTTTTGGGCTGTCTTGCATGAACTGCACGTTTGAGATCTCCCCAGAGTGGCTCAATGATATTGAAGTCAAGAGACTGAGAAAGCCACTCCAGAACCTTAATTTTATTCTGCTGTAGCCAATGTCAGGTCGACTTGGCCTTGTGATTTGGATCATTGTCATGTTGGAATGTCCAAGTACTTCCCATGCGCAGCTTTCTGGCTGATGAATGCAAATGTTCCTCCAGTATTTTTTGATAACATACTGCATTCATCTTGCCATAAATTTTACAAAATTTCCTGTGCCTTTGTAGCTCACACATCCCCAAAATATCAGTGATCCATCTCCATGTTTCAGAGTAGGAATGGTGTACTTTTCATCAGAGGCCTTGTTGACTCCTCTCCAAATGTAATGTTTATGGTTGTGGCCAAAAAGCTCAATTTTGGTCTCCTCACTCCAAATGACTTTTTTTTTTTTAAATTTTAGTTTTTTCCCTTTATATTGCAAAAAAAACCCAGTGGTGATTAAATACTATCAAAAGAAAGCTCTATTTGTGTGAAAAAAATAAAAAAAAATGTCACTTGGGTACAGCATTGCATGACTGCACAAGTACCAGTTAAAATATCGCAGTGCTACATAGCAAAAAATGGCCTGGTCATGAAGGGGGAAAACCTTGTGGAGCTGAAATGAATATATACTGTGACTCCCTTCTGTTTTAAAAAGGTTGTAGTGTGCTTTTCATTGGTTTATTAGGGGCCTTTGGTTCCTCTTGGCCCACCTCACCATAACTTGTTGGGTTACACTGTACTTTCTTGCTGCTCTCTAAGCCTAAATCTATAGCCAATGTTTACATGTACTGCACTGATGATGGCCAACAAGTCTGAAACTACTATATGCAGTTTGAAATAAAGTAAAACCTCGGATTTCAAGTAACGCGGTTTACGAGTGTTTCGCAATAGGAGCTGATTTTTTAAAATCCTGACTCAATTTGCGAGCATGCCTCGCAAGACAAGCAGGATGCAAGCCTCTGGGGTGCGCAGTACCGCATGTGGCCAGAGGTGCGGGGCGCTGATGACGCTCAGAGACACTTGGAAACACTCCGTTCCTAAGTGCCTCCGGCGCCCCCCACCTCTGGCCACATGCAGTACTGCATACACTACCAGTGACACTGGAACAAATTACCTGAGTTTCCACTGATTCCTATGGGGAAACTCACTTTGATATACAAGTGCTTTAGATTACAAGTATGCTTCTGGAACTAATTATGCTCGTAATCCAAGGTACTGCTGTAATTGGATCTATAATATTGGGCTGCACTTGTCCTATAACCAGTGGTTCTGGATGGACAGTTGGCCAATGTGCAGAAAATAATAATTTTTATGGGCCTGCCCATGTAAAAACCCATTATTTTTAAAGAATTTGTGATATAAATCAGCGATGTAGGATAACTAGTGTTTTAGGAGTCTCTACTATGCTTTGCAGAGTCTGATACAAAATTATCAGTCACCCTATGCTCTCATTCTATCTACTGTTCTAATTACACACACCATTCTCATTCATTTCCATTCCTCTTCTAAGCAACTCTGCCTGCATAATGTGTTTCTATGTAAATCTCTGACACTCAGACTGTGGTGGAGATCAGGACTCTGAGCTTCAGAATGGACGGTCAGCTGAATAAGGAAACAACAGTGACTGATGTTACCACACTTACCAGGATGTTACAGAGAAAATTATGAATCTTGAATTTATATGAAAATACACATCACATTCAAGGAAAATACTGCATCACTCACCTGGTTACAGTCTTTACTAAAGGAAATTTCATCATCTTTAACCCATGCATAGGTGACATAATCATTTGTATGTCTAAATCCAACCTGGTTAAAAAAAAAAAAAAAAAAAAGTGGTTAAGCATTAGCGTTGCTATGGGGGTGCGGGGGCGGCCCGCACCAGGTGACACCCGCCAGAGGGGTGACGTCGGGGCCGCCACTAAACACTGTACTGTATTGCTTTGTATTACTGTAGTGGAGCGGTGCGAGAAGGGCATCCAGCCGTGCGGGGTAGGCTGCCTGTAACACTCCTCACTCATTCTAATATCCCCGAGTGAGCTGAAGTTGGTGGGCAGAGCTGGGGGTGTGGCTGCCTCCTCCACTCCTCCCACAGACTCTTTCACTATGGCTGATCCCACAGCTGAAGCAGATAGAGGCGAGGACACAGCAGCCCCGCCTGAGTCTTCATCTGCAGGCATGAAGCATGCTATGTACAGTAAGTTACTCTGCACACTGTACAGTGTCACTACATATAGAGTTATAACCTGCCACATACCACCCCAGCCTGCCCTGTGTCCCCCAACCTGCCCTGTACCACCCCAACCTGCCCTGTAACACCCCAACCTGCCCTATACCACCCAGCCCGCCCTGTGCCACCGCAACCTGCTCTATATCACCCTAACTTGCCCTATACCACCCCAGCCTGCCCTGTACCACCCCAACCTGCCCTATAACACCCTAACTTGCCCTATACCACCCTAACCTGCCCTATACCATCCCAGCCTGACCTGTGCCACCCCAACCTACCCTATACCACCCCAACCTGCCCTGTGCCACCCCAACCTGCCCTATACTACCCCAACCTGCCCAATACCACCCCAACCTGCCCAATACCACCCCAACCTGCCCAATACCACCCCAACCTGCCCTGTGCCACCACAACCTGCCCTGTACTAGCCCAACATGCCCTATACCACCTTAACCTGCCCTGTGCCACCCCAGCCTATCCTGTACCACCCCAACCTGCCCTGTATCACCCCAAACTGCCCTATACCACCCCAGCCTGCCCTGTACCACCCCAACCTGCCCTATACCACCCTAGCCCGCCCTGTGCCACCCCAACCTGCCCTGTGCCACCCCAACCTGCCCAATACCAGAGCAACCTGCCCTGTACCACCTTAACCTGCCCTGTGCCACCCCAGCCTGCCCTGTACCACCCCAACCTGCCCTGTACCACCCCAACCTGCCCTGTACCACCCAGCCTGCCCTATATCACCCTAACTTGCCCTATACCACCCTAACCTGACCTGTACCACCCCAACCTGCCCAATACCACCCCAACCTGCCCTATACCACCCCAACCTGCCCTGTACTACCCCAGCTTGCCCTATATCACCCTAACTTTTCCTATACCACCCCAACCTGACCTCTACCACCCCAACCTGGCCTGTACCACCTCAACCTGGCCAATACCACCCCAACCTGGCCAATACCACCCAAACCTGG
The DNA here is from genome assembly GCA_037952925.1 of Lithobates clamitans. Classification (NCBI taxonomy): domain Eukaryota; kingdom Metazoa; phylum Chordata; class Amphibia; order Anura; family Ranidae; genus Lithobates; species Lithobates clamitans. Next base: position 5,994,396 of record JBBGZY010000199.1, read on the forward strand.
CCAATACCACCCCAACCTGCCCTGTGCCACCCCAACATGCCCTGTACCACCTTAACCTGCCTTGTAACACCCTAACCTGCCATATACTACCTCAACCTGTCCTGTACCACCCCAAACTGCCCTGTACCACCCCAGCCTGCCCTGTACCACCCCAGCCTGCCCTGTGCCACCCCAAACTGCCCTGTGCCACCCCAAACTGCCCTATACCACCCCAAACTGCCCTATACCACCCCAGCCTGCCCTGTACCACCCTAGCCTGCCCTGTACCACCCCAACCTGCCCTGTGCCACCCCAACCTGCCCAATACCAGAGCAACCTGCCCTGTACCACCTTAACCTGCCCTGTGCCACCCCTTAGCCTGCCCTGTACCACCCAGGCTGCCCTATATCACCCTAACTTGCCCTATACCACCCCAACCTGACCTGTACCACCCCAACCTGCCCAATACCACCCCAACCTGCCCAATACCACCCCAACCTGCCCAATACCACCCCAACCTGCCCTGTACTACCCCAGCTTGCCCTATATCACCCTAACTTTCCCTATACCATCCCAATCTGACCTCTACCACCCCAACCTGGCCTGTACCACCCCAACCTGCCCTGTGCCACCCAGGCTGCCCTATATCACCCTAACTTGCCCTATACCACCCCAACCTGACCTGTACCACCCCAACCTGCCCAATACCACCCCAACCTGCCCAATACCACCCCAACCTGCCCTGTACTACCCCAGCTTGCCCTATATCACCCTAACTTTCCCTATACCACCCCAATCTGACCTCTACCACCCCAACCTGGCCTGTACCACCCCAAGCTGCCCTGTGCCACCCCAAGCTGCCCTGTGCCACCCCAACATGTCCTATACCACCTTAACCTGCCCTGTAACACCCTAACCTGCCATATACTACCTCAACCTGCCCTATACCACCCCAACCTGCCACTATACCACCCTATACTATCATTTACAGGGGCTGGTTTGGGGTGCGCCCGTGACCGTGCTCTGCCTGCATGGTGCTGGACAGGGGTGACACTATGTTTTACTGCACCAGGTGACACCAACGCTAGTGACGCCACTGTGGTTAGGCACAAATTCTCTTTTGAAAGAAGTTGCAAAACTATTATAAGACATTTAAAATGGTCACTACATTTAAAGCGGGGGTCCACCTATCGTTTTTTTTTTTTTTTTAGTTCATTCACAAACTTTTCTTCTCAGCATTACACACTCACATATTGTGTGTAATATGTCCGCCTGTGTAAGATTTTGTTGGAAAGAATAACTTATATTATTCACTGCAGGCGGTTTCCATCTTCATTGTGGGCATTTGAAGCCCACAAGCATTTATTTCCTGGATGTGGTGAATGCTGTGCTCCCAGCATTCACTGCTCGTTCCCGCACATGCTCAGTGGCATCCTGGGAAGCCTGAGACTAGCTCCCAGGAGTCTGGGAGAGGCTAGAAACACGCCTACTCCCACGGGAGGAGAATCAGGAAGTGCAAAGAAGAATAGAAAAATAAAAGGTAATTACGGCGATTTAAATTTTTTTAAACGGCATGTCAGCATCTAGGCAAGGAAGAGAATACATACAGATATTGTTCAAAATTTGGGTGGAACCCCGCTTTAAACTGAATTGCAGAAAAAAGGTTATGGGGAGAGATATGGAAATCCAAACTCATTTTCTCTTTATTATTATTACAAATTGTCTGGATCTTCAGTTCACAAGCAGGCAAGTAACTCTTGGACAGTCCCATGTTAGTAGTTTCTCAAACAATTTTCCAGCATCATGAAAGCCAGGGTAACTGCCCACAAGTATAACATCCAATATAGTGAATAGCAAGTAAAAAGATCACTCCATCGAGAGCAGGATTTCAGAAAACACAAATCTAAATGTTGTTGTCGAACACACATACACTAATGCATTGCAAAATAACTTTATTAGTCCGCTTAACTTCAAAATTCAGATGTTTTTATCGGCTCATTTTTTTTTCTACCTGTCACAGACTAGTGCCACATCAGATTGTATTTCTTCCCTCACTTGCAGCCTTGCGCATCCTTCTTCCACAATGCATAATTAGGTTGCCTAAAGCCGGCCACACATGGATCGAATTTCAGCTGCTCCAGCAGGGACCATATGGATTTTGATCCATCTATGGGCAGGTTGGTTGTACACAAGTCAATCTATCGATTGACTTGTGTACAACCAGCCTATTGGGTTTTTGCAGAACGACCAGTGCCACTGGCACTGATCATGTCGTTCCTTACCTATCAGAATACAATAACTCACAGGGAAGGATTCCCCCATCCACATCAAAAGTGTGGATGTGAGAAATTGGTCCCTTTTTATTTTCGTTCGACCGCCTCATGTACATATACAACAGTACAATGGCACGGGCAGACAGAGTAACGTATATATAAATTAAATAAATGGAAGAGGAAGGAAAGGGATTTTTACGGTGCAATTTATTCAAATATAGAAAAGAAGGCTATATGTTTTTTTCTCTTTTGTTAAAAAACAGTTTTATTGTTTACATTAAAAATAGACACATATGTCAATAATTTGTGACAATACAATTAAAACAGCATGGTCAATAATGGAGAGTAACATATAGGATATACGCTACAAATTCACAGATAGTCGTTATTGCATACTAGCCCGACATGTTTCGCATTAGTCGCTTTATCAAGGGGTATGCAACTGAGTAGCGAATCATCCAATATTTTTAAATATTCTACAAAAGAAAAAAAGAGTTTTACATATAGGAAAAATATTTTGCAATAATAATACAACATAAAATGAAGAATGTGTTGTCACTCTGAAGCACCCATAAAGGCTTACCCCCAGAAATAATTGACCCTAGATGGACTCGTCAGAACCAGCGTATGCAGACGCAGCCGAGCGGGACAGCAAGGGAGGCTAAATATGCAACCACAGGGAGCAGTAAGGAGAAGCTGTTGTATAAATAAAGGGATATTCAGTATGGGGGGATAAATATCATTGTATAGAGGTTGATTGGATTTATGGAGAACACAAAATCAAAATGGGTATCACTTACATCAAAGAGTTATTGTAAGTTGCATCTGCGATCCGAGAAGTGCAGTTAAACGCCAGAAGTGGCAATAGCCAGAGATAGGTGGATGTAATATACGTTTGAAACTGGGAGATAGAGCCTAAACACAATTTGCACAAGGAGGTGGTTAGAGTTTGGAATTAAGGCTATGCTCCATACAAAAAGACATATTGAAAAATGGTGTTGTCAGTCAACATCATAATGAAAATATGTTCAGAGTATAGAGTTTTCAGTTAGTTTAAAAAGAAAAAGAAAAATTATAAATAAATTGAAGACTCAACCAGAGTTCAATGAGTATAGCCATAAAAACATAACTCCAAACTGTGAAGCAAGGTATGGTGATAAACACCAGTCACATTACCTAGCTTAAATCTTCGCTTGCAACCTCCGGCGCTGGCAGACATGGCTGTCAGATTAGCCGGTTTAAATACTGCTCCCCATCGAGACGGCGTGTGACGTTGCCGGCTCGATGCGGACGTGATGGCGCTACTGCGCATGCCCGGAAAACCAAACCTCGTCGAACCTCAATCCCCACAAATCACCGCGCCGGAGGAGACAGCCGACATGCGCACAACTGCGTATGGTAGCCCCTCCCGCACAGCGATCACGCGGGGACGGAGGGGGCGGGGAAGGGTTACGATGGAAACCAGCAAGAAGCTGGCTTGGAGGGGATGCACGGCGCGAGTTGGGCACATCATGTAGATGTGCCCCGGGCGTCCGTGTGGATGCGGCAGCCCCCCTAAAACATATCCCAACAGGACCCGCCTGGAGCGGTCTGATTGAGAGGGGTCAAAGGAGTAACCGATCGATTCGGAGGGACCACAGACCAGCCAATCTCGATCGGTGCTGCTGAGGGACAACACATACTGTATTCATCAAATCATAAATGCAATAAATAACATGGTTAAACAGTAAAACATCATTTAGACAGCAATTACACATTTATTATAAATGTATCAATGAAAAAGTAGGCTAACGTGGATACTTGTAGACAACAAATTATAGAAAAATCATAAAGGAAGGGGGGTAGGGGTAGGAGAAGAAATGGGGAAGGGGTGGGGGGATGAAGGGGGGAATGGTGTCAGTTGGAAAATGACATCATTGAACATGACATGAGTAGCTTAACTCAGAGGAAGGGTCTGTAACTAAGGCATTCATTGAAACCTGGGAAATGGGTGGCTTGGAGACTGTAAATCCAGCGGGCTTCAAGCTGGAGGAGTGTCCGATCGACACTTCCCCCTCTTTCATCTAATGGTATGTGTTCCAAAGCATAGAATTTTATGGTTCTGGGGTTGAAGTTATGAAATAACCCTACATGTCTGGCAATGGCTGTGTCCATTTGTTTTTTCAAGATTGGCTTTATGTGATCTCTAATACGTTTGTATAGTGGTCGTTTTGTTTTACCCACATAGAATCCGCCGCAGGTACACTGAGCTAAATAGACTATGCCTGGGGTCTGACATGTAGCCTTAAATTTTATTAAATGCCGCTGACCATTGGGAAGTAGAAATTGTGATGTGTTTTCCACATAGGGACATATATCACATCTACCGCATGGGGAGATACCTGTGTGGGAAAGATTATTATTAGTTGAGGTGTCTTGAAAATGGCTATGAACTAGACGGTCCTTCAATGACGGGGCACGTCTATAGGTTAATTCAGGGAACGAATTGATATGTCTGCTGATAGCTGGGTCAGCAGACAAGAGAGGCCAAAATTTTGCTATGATATTTCTAATTTTTTTATGTTGACCAGAGTAGCGAGTGATCAATCTGACCGTATCAGATTTTTTTGAGTGTTTTTTTGAAAATAATAAAGGGTCTCTGTTCTGTATTTTTACCTTGTTGTAGGCCCTCTTGAGGCATGCATGGCTATATCCTCGGGACAGTAGCCTTTCATATAGATCTTTTGCTGCTGTATGGAAATCAGTATCCCTGCTACAGTTGCGTCTTAGGCGCAAATATTGACTGTAGGGGATACTTCTCAACAACGGATCAGGGTGCGCACTGGCTGCGTGGAGAATAGTGTTTCCCGCCGAGGGTTTTCTAAAAAGTGATGAATTTAGTTTACCATTGATATCAATTGAAATGGTGAGATCGAGAAAATTAATTGCAGTTGTGCTGTGTTCCATGGTGAAACGTAAATTAAAATTGTTAACAGAGATCAGTTCAAAGAATTCAACCAATTCTCTTTCTGACCCAGACCAAAATACCAGAACGTCGTCTAGGTATCGATACCAGGAGACGACCTTTTCCAAGAAGAAGGTCAGGTCGTCCCTGGAAAACAGATCTTTTTCCCACCCCCCCAGGTACAGGTTGGCATACGATGGGGCACATTTAGTCCCCATCGCAACCCCCTGTACCTGGAGGTAGTGGGAAGAGTTGAACATAAAGACATTGTGTCTTAGTATGTAGTTGAGAAGTTTTAGGACAAAGTCGTTATATTTCTCAAAAGAGGGACCTCTCTCTTGTAGATGATTATTGACGATTTCAATACCCTTTTTGTGGGGGATCGTATTATAGAGGCTTTCAATATCCAGAGCAACCAAAATGGTGCCTGGTGGGAGAGATATATCTTCGATAGTTTTTAATAAGTCTATAGTGTCTTTAATATAAGAGAAGAGGGAGGTAACGTGAGGGTGTAGGTAATTGTCAACTAGACAGCTAGCATTTTCCGTAAGACACAAACAGCCCGAGATTATGGGACGTCCTGGAGGGTCTGTGATGGATTTATGTACCTTTGGTAAGGCATAAAACGTAGGAATACGTGGGTCCTTCACATTGAGGTAATCCCACGTATTTTTATCGATGATGCCTTCGTGGAATGCCTTAAAAATGATATTATAGTATTCAGTATGGAAATTTTGTATTAGAGTTTTGGAGATAGGGCGGTACCAATCTTGATTACATAGAATTTTATTGCACATACTAATGTATTGGGGTATTTCCATAATGACCAAATTCCCGCCTTTATCGGCAGGTTTGATTATTATTCTTTGATTGGACTCAAGGGATCTAAGGGCAGCTTTTTGGTTTGCATTTAAATTAGACGAAACAGAGGGGCGAAGGTTAGACTCTTCAATTGCTTGTGAGGTCTGTGTAACGAATGCCCAAATATTGGGGTTCGTATTTAAAAGAGGAAAATTTTTTGACTTTGGTTTATAGGACTGTGGAGGGGGGAAAGACACACCGGCGACTGACAGCTCCGGCTGGTGCAGACAACCGGAGGCGTCGTCATCTGTGTGTCCCTCCTCCCAAAGTGCCATCAAGTCCTCATAAGCTCTCTGTTCTTCTATGTTAGTCCAAAGACTGCCTGTTTTATCGTTGGGACAAATGTCTGATTGAGGTTTGTCAAAGATGACTTTGTATAGGAGTCTACGAGCGAATAGATGGAGATCCTTGATAAGGTGAAACTTATCAAGCTGAGAGTCAGGGCAAAAAGTAAGACCCAATTTAAGGACTTGTTCTTCGAACTCATTTAAGGCATACGAAGAAAGATTGATGATGGACAATTCAGATGGATTAGATGTAGGATCAGAAATACAGGGAATTAAGCTGGAATCTGGGTTTATGCCATTTCCTGATCTTTCCCTAAAAAAATGGGAGCTAACTTCATATCTGCTGTTACAGGTGTGCCTGAGGGAGAAATCACAGTATTGGTGTTGCTTACCTTGGTAACCGTGTTAAGGTTAAGAGGAGGGGCAGTGACCGCCGTGGAAGGTGCTGTGGATACAATGGTATGGGTGGCCGATAACTGTGGACCACGTGAAGTTTGTGACGAAGAGTGAGGTACACTAGAAGTGCGGGGTGGTGCCAACTTGAGGTGATTGGGCTGTGACCGACGAGGTGCAGGGGTGCCGGTTAGATTTTTTAGGGACTCCAGGGAGGCCGTGTCTGAGTTGCTTTTGCGTCGCTTCGACAATCTGTCTCCAGACAGATCTCGATAAACCGTTGATTGGCTAGATGATAGGGAAGAAGAAGGTGAAAGGTTAGTTGTATCATTGCCATTTCTAGTATTGCGTTGACCGGAGGATCTATATGGTCTAGTATTGGTATTATGCGTCCATTTATAAGCTGACCCGTTTGAATGGGCATTGGTATCACGTGCAAACTTGTTCTCCTTTGTTCGGATGATGTCCAAAGTGTATTTTTCTACGTGAACCTTAAGATCATTTTCTTTTTTCTTAAATTTTGCATTATTTGATATATGTTTATGGTCATTATACCATTGTGTAATGGATGCATCTAAAATGACAAATTCTTGTTCATATTGTTTACACAGTAGATTCATCATCCCAAAGGAACAAGCCTGCAGGTTTTCTTCCCACTGGACCTTCAAAGGGTCATCAATTTTGCGTACGTTGGGGAAGATTTGGATTCTTAAACCCCAAGGCACAATTTTGTGATCAATATATTTAATAAAGTATTTTTTATGCCAATATATTCTTACTTTACGTTCCAAGAGACGTTGAAGTCTTAGGAAGATGTGTTCTAAATCCTTGTCACTCATTTCTCCCGTATTATGGGTTTGTTGGATCTTATCCATAAGGCCTAGCCAGGCCTCACCACTGAAAGCTGCCATGAGGGAATGTGGGGAAAGGGGAGGAAGGGAAGGCAAGAATTGGGAAGGGGGGGGGGGGGGCAAATTTAGTCCTTCTAACAAAAAAAGATATTGAAAATAATAATTAGTAAACAAAAGAAAAAAGAAGGATTATAAATTTGATACATAGTATCTCACATAGTTAACTTTGTTGTGTTACCCTTCACGGAAACCCTAAGTAAGTGTGTATTAAAACACTGAATCTAGGTTATACAGGTTTTGGTTCCGAAAAGGGAAACACCCTCAGAATAGGCACCTCATCCCAGACAAAGATTAAATAAATGGAAGAGGAAGGAAAGGGATTTTTACGGTGCAATTTATTCAAATATAGAAAAGAAGGCTATATGTTTTTTTCTCTTTTGTTAAAAAACAGTTTTATTGTTTACATTAAAAATAGACACATATGTCAATAATTTGTGACAATACAATTAAAACAGCATGGTCAATAATGGAGAGTAACATATAGGATATACGCTACAAATTCACAGATAGTCGTTATTGCATACTAGCCCGACATGTTTCGCATTAGTCGCTTTATCAAGGGGTATGCAACTGAGTAGCGAATCATCCAATATTTTTAAATATTCTACAAAAGAAAAAAAGAGTTTTACATATAGGAAAAATATTTTGCAATAATAATACAACATAAAATGAAGAATGTGTTGTCACTCTGAAGCACCCATAAAGGCTTACCCCCAGAAATAATTGACCCTAGATGGACTCGTCAGAACCAGCGTATGCAGACGCAGCCGAGCGGGACAGCAAGGGAGGCTAAATATGCAACCACAGGGAGCAGTAAGGAGAAGCTGTTGTATAAATAAAGGGATATTCAGTATGGGGGGATAAATATCATTGTATAGAGGTTGATTGGATTTATGGAGAACACAAAATCAAAATGGGTATCACTTACATCAAAGAGTTATTGTAAGTTGCATCTGCGATCCGAGAAGTGCAGTTAAACGCCAGAAGTGGCAATAGCCAGAGATAGGTGGATGTAATATACGTTTGAAACTGGGAGATAGAGCCTAAACACAATTTGCACAAGGAGGTGGTTAGAGTTTGGAATTAAGGCTATGCTCCATACAAAAAGACATATTGAAAAATGGTGTTGTCAGTCAACATCATAATGAAAATATGTTCAGAGTATAGAGTTTTCAGTTAGTTTAAAAAGAAAAAGAAAAATTATAAATAAATTGAAGACTCAACCAGAGTTCAATGAGTATAGCCATAAAAACATAACTCCAAACTGTGAAGCAAGGTATGGTGATAAACACCAGTCACATTACCTAGCTTAAATCTTCGCTTGCAACCTCCGGCGCTGGCAGACATGGCTGTCAGATTAGCCGGTTTAAATACTGCTCCCCATCGAGACGGCGTGTGACGTTGCCGGCTCGATGCGGACGTGATGGCGCTACTGCGCATGCCCGGAAAACCAAACCTCGTCGAACCTCAATCCCCACAAATCACCGCGCCGGAGGAGACAGCCGACATGCGCACAACTGCGTATGGTAGCCCCTCCCGCACAGCGATCACGCGGGGACGGAGGGGGCGGGGAAGGGTTACGATGGAAACCAGCAAGAAGCTGGCTTGGAGGGGATGCACGGCGCGAGTTGGGCACATCATGTAGATGTGCCCCGGGCGTCCGTGTGGATGCGGCAGCCCCCCTAAAACATATCCCAACAGGACCCGCCTGGAGCGGTCTGATTGAGAGGGGTCAAAGGAGTAACCGATCGATTCGGAGGGACCACAGACCAGCCAATCTCGATCGGTGCTGCTGAGGGACAACACATACTGTATTCATCAAATCATAAATGCAATAAATAACATGGTTAAACAGTAAAACATCATTTAGACAGCAATTACACATTTATTATAAATGTATCAATGAAAAAGTAGGCTAACGTGGATACTTGTAGACAACAAATTATAGAAAAATCATAAAGGAAGGGGGGTAGGGGTAGGAGAAGAAATGGGGAAGGGGTGGGGGGATGAAGGGGGGAATGGTGTCAGTTGGAAAATGACATCATTGAACATGACATGAGTAGCTTAACTCAGAGGAAGGGTCTGTAACTAAGGCATTCATTGAAACCTGGGAAATGGGTGGCTTGGAGACTGTAAATCCAGCGGGCTTCAAGCTGGAGGAGTGTCCGATCGACACTTCCCCCTCTTTCATCTAATGGTATGTGTTCCAAAGCATAGAATTTTATGGTTCTGGGGTTGAAGTTATGAAATAACCCTACATGTCTGGCAATGGCTGTGTCCATTTGTGTTTAGGCTCTATCTCCCAGTTTCAAACGTATATTACATCCACCTATCTCTGGCTATTGCCACTTCTGGCGTTTAACTGCACTTCTCGGATCGCAGATGCAACTTACAATAACTCTTTGATGTAAGTGATACCCATTTTGATTTTGTGTTCTCCATAAATCCAATCAACCTCTATACAATGATATTTATCCCCCCATACTGAATATCCCTTTATTTATACAACAGCTTCTCCTTACTGCTCCCTGTGGTTGCATATTTAGCCTCCCTTGCTGTCCCGCTCGGCTGCGTCTGCATACGCTGGTTCTGACGAGTCCATCTAGGGTCAATTATTTCTGGGGGTAAGCCTTTATGGGTGCTTCAGAGTGACAACACATTCTTCATTTTATGTTGTATTATTATTGCAAAATATTTTTCCTATATGTAAAACTCTTTTTTTCTTTTGTAGAATATTTAAAAATATTGGATGATTCGCTACTCAGTTGCATACCCCTTGATAAAGCGACTAATGCGAAACATGTCGGGCTAGTATGCAATAACGACTATCTGTGAATTTGTAGCGTATATCCTATATGTTACTCTCCATTATTGACCATGCTGTTTTAATTGTATTGTCACAAATTATTGACATATGTGTCTATTTTTAATGTAAACAATAAAACTGTTTTTTAACAAAAGAGAAAAAAACATATAGCCTTCTTTTCTATATTTGAATAAATTGCACCGTAAAAATCCCTTTCCTTCCTCTTCCATTTATTTAATCTTTGTCTGGGATGAGGTGCCTATTCTGAGGGTGTTTCCCTTTTCGGAACCAAAACCTGTATAACCTAGATTCAGTGTTTTAATACACACTTACTTAGGGTTTCCGTGAAGGGTAACACAACAAAGTTAACTATGTGAGATACTATGTATCAAATTTATAATCCTTCTTTTTTCTTTTGTTTACTAATTATTATTTTCAATATCTTTTTTTGTTAGAAGGACTAAATTTGCCCCCCCCCCCTCTTCCCAATTCTTGCCTTCCCTTCCTCCCCTTTCCCCACATTCCCTCATGGCAGCTTTCAGTGGTGAGGCCTGGCTAGGCCTTATGGATAAGATCCAACAAACCCATAATACGGGAGAAATGAGTGACAAGGATTTAGAACACATCTTCCTAAGACTTCAACGTCTCTTGGAACGTAAAGTAAGAATATATTGGCATAAAAAATACTTTATTAAATATATTGATCACAAAATTGTGCCTTGGGGTTTAAGAATCCAAATCTTCCCCAACGTACGCAAAATTGATGACCCTTTGAAGGTCCAGTGGGAAGAAAACCTGCAGGCTTGTTCCTTTGGGATGATGAATCTACTGTGTAAACAATATGAACAAGAATTTGTCATTTTAGATGCATCCATTACACAATGGTATAATGACCATAAACATATATCAAATAATGCAAAATTTAAGAAAAAAGAAAATGATCTTAAGGTTCACGTAGAAAAATACACTTTGGACATCATCCGAACAAAGGAGAACAAGTTTGCACGTGATACCAATGCCCATTCAAACGGGTCAGCTTATAAATGGACGCATAATACCAATACTAGACCATATAGATCCTCCGGTCAACGCAATACTAGAAATGGCAATGATACAACTAACCTTTCACCTTCTTCTTCCCTATCATCTAGCCAATCAACGGTTTATCGAGATCTGTCTGGAGACAGATTGTCGAAGCGACGCAAAAGCAACTCAGACACGGCCTCCCTGGAGTCCCTAAAAAATCTAACCGGCACCCCTGCACCTCGTCGGTCACAGCCCAATCACCTCAAGTTGGCACCACCCCGCACTTCTAGTGTACCTCACTCTTCGTCACAAACTTCACGTGGTCCACAGTTATCGGCCACCCATACCATTGTATCCACAGCACCTTCCACGGCGGTCACTGCCCCTCCTCTTAACCTTAACACGGTTACCAAGGTAAGCAACACCAATACTGTGATTTCTCCCTCAGGCACACCTGTAACAGCAGATATGAAGTTAGCTCCCATTTTTTTAGGGAAAGATCAGGAAATGGCATAAACCCAGATTCCAGCTTAATTCCCTGTATTTCTGATCCTACATCTAATCCATCTGAATTGTCCATCATCAATCTTTCTTCGTATGCCTTAAATGAGTTCGAAGAACAAGTCCTTAAATTGGGTCTTACTTTTTGCCCTGACTCTCAGCTTGATAAGTTTCACCTTATCAAGGATCTCCATCTATTCGCTCGTAGACTCCTATACAAAGTCATCTTTGACAAACCTCAATCAGACATTTGTCCCAACGATAAAACAGGCAGTCTTTGGACTAACATAGAAGAACAGAGAGCTTATGAGGACTTGATGGCACTTTGGGAGGAGGGACACACAGATGACGACGCCTCCGGTTGTCTGCACCAGCCGGAGCTGTCAGTCGCCGGTGTGTCTTTCCCCCCTCCACAGTCCTATAAACCAAAGTCAAAAAATTTTCCTCTTTTAAATACGAACCCCAATATTTGGGCATTCGTTACACAGACCTCACAAGCAATTGAAGAGTCTAACCTTCGCCCCTCTGTTTCGTCTAATTTAAATGCAAACCAAAAAGCTGCCCTTAGATCCCTTGAGTCCAATCAAAGAATAATAATCAAACCTGCCGATAAAGGCGGGAATTTGGTCATTATGGAAATACCCCAATACATTAGTATGTGCAATAAAATTCTATGTAATCAAGATTGGTACCGCCCTATCTCCAAAACTCTAATACAAAATTTCCATACTGAATACTATAATATCATTTTTAAGGCATTCCACGAAGGCATCATCGATAAAAATACGTGGGATTACCTCAATGTGAAGGACCCACGTATTCCTACGTTTTATGCCTTACCAAAGGTACATAAATCCATCACAGACCCTCCAGGACGTCCCATAATCTCGGGCTGTTTGTGTCTTACGGAAAATGCTAGCTGTCTAGTTGACAATTACCTACACCCTCACGTTACCTCCCTCTTCTCTTATATTAAAGACACTATAGACTTATTAAAAACTATCGAAGATATATCTCTCCCACCAGGCACCATTTTGGTTGCTCTGGATATTGAAAGCCTCTATAATACGATCCCCCACAAAAAGGGTATTGAAATCGTCAATAATCATCTACAAGAGAGAGGTCCCTCTTTTGAGAAATATAACGACTTTGTCCTAAAACTTCTCAACTACATACTAAGACACAATGTCTTTATGTTCAACTCTTCCCACTACCTCCAGGTACAGGGGGTTGCGATGGGGACTAAATGTGCCCCATCGTATGCCAACCTGTACCTGGGGGGGTGGGAAAAAGATCTGTTTTCCAGGGACGACCTGACCTTCTTCTTGGAAAAGGTCGTCTCCTGGTATCGATACCTAGACGACGTTCTGGTATTTTGGTCTGGGTCAGAAAGAGAATTGGTTGAATTCTTTGAACTGATCTCTGTTAACAATTTTAATTTACGTTTCACCATGGAACACAGCACAACTGCAATTAATTTTCTCGATCTCACCATTTCAATTGATATCAATGGTAAACTAAATTCATCACTTTTTAGAAAACCCTCGGCGGGAAACACTATTCTCCACGCAGCCAGTGCGCACCCTGATCCGTTGTTGAGAAGTATCCCCTACAGTCAATATTTGCGCCTAAGACGCAACTGTAGCAGGGATACTGATTTCCATACAGCAGCAAAAGATCTATATGAAAGGCTACTGTCCCGAGGATATAGCCATGCATGCCTCAAGAGGGCCTACAACAAGGTAAAAATACAGAACAGAGACCCTTTATTATTTTCAAAAAAACACTCAAAAAAATCTGATACGGTCAGATTGATCACTCGCTACTCTGGTCAACATAAAAAAATTAGAAATATCATAGCAAAATTTTGGCCTCTCTTGTCTGCTGACCCAGCTATCAGCAGACATATCAATTCGTTCCCTGAATTAACCTATAGACGTGCCCCGTCATTGAAGGACCGTCTAGTTCATAGCCATTTTTAAGACACCTCAACTAATAATAATCTTTCCCACACAGGTATCTCCCCATGCGGTAGATGTGATATATGTCCCTATGTGGAAAACACATCACAATTTCTACTTCCCAATGGTCAGCGGCATTTAATAAAATTTAAGGCTACATGTCAGACCCCAGGCATAGTCTATTTAGCTCAGTGTACCTGCGGCGGATTCTATGTGGGTAAAACAAAACGACCACTATACAAACGTATTAGAGATCACATAAAGCCAATCTTGAAAAAACAAATGGACACAGCCATTGCCAGACATGTAGGGTTATTTCATAACTTCAACCCCAGAACCATAAAATTCTATGCTTTGGAACACATACCATTAGATGAAAGAGGGGGAAGTGTCGATCGGACACTCCTCCAGCTTGAAGCCCGCTGGATTTACAGTCTCCAAGCCACCCATTTCCCAGGTTTCAATGAATGCCTTAGTTACAGACCCTTCCTCTGAGTTAAGCTACTCATGTCATGTTCAATGATGTCATTTTCCAACTGACACCATTCCCCCCTTCATCCCCCCACCCCTTCCCCATTTCTTCTCCTACCCCTACCCCCCTTCCTTTATGATTTTTCTATAATTTGTTGTCTACAAGTATCCACGTTAGCCTACTTTTTCATTGATACATTTATAATAAATGTGTAATTGCTGTCTAAATGATGTTTTACTGTTTAACCATGTTATTTATTGCATTTATGATTTGATGAATACAGTATGTGTTGTCCCTCAGCAGCACCGATCGAGATTGGCTGGTCTGTGGTCCCTCCGAATCGATCGGTTACTCCTTTGACCCCTCTCAATCAGACCGCTCCAGGCGGGTCCTGTTGGGATATGTTTTAGGGGGGCTGCCGCATCCACACGGACGCCCGGGGCACATCTACATGATGTGCCCAACTCGCGCCGTGCATCCCCTCCAAGCCAGCTTCTTGCTGGTTTCCATCGTAACCCTTCCCCGCCCCCTCCGTCCCCGCGTGATCGCTGTGCGGGAGGGGCTACCATACGCAGTTGTGCGCATGTCGGCTGTCTCCTCCGGCGCGGTGATTTGTGGGGATTGAGGTTCGACGAGGTTTGGTTTTCCGGGCATGCGCAGTAGCGCCATCACGTCCGCATCGAGCCGGCAACGTCACACGCCGTCTCGATGGGGAGCAGTATTTAAACCGGCTAATCTGACAGCCATGTCTGCCAGCGCCGGAGGTTGCAAGCGAAGATTTAAGCTAGGTAATGTGACTGGTGTTTATCACCATACCTTGCTTCACAGTTTGGAGTTATGTTTTTATGGCTATACTCATTGAACTCTGGTTGAGTCTTCAATTTATTTATAATTTTTCTTTTTCTTTTTAAACTAACTGAAAACTCTATACTCTGAACATATTTTCATTATGATGTTGACTGACAACACCATTTTTCAATATGTCTTTTTGTATGGAGCATAGCCTTAATTCCAAACTCTAACCACCTCCTTGTGCAAATTGTGTTTAGGCTCTATCTCCCAGTTTCAAACGTATATTACATCCACCTATCTCTGGCTATTGCCACTTCTGGCGTTTAACTGCACTTCTCGGATCGCAGATGCAACTTACAATAACTCTTTGATGTAAGTGATACCCATTTTGATTTTGTGTTCTCCATAAATCCAATCAACCTCTATACAATGATATTTATCCCCCCATACTGAATATCCCTTTATTTATACAACAGCTTCTCCTTACTGCTCCCTGTGGTTGCATATTTAGCCTCCCTTGCTGTCCCGCTCGGCTGCGTCTGCATACGCTGGTTCTGACGAGTCCATCTAGGGTCAATTATTTCTGGGGGTAAGCCTTTATGGGTGCTTCAGAGTGACAACACATTCTTCATTTTATGTTGTATTATTATTGCAAAATATTTTTCCTATATGTAAAACTCTTTTTTTCTTTTGTAGAATATTTAAAAATATTGGATGATTCGCTACTCAGTTGCATACCCCTTGATAAAGCGACTAATGCGAAACATGTCGGGCTAGTATGCAATAACGACTATCTGTGAATTTGTAGCGTATATCCTATATGTTACTCTCCATTATTGACCATGCTGTTTTAATTGTATTGTCACAAATTATTGACATATGTGTCTATTTTTAATGTAAACAATAAAACTGTTTTTTAACAAAAGAGAAAAAAACATATAGCCTTCTTTTCTATATTTGAATAAATTGCACCGTAAAAATCCCTTTCCTTCCTCTTCCATTTATTTAATCTTTGTCTGGGATGAGGTGCCTATTCTGAGGGTGTTTCCCTTTTCGGAACCAAAACCTGTATAACATAGTATATATAAATTACTCTCCTCCTGCGGGTGGGGGGCACGATCGCGCCCCCCCCCCTCCGGTGCCCGAGGCGGTCGTTATCATTATGGGAGAGATCTGTCCTGAGGGGGAGGCCACTGGTTCATGGCCACTGGTTCGATCGCTCCTGACGAATGGAATGCTTCCTCTGCTTCTGTAACTGTAAACAGAAGCAGAGGAAGTGATGTCATCTCTCCTTGTGTCGGTCTTTTCGTTCCAGTGCCCGAGGAGAGCAGACATCCAAGTGCGTGCATCAACACTACACTGACACCAGGTCACGTAGGCACATAAAATCACCCCCCCCAATCACCCCCTGCACCCCCAGTCACAGTGTCACCGATTGCATGTTCATTTTTTTTTACTGATCACTGCTTTTGGTGTCATTTGTTACTGTAAAAAGTGTTAGGGCAGTTAGTGGTAGGCCCCTTTAGGTCTAGGTTACCCCCTAATAAAGGTTTAACCCCTTGATTGCCCCCCAGGTAACCCTTTCACCCCGTCGCCAGTGTCACCAAGCGATCTTTTTTCTGATTGCTGTATTAGTGTTACGGTGACACTAGTTAGCCAGGTAAGTATTAAGGTTCACCGTCAGCTTTTTATAGCGTCAGGTACCCCCATATACTACCTAATAAAGGTTTTAACCCCCTGATTGCCCCCTAGTTAACCCTTTCACCAGTGAACACCGTATAAGTGTCACTGGTGACGCTAGTTAGCCTGTTAGTTATTTAGATTCACCGTCACATTTTTATAGCGTCAGGTACCCCCATATATTACCTAATAAAAGGTTTTAACCCCCCGATTGCCCCCTAGTTAACCCTTTCACCAGTGATCACCATATAAGTGTTATGGGTGACGCTGGTTAGTTTGTTTTTTATACCCGCCATTTATTACCCAAAAAAGGTTTAACCACCTGATCGCCCGGCGGGTGATATCAGTCAGGTTTTAGGGTCAGATAGGGTCTGCGTCTCCCCACGCAGCATCAGGTTAGTGCCAGTAGCGCTAACACCCACGCATGCAGCATACACCTCCCTTAGTGGTATAGTATCTGAACGGATCAATATCCGATCTGATCAGATCTGTCCCCAGCAGTTTAAGGTTCCCAAAAACGAAGTGTTAGCGGGATCAGCCCAGATACCTGCTAGCACCTGTGTTTTGCCCCTCTGCCCAGCCCACCCAAGTGCAGTATCGATCGATCACTGTCACTTACAAAACACTAAACACATAACTGCAGCGTTTGCAGAGTCAGGCCTGATCCCTGCGATCGATAACAGTTTTTTTGGTAGCATTTTATACAGGTGCTGACAGTCAGGTGCTTTTTTTTCCTGTGAGTCTCACTAGGAAAGTCTAGTAAATTTAGAGCCCAAAATGGCAAATCGAAGGTACAGTAGCGAAAAGGCCTACACGTTTCTGAGCATGACAGATAGTGAAGAGGAAGTCACTCATCTGTCAGATTCAGGCTCAGAATACGATCCTGTAGACGACAGCGGCTCCATGACGGATAGCACTGACGACAGAGTTGAGGTCCCTGCCAAGGTCAGGCATACCCCACCCCATTCTTCTTCTTCTGTTGTTGAGGTGCAAGAACCGCAGGGCTCTCATATGGAGCAGAGAAGTACTAGTGCCACTCATCCTTCTGGTGAACTGGCAAGCACCAGCGGCCTAGTACATCCTGGTCGTACATCCAGCACTGCAGTAACACTTGGTGACGTGGCGAGTCCCATAAGTGCAGTTCAAGCTGGCAAGTAGTGTCCCGCTGCCACCAAGAAGACAAAGACAGGCCCGTCGTGCCCATAGTGTCCTTCCTGCAGAATTTGCCAATCCTAATTGGGTGCCCACCACTTCTGTAGAACCTGTACTTCCCCCATTCACTAGCCAACTCAACATTCAGGTGGAAACAGTTGATTTTATGTGACTTGATTTTTATCCGCTGTTTTTCACGGAAAATCTCTATAGATCTATTGTGGACCAAAGTCATTTGTATGCTGGTTAATTCATTGCCGCGAATCCCCAGTCCTCCCTTGCCAGAGATTGGAAACCAGTTACGGTTTCCGAATTTAAGACCTTTCTGGGCCTTTCCCTCGAGATGGGCATAGTTAAAATGAGTAAGTTGTGGTCATATTGGTCCATTGACCAAGTTTACCATATGCCCCTCTTCTCTGCCTCCATGGTCAGGGAAAGATACAAGCAGATCTTGTGGTTCATGCACTTCAATGACAATAAACTCTGTCGCCCTTGTGGAGACCCTGGATAGGGGCTCTACAAAATTCGGCCCCTCGTAAACCACTTCAACTAACGTTTTGCAGCCTTGTATACTCCCCATCAAGTTGTCTGCGTTGAGGAGTCCCTGATTACATTTTCTGGCCGCTTGTCTTTCAAACAGTACCTTTCTAGCAAGCGTGCTAGATATGGGGTCAAGATGTATAAGCTCTGTCACAGGACCACAGGCTATACATGTAGGTTTATGGTTTACGAGGGAAGAGATAGTCATGTAGAGCCGGAGAACTGCCCAGATTACATAGGGAGCGCTGGCAAGATAGTGTGGAACTTGGTGTCACCCTTATTCGGAAAGGGGTACCACTTGTATGTGGACAATTATTACATGAGCGTGCCACTTTTTAGTCACTTGTTTGATCATCAGATTGGCGCATGTGGCACCATGCGATCTAATCGCCGGGGCTTTCCCCAGCGGATTGTAGATTCTCGCTTAGGCTGGGGGAGAGAGCCTGCTTGAAGTGTAATAACTTGCTCGGTGTGAAGTGGAGGTATAATAAGAATGTTTTTGTTCTTTCCTCCCTTCATGCAGACACGATGGCCCAAATTCCTACGGCGACTGGTGTTGTGGAGAAACCCCTCTGTGTCCATGAATATAGCCGAAATATGGGAGGGGTGGACCTCAACGACCAGTTGTTGGCGCCGTACCTAGTTGCCCATAAGGCCAGACGCTGGTGCAAAAAAGTGTCTGTTTATTTATTTCAATTGGCTTTACTGAACGCTCATGTGCTATACAGAGCTTCAGGATGGACTGGATCTTTCCTTACATTCCAAGAAGAGATCGTCAAAGCCCTTCTGTATCCAGACGGTGCTCCACCTCACCTTCCCAATCCAAATGCAGTAAGCCGGCTGCATGAGAGGCATTTTCCGTATGTCCTCCCTGGTACCCCTACCCAATGAGCCCAAAGATGTCGTGTCTGTAGCAAGCATAGATATAGGCGTGACACCCGTTATTATTGTCCACGCTGTCCTGACAATCCTGGTCTTTGCATTGGTGAATGTTTTGAATGCTACCATACACTAGTTGAGTATTGGTGTAGGGTACAGCATTTCACAGAATAGGACACTTACACAGGGTCTCGATCCGAACCTGGAACCGAACCATTACAGTTACAAAAAAAAAAATAAAAAAACACAAAAAAATATAAAATAAAAAAAAACAAAAATAGTTGTCGTTTTATTGTTCTCTCTCTCTCTATTGTTCTGCTCCTTTTTTAGTTCTATTCTGCAACGTTTTATTGTTAACCATTTTTTTGTTTTCAGGTACGCCATTAAGTTGCAGTGCGGATTTATCTATCTTGACAGCAATAGCGTTTGCTCCCACGATACATAAAGCCGTGACTCCAACGCTGTAGGAGGTTATTTCACCACCACAGTTAAAAAAAAAAGTGCATATATGCTGAATCATGGGGGCAGCAGGGGTGGAGGAGTGATTTGCTCCTAACTTTTGCAGGCGGATGCCCCCATGCTTTGGCATATATAAATGGTGCATGTATGCCCATCATTAGAAGTGGGTGGAAGAAGGGAGGTATTCTAATGGTGGGCATACCCACTGATCAATCTCTTTTTTTCGTTCAGCCCAGAGGCTGCATGAAAAAAAGATTACAATATCCAGTGGGGACGGAAAGTATTCAGACCCCCTTATATTTTTCACTCTTTGTTATATTGCAGCCATTTGCTAAAATTATTTAAATTCATTTATTTTCCTCATTAATGTACACACAGCATCCCATATTGACAGAAAAACACAGAATTTTTGACATTTTTGCAGATTTATTAAAAAAGAAAAACTGAAATATCACATGGTCCTAAGTATTCAGACCCTTTGCTCAGATTTAGTAGAAGCACCCTTTTGATCTAACGCCACACTTTTCAGATATTTGTAAAAAATGTTGAAAACCATTTATCATTTTCCTTCCACTTCACAATTATGTGCCACTTTGTGTTGGTCTATCACACAAAATCCCAATAAAATACATTTACCTTTTTGGTTGTGACATGACAACATTTCAAGGGGTGTGAATACTTTTTCAAGGCACTGTACATGCACTCAAGCTTAAAAATGCAATAATTTCCCTACATACCCTATAAAGGCCAATCCAATCCCAGGTGCTGCTGGGAAAATCCTTGCTCACAGAATAGCTAATGAGAGAGTCATGGTCCGCATTCCATTCTCCCTCCGCTCTTAGAGTCACTGGAGGTTCGAGGATAAGAGGCCTCATCTGAAAAGCACATAAAAGTCACGTGTAAAGATAAACAATACATGTTTCCCATTCAGCCGTCTCCTAAATGAATGCAAAGTAAAGTGGACAGGACTGCTGACAAAATCACCACAATATTAAAGATTGACATACGGTTTTTCAAAAGGACAAACCAATGACTAGCAAAATAAAGCTGTAGCTGGTTTTAGTAGCTGATTTTAAGGGTTCAGTGATCAATGCAATATAAATGTATTTGCTTTCTTTTAGCTTTGACAGATTCCTCCAAATAGTTTTTCCACTTTGAAATTTGCCTTTGGTTTTTGAATAAAATCATAGAGCCACATTTCACTAACAGTAAAATACACAATTAAGAAACAAATAGTAACAGTTTTTACTTCTAAAGGATTTGTATTTCTGTCTATCCAGTCCTGAGATTTACACAGCCCTGCCAGACAGCAAAAAGCCAGTTTGGTAACCTCACTTTTCCCCATTCTAGTTAAGCTTTTGACAAAGCACATGCGTGTGAAATGCGTTGTCACAGCAACAGACGAGCTTGCGTTCCACGCTGGTTCACAGGCTTTTATCTCCTCCTCACACTTCCTGTTAGTGCCGCACTTCATCCAGGCATGCCGGTTTCTTGGCTCAGCTCCCCTGGTCACCGGCTCGGCTCTACCACTCCACCACAACCGACAGTGACACTTCCACAAGCAGTGACACCAGATCTCCCAGCTGTCTCCTGGCTGGCACACACGATCCTGCAGCGGGTGGTAGTGACATCTCTCAGGCACGTCTGGTTTCCAGCCATCATGGATTCCTTGGACCAGGTTTCCATCTTCCACAGCATGGACATTGGCGCCCCACTATGCTCTATCAGCTGGTCCTCTGGACGGTGTTAACAGCTCCATGCCCATGGGAATCATAGTGGTATTGTTGGCTATTTTATGAAATAAACAATGCCTACATACAGTACATGGCTGAATTGACTCCTATAGTTCTCTCACTTGATTATCTAGTCAATTGAGCGCTGTCTGATTTGTTTTCTTTTAGTTCAAGAGCAACTGCAGTAAAACATCTTTGCCATTCTGAAGCTTTCCTCCAATCACTTTGCATATTATTTTATATACTATGATTCTATACTTGCCAAATATGCTGCAGAAATCGCCCTCCACTAAGTCTGGCTGCAGCCATTTTAACTGTGGGCAGCTGAAGCCGCTGCCTGTTCACTTCCTGGATTTACACAAACACACACAGAGGCACATCTCCAGCTCTGCAGCTCTAATTGGCCCTCGTATGACTCACCCCCCCTTCCTTCCTGGCAAACTCTCACGAGAGTGAGAGAGAGAGAGAGCATGAAGTCATAAGCCTAGGCTTTTTACCAGACAAGAAAGAAGAAGTGGGCTTTATAAAGGTATTTACTGGCAGAAAAAAATGTTTTACTATACAAAGTTAAAATAACAAGGGCAAGGCAGAAGATTTAATAGATGGAAAGTTGAAAAAATGACAGAAGGTCCGCTTTAAGCAATAAAGCCTGGACACCACCCAACTCCCAGGTCTATCTGGACAGAGAAGGATCAGCAGAAGACTGGTGAGCTTATCCCTCTGCTCACTTCCCCTGTCAGCAGGTTTCTTGTTAGAACGTGTCCATTACAGCATATATGCTGGTCTTCCCCCCCAGTGCAGGTTTAGGTACCTGTACTAGCAAATTTAATAGTGCTTTTAATGATTTTGTTATAAATAAAACTCTGCATTTATGTGCGTTTATCTGCTAGCGTTTGGCTATAAAAATATTATTATTGACAGGAGAGTCTGGACAATAAACCAGATCTAAGTTTTCTTTTTTGTTTGTAGCTACCAGTTAGCATTCAATAAAATTGAGCAGTACAGGTATTAGAAAAAAGGGTTCCTGTTAATTACCTGCAAAGTGAACGTTCCAGTTACTGGTTTGTGGTCACTGATACCGTAGCTCATGTGGCTTGTATATTTTTCTAAATGAGCTTTTAAGATATGCTCAAATTCAGAGCCCACAGATTCTTCTTGTTCACTTTCTGAAATCTCCTTTAACTTCCAAAGAATACGATCTGTCCAGGCTGGTTTTCTCTTTTTCCCACTAGAAAATAAAACACATTATTCAGGATATACATCAAGGGGTCTAGACAAACCCTGATCACTGCAACTAAAGTTATGATAATTCTATGATAATTCTCACAGACATAATATTAGTGGCACTCAGTTGTAAACTGAACACGTGAAGATTTTTCCATGATCATAACAGGAGATAAGAACCACCACGCATAGCTTTTTTTATTTAAGGATGGGCAGAAAAAGAATTGTTCCCTTTTCAGTGGAGAAAGAAAATCACACTTAATGGGTTGCAGAGATTTTCTAACATGTACACTAGCATGCTAGCTCACTCCTTAAAGAACTAAAAGGCAAAATTTTTTTTCATTTTGGATAAAGAACAAAAGTATTATAAGCCCTGTCAGATTTTTTTTTCTGTATCCCATTGGGGAGATTTCCCTTTGCTTCCTGTCCCATAGCCTAACAGGAAGTGAGTAAAACGTGAAAAAAGAGAATCTCTGGTTGTCACCATTGGAGGATTTCCCTCCTGTTACTGTCCCACAGACAACTCAAAATTTTTTGGCCTTTTGAGATGAAAATGTTGTAATGTATATTTCATATCCTGCAAACTCTTTATGGGTTCCCAGTGGGTCTGATTGCCCTCATGCTGTACTCCTAGTTGTTTAATTTAGATACAACTTCGAGCCGTGGCCCTCCCACAAGCTAATAACAGTGCATTAGCAGGAAATAACAAGACTTTTTTTACTGTCAAATGGTCATAGTTATGGCAGAGCCTGGAATTATCTGGACACAATTTTGAGCTTCTACCCAACTGCTCAAAAAATAATTTGTAAGACATGAAAAGTATTTTCAGGGTTTGCTCTTCAACAATAATTTAGGTTTGTAATACTGATTCATGTGACAGGTTCCCTTAAAGGTTTAGGTATGCAAAGAGTATTGTTTATGAATGAAAGTAATAGGGCCGTGTGCCACATAAATGAATCTGATTCATCATTCAGATCTGCAATAAATCCTGCTGAGAGATCTGCCCATACTTAAGCCCCATACACATGGGCAGAATGTTGCCGGTTCAAGGAAAAAAAATAAAAATGGCAGACAATCTGCCCGTGTGTATGTCAGTTTTGCAGACTTCAGTCGGACATGCATGCTGGAAAACCAGCAGCCGACCGACTCCCGATCAGCGCTCTCTCAGCCAATGGCAGACAGTTCTGATCGGAACATTCTGGCGAGGGGGCTGTGCCCCTGTCAGAACACAACAGCTCAGCCGGGGGAGATCGCTGGACTAACCTTGCATGGTTAGTACAGCGGCTGTGACCGGAGCTGTCAGTTTTTTTTTTTCGTGCAACCCGCTGGTTGTGTGTACTCGGCTTTACTCAAACTGGCAAATGCTGTAATCTTTATCCCTGATTCAGCCACAGCATGGATACAGAGAATGCAAGATACAGGGACTGCTCCTTTTTGTACTCAAAAAAGGGATCGTTCCCTAAGTGACCATAGAGATCTGTATGCTTGATGAATGGCATTTCTGATGTTTGGAAAGGCTTTTTTATTGTTCGATGCAAAAAAGCATGCATGTGTTTTTTGTTTGGTGTTCCTAGTATGATCTGAGCACCTTAGCAGTGCTTAAAAATGGGCAGCCACAGCCTAAACAATGCACACAGCATTCTGTTCAGTACAATTTATAGACATGCCCTATGAACATGGAAGTGCAGCCTGATCGGCTTATGGGGAACGCTACATTTGGCGGGAGTCAGGAACATGCTTATCAAAAACAAGCTCTTACACTTGCTCACTGTAATTGATGCTTGAATTAAAGTAGAACTATAACAAAACTTTTTTTCCCCCCATTTTAGATGGAGTAAGGGAGAGTTATAACTGCTGTCAATTTTTTTTCGCTATCTGTGTCCCATTGCGGAGATTTCCCTTTACTTCCTGTACCATAGCCAAACAGGAAGTGAGAGGAAATCCTGGCAAATTAAGGGAATCCATTGATAACCCCCACATCACCAGAACTAGTGTGCCCTTTGGAAGATTTCTCCTCTATTACTTTTCTGAGGACAACCCAAAATGTGGGACTTTCTTTTACTTTCACTTTTAATAATGGTAAGCAGGATAAATATAGACGGTGAATCTCCATAACGAGGATGCAGGCAGCAATTAAAACTGACAAGCGTTCTAATCCCTCTGCATTCTATCCAAAACTAAAAAAAGGTTTTCCTTTAGTTATATTTTAATTGTTTCACTTATAAAAACAGGGTCATGTATGGCCACTAAAAATTTTGTATCATAGTCGTATTGGCCTCACTGTGTGATGGGGTAGAGAGCTCTGTGAAAAAAACTATCAATCATACCAACTGTATAATAAATAATCAACCTTTACACAAGAAACACAGAAATAATGGGTTAGTTTTAAACAATGATAGACATGTCTATGTTATGATGAACAAATGGGAGTCAAACAGGCAGCTGCTGATGGTACACGTTTGTATGTTAGAAGAAGGCCTGATCACTTTATCCACATACAAGCACATCACACATGCACTTTACCTGTCTTCACTTCCCATTAAGTGGCATGAAAATCCACTATTACTCCTGCTCTATGACATTTAAGCCATAACTTTATGACCACTGACATTTTAAGTGAATAAGACTGATTATCTCATTACAAAGGCATCTGAAAGTCGTTGGGAAATATTAAGCAACAAGTAAACTCATTGTCCCCAAAGATGATACATTGAAAGCAGAAAAAATGGGCATCTCAGTTTGTTGTGTATGGGGCTGTGAAGACACAGACCAGTCAAGATACCCATGCTGACCCATGTCCACAATCAAAAGCACCTACAATGGGCACATGAGCATCAGAACTGGACCACAGGGAAATGGAAGAGGGTGGCCTGGTCTGATGAATTAGCTTTTCTTTTACATCATGTGGGTGGCTGGGTGCTTGTGCATCACCTTCCTGGGGAGGAGATGGCACCAGAATACACTGTGAAGAAGGCAAGCTGGCAGAGGCAATGTGATGCTTTGGGCAATATTCTGCTTGGGGGGGGGGCGACCTTGGATCCAGCTATTCATGTGGATTTTATTTGACAAATACCACCTAACTAAACATTTTTGCTGACCAAGTTCATCCCTTCATGGAAACAGTATTCCCTGATGGTTGTGGCCCCTTTCGGCAAGATTATGCGTCCTGCCACACTGCAAGAATGGTTTGAGGAACACAACAATGGTGAGTCTTGACTTCAATATTGTCCAGATCTTAATCCATTAAGCATCTGCAGGATGTGCTGGAAAAACAAGACCGATGGAGGCCCCACCTTGCAACTTACAGGGCTTAAAGTGTTACTAAACCCACAACAGTAAAATAAGTCTGTATATGCAGCATAGCATGCTTGTTATACTCACTGTGGAACTTAAGGGGTTAATCTTCTGCATTGTGTAAAAAAGCTGTTTTATTCTGTATGCATAGATCCTCTCCCTCCTGCACTGTCTATCTGGGGAAAGCCAGCTAACACAGGCAGAGTAGCTGACCTGAACATGCTCAGTTGTGTCTTTTATGCTGGAGAGAACAGTTACTTGTTCTCAGATATAGCCAGGTCACATGATATTGACATCAAACATGTGGGAGTGTATAAAGACTGCAGTGTAAATCTACTCTTTCCTAAACTCTCAACAATGGAGAATATGCAGTTTATCATTTAACCGTGGTATACAGATCATCCAAAAAGGTATATAGTGGCAGTATTTTAATGTAAAAAGAAAATTTATAAGCTGTGGACTATTTTCATATTACTGGGTTTAGTAACAATTTAAAAGAATCTTCTACTGACTGCTTGGTGCCAAATAGAGTTTACTTAGGTCTAGCTGGGTCCATGTCTTGATCAATCAGGGCTGTTTTGGCAGCAAAAAGGGGTCCTACTCAATACTAGGTGGAAGATCATAAAAGTTACAGCTGATCGGTCTATATTAAAGAACAACTCTACCCAATACAGAATACTTCGTTTTGGACAGAGTGGGTGCATGACCAAACCTCCTGTTTGATCATCCTTGCTGTCCAGGAGCTGTCCTGGTAAGAAATGATATAGGATGACCACTGTTGAGCAAGAACAAACTTTTTGTTGTAGGTATTAACAAAGAGTTTAGTATTTCAGCTTAGCTTACTACAGGTCAAGATCATGTTGGACCCAGGAAACAAAAAACTTTGCCAGTCTCACCTAAAAAAAGGGAAGACAAAAAGGGGGTCAGACAAGCTCTGCAGCAGAATGCCTAGAATGGAAATATTGGTTTTGGATGGAGCTACTCTTTTGAAGGGGGGGGGGCAATCCCCTCTGACACAGGAGCCTTTTAGATGTTTGCATACATGAGCACCCGAGAAGCAGTTTATCTGTCAGCTTGTATCACTGTTCAATGGCTTGCATAGATGTGCAAACATAGCATGCTTTCAAGCCTAATCAGCCTGTAAGTCTGTTTGAGATATTTCTGAGTTCCTTCACGAGCACTTCTAACCTGAATTTGGGGACCTCCTAAGTCGGGAAAGCAAGTTCAGAGCCAGACACAATCAAAAGCCAATGTACACGGATCCTATTAGGTGTAACTGCATTAGGGTCCTTTTACAGATCTCACTGGGGTTCCAAATAACATGCATTTATTTTATTTGATTCATTCCCTTCCATTGACCTGTATACATCAGTGCACATGTCAAAAACAGATGAGATGCCTTAAAACTAAGAGATCTACTTGGAACATGAGATCACTTTGATTTGAGCTGCACTCAGAGAAAGTACATGCTGTAATGCAGTGTGTATGGTTTCAAGCCAGGGCTTTCTTAATGGAAACATAGTAAGGGTTTAGAATGTACATCTGGCATCACCTTAAAAGTCCACAAGATGCTCTGCTAGTTTAACACATAACAGCATTTTTCTTTTTATTGCTGCCAACCATAAAGGACTACTGGGCTAAAAAAATAAAAAGGCAGTAAATATTGGTTCAAACACCTAGCAATATCCTACAGCCCAGGTGTCTTTGAAAAATAAAAAAGGAAAAAGAAAAACGGAATGCAGACTCAAGAAATGTTGAAAAGATGGTATTTATGCTGAATAAGGCTAGCTAGATTTAGAACCGTGGATAAGTCATCTCTGCTCTAAATATTTAAGCCCTGCAGTTGACATATGGAGACAATACACTTCCCTAGAGACGTATCCAATCATTGCATTTATCTTCAATGACAACAAAAATGTAAAAATAACTTTATTCCTGGGGCAAACTGATTACTATAGAGCATTCAGCAGCCAGACAATTCAAACTAGCTTCTAGCAGACATTTAATGGACTAGATAAATATGCTTTCAATGACAATACCTGAAAAAGTTCACAAACATGAAATACAAATGTAATGATTTTAGGGTCACTGGTTACCATTATCCTGGATAATGTTCTTCTCCGTGTTAAAAGACAACTCCAACCACATTATACAAGCAAAGGATATATTGGCTACAAGAAATACTCCTACTCTTGTGATCCACCCACCCCTACTCTCCAATATGAAACTAAAGAATAAGAGGGGCGGCAACATCCAAAAAGTTTCAGTTATAACCCTTATCAACTAACTTAAGCTATTAAAGTTACAGGCATTTGGAAACTCCTTAGCCCATTCTTCAGGCAGTATACAATTGTATAATGCATGAGGAAGGAACCTAACGGGTTCTTAAAGCATGCATCTTTAATAGCATAGCATAATAATTAAAAATTATTGTTCCTTTAAGGTATGATCTATAGCATATTGCTTGTGTTATGTAATTTGTCCCTTTCTATGCTGTAAAATACCTGGTTGATCCTGCCTGTTCCCGTGTCCCCCTGTGTGTGCTGACCACGGTAATCGTGGCTGCTTATCCATGATACCTTGGTCAGTTTACCGTCCTCCATTCATCCCGCTCTCTGCTTTGAGTCTCTCCCTCAACCCCTCCCTCTATGTCTGTCAGTTCGAGGCGATCTCCTCCCTGCCCCTCCCCTCCTGCTGCTCTTCCCTGTGGCTTGAAAATACCATTTATAAAAAACTGCCATTTCCTCCGTTTTATCAAGATATATAAAGTACTGTGTGTCAGTTCTTTTTTTTTTTTATTCTAATCCTAAATACCTTTTAGCACAGCATCGATGTGCGGTCACGTGACCTTCCTCTGCTGGTCGGCTGACGTCAGAGGGGTATCTCAGCCCCTCCCTCCGCATTCCTTAGATCGGGGAAGCAGAGAGGAGGACTACATGTGGCAGCACAGAGGTGCTGTGAGAGAAGGTATTCAGGATTGGAATAAAACAAAAACAGACACAGAGCACTTTTTTTTCTTGATAAAACAGAGGGGATGGCAGTTATTGGTTATTCTGAGTTTAACACCAATTTAAAGCAATTTAAAACTTTACTCGATCGTTTAACATTGACTATTTTTAATCCTTATGCTGCTAGCATTAGTGAATAAATAGGAAGGTGTATTATATTTACTTGTTTTAAACCTTGTTTAAACATTTCTTCAATTACTTTTTTGGTTTCCAGGCCTAAACAAATGATATTACAAATACCAGGAGTCTGTAGGAGGGGAGGAGGGGTTTTCTCAGCTAAGCAAACCCACCCACCTGCATGCCTGAGCTAGGGGGCAGATAGATTCCAAAAAGAAAATGCTACATTAATCATCCTTACTCAAGATGGCCACAGCAAGAAATGCTATAGGGTGTTTTGCAATGTGATTTCTCAGCAAAATAATGCTTGGAGACATGAGACGGATATTAAAAATGAATGATATAGCCTTTTTGGTTTGTGGTGCTTGGATGCAGTGCCTCTTTAAGTTACACAATAAAGGGTATCACTTAAAAAACTTTCAGTATTAAAGCAATGGCTGGCACCATATAAGACTCTACTACTAGATATCTAAAAAAGAAAAAAAAAGCTGTATGTATTAAACCAACATTACATTTTTATGAATGACAGTCCTAAACATGATAGGATTTAGATTCTACATGGCAAATACCGTGAATTAAATGTTTGAATATGTCATTATTCTATAGATTTTCATATATTAGTAACAGCTACAACTAGGTTTAGTGATACAAAATGCTTTACTCTTACTTAAATCCAAACAGTGACTTCTTCCATCTAGAAATGAAAAATATAAATGAGTAACATCAAATGTAATTATTTTATATTCAGAGGTCTACATCACCTCTAATTTTACCTTGTATCATACACATCCGAGTTCAGATCAAACTTGTACGTAGGCTTAAATTTTAAGGGACCTTCCATAAAACCTTGAAGAAACTGTTCTTTTTTCTTGGCAATATTTAACTATAAAGTAGTAAGAAAAAGAATCAATGCAATTAAGCCAACACAAGAAAAACGCTATAAAGTACATTTACATAAACATGGTGTGATAATACCCACACAAGCTTATTTAGAAATAACTGTACTATCCTAATTGTACAGTACAGGACACAGGACTTGTATTCTTTTTTCCTTTTTTCAACATCAAATTTTTTCCCTGAAACTTCTATCATGATCTAATGGCTTATGCCCTCGGCCATCTAGCATTTTTTCAGATTGGTTATCCTTGGTGTTTTCCGACCACAGTGCAGAGCTGGCCTGTAATGTTTGTGTGCTTTGGGCACTGAATGCTGTATTAGGGTCTCACCTTGGCACGTAGAGCAATGTCTGTAGTTAGTCTTAGGGTGCTATTCAGGTCCAGGGCTGTGGTCTATTTTTATGGCTCTCAGTCTTGAGGTTATGTCCGCGGTGACAGGTAAAGCCTAAAACTCCACTATGTTTAGAATCATGGATATGGTAAGACAGGGTTTCCCTGTATAGTTACATTGGTTCCTGGCTTTTACGAACACAATTTGCAGTGTGTAGCACATTATACTATTCTACAGGTAGAAGAAGAGTTGGATGTTATTCAGTTTATTGTGGTACCCCTAACATTTTGTTTCTAAAATTTCTTAGTGCAAGCAGTTTAAACTTGCCGTTTTTGTCTCCTCCTGTCCAGACTTCTCAGGAGAATAAGGCATCTCACCTCCAAGATGACAAATTCTCTCCTGCCTTTTCCACTGAAAACACACACAGAACAATGGGCACTACTGGTCCCATCTTCTAGAGAGACACAGCCATGGGAACAGGGTCAGTGCTGGGCTTATAACAGCTCCTATATCCAGACACATACAACCTCATCCATTCCATACTTCATAAACTTAAGTTTCCAACTGGAGACCACCCACTTAGCAATGGCAGAGCACAGGCACAAGGTAGCTGGGAAAAAAGGGCTCGATAGCATGTGTTCTGTGTTTGTGCCAGTCTGCTTCCAAGACATGCCAGACCTCTGGATCCAATCTGTCATTTCAACCTTGTTCCCTCCTCGCTTCTTAACTTCCAATGTGCTTCAGATCAAAAGAAAGCATATTTATTGACTGCCTTGCACCAACTTTAGGCGCAAGGAGTGGTTGCACCAGTTCTTTTGGAAGAATAGTTTCAAGGTTTCTATTGGAACATACTCACGGTCCCAAAACCAAATGGGGGTATCCACCCAATACTGGACTTAAAATCTTTCAATAATTTACTTTGTACCAACATTTCAGATGGAATCAACAAAATATGTCACTGCTTCTCTAAAGTTAGTGGAATTTCTGGCATCAGTAGACCCATACACTTTTTGTGTTTTGCTGTAGAAGACCAACACAACCAATTTTTAGAACAGCCATTCAGGCACTCCTCTGCACCCAGAGCATTCACAAAAGTGCTGGCCCTGCATTTGGCTCTTTTACAAACCCAGGGCATTCATGTCACCTAAGCAACCTCCTACTGAAGGTCTCCTCAGACATAAAACTCTCTGTTGTTAGAAGTAGAAATGAAGGCAAAACTTTTTTTTGCATTTTGGATACAGTAAGGGAGGTTTATGACCCCTTTTTCTGTGTCACATTGAGGACATTTTTCTTCACATCCTGTCCTATAGCCACAACAGGAAGTAAAAATCCCTCCAAAGTGAGAGAAATTCATGGAGGTCGCCAAGATCACCAGAACTAGTATACTCATTGGAAGATTTCCCCTTTATTCCTGTTCTGATGACCACTCAAAATATGGGATTATTTTTGACTCTTCGATCACCAGGACAAAAAGATAGGGGAATTCATTTAACAGGTACACAAAAAAATTCTAATCCCTCACTGCTCTCTAAAGCTAGAAAAGGTTTTATCTTAAAGAATTCCAGATATGGATATTGTTACATAGCTTAACATTACCAATCAGAGAACCCTTGGCATTCATTGAGAATTGACAAAGCGGTCTCTGTGCGGCGCCTGTGCCAAGTAGGCAACCTCCTGTATTCAAAATGAAACAGGGCAGGTGCTCAGCACAAGACCCAGAAGCTAGTGGAGATCACTGTAGTATTGACATCTACTACAGTGATCTCCAACTTCTGGAGTGATTCCACAAATACGGTATATGCATAGTTACATTGGTCCAATCTGGATCTGTAAAAATAACTATACCTGGATTTTTTTCTTTAAGTTATATTTTAAAATAGCATTTCAAATGGTATCAGCATGATGGGTAATCCATACCACCTAGCTCATATACCTGACATGCTAGGCTCAATGAGCACATTTTTCCTCTTAATTTGTCAGTTCCCACTCTTATGCCGCATACACATGATCGGCCATTCCAACATCAAAATCCTGGATTTATTTCAGGATTTGGCTCAAACTTGTTTTGCATACACACAGTCACACAAATGTTGTCGGACATTCCGAACGTCAAGAACGCGTTGACGTACAACACGTACGACGAGCCGAGAAAAATGAAGTTCAATAGCCAGTGCGGCTCTTCTGCTTGATTCCGAGCATGCATGGAATTTTGTGCATTGGAATTGTGTACACACGATCGGAATTTCCGACAATGGATTTTGTTGTCAGAAAATTTGAGAACCAGCTCTTAAATATTTGTCAGTCAAAATTTCCGGCAACAAGCTCACATCGAACATCTGTTGTCGGAAATTTCGACCGTGTGTACGCGGCATTATAGGGATATTTCTCTTTACTTTGTGTGTTGGTGACAACATTGTCCCCAGGACAAGAAGTGAGGAGAAGTCTTCAATAAGGATACAGACAGAGCTATTTTAGGGCTGTTCCATGTCACTGATTCTTCACAACAAAACCTCAGACAGAAATTAAAACCTGACAGAGAATCTGACCATACATGCATGCATGCATACATACATACATACATACATACATACACACACACGCACTCAATTAATGTTTATATATGAATGCTGTCTCACCAACTTACCTGATCCTTTTCCCAAAGTAAGCTATATCGGTTACCGTTTACCACTTCTCTAATAAAGTGGATTCCAAAGTCGGCAATTCGAAAGTTCAGGTCCCCGAACCAAAACACCATACTGTTTAACAGAGGATGAACCAGGATTAAAGAACATCAAACTAAATACATAGGGACAGTAAAGCATCATTTTCTGCACAAAGTCAGCTGTGCATTACTCTTAACAATCTTATGTATTTTCTTCCTTGAAAGCGTATACTACCTTGACATTAAAGAGTAGCCCCACTTTTGTTGAGTTAAAAAAATTCCCCTCTGGGTGATCTATGTACAGGGATTTTAACAAACTTTGTTGCAGATTCCTACCTTTTGTTATCCTGAAGAAATAGCTGTTTGTTTGTGTTCATGTGCACAGTGAACCTGTATGGGAGTGATTTTTTAATTATCAATCAGCTGCTGCACGTGCAGGGCACTAATGAGGAAAGTGGCAGGGTCTACATCCCTTTAGACTTGATTTCCCATTGGGAGTATATCACTAAAATGACATTTCTGTCGCAAGTGTTGTCCCAAATCTGACTTGTATCGATTTCCCATTGGGAGTATATCACTAAAATGACATTTCTGTCGCAAGTGTTGTCCCAAATCTGACTTGTATCTTAGTGCAACAACCTGTAAGCCAAATCATACAAGATGGAAATGACATTTCTGGTGAGCGTTCTGTACACCACCTATGTACAGAATGACTCCAGGTTGCCACATTGCATTGTATATAACAGATAATTACAGTGGTTGCAGATTAAAAAGGAAAAATAATTTTTAAAAACTTTAGCCACCTCCTGCCCGCAGGTATAGGCAAATGATGGTGGTGGGGTGACTCTATTGTTCTGGGACAATGTCATATGATGTCGTCCCACTCTCGGCTGCGCTTGTGCGGGGGTGCACAGTGCAGCGATCGGCAGCGCACAGTGTCCCTGGAACATGACGCATCCCCGATCTCAGTATATAGACAATGACGCGTCTCTTTAACCATGTGATCAGCTATGTCCAATCACAGCTAATCACATGTAAACAAGGAAATGCCGGTTATTGGCTTTCCTTTCCTTACACTGACAGAGCGTAAGGAGAGCCGATCAGCGGCATTTCCTCACAGGGGAGACCTGCACAGATAATCAGGTCCTGATTATCAGTGCAGCCCCAACAGTGCCCAGCAGTGATGCCAGTCAGTGCCCAGCATTGATGCCAGTCAGTGCTGCCTTTTAGTGCCCATCAGTGCCGCCTATCAGTGCTGCATATTCTTGCCTCCTCACCAGCGTCACCTCATCAGTGCCCATCAGTGCAGCCTCATCAGCACGAATCAGTGAAAGAGAAAAAATACTTTTCTAACAGAAATTAAGAAAAACAATTTTTTTCCCATAATTTTCTGTCTGTTTTTGTTTTTTTAGCAAAAAATAAAAAACCCAGTGGTGATTAAATACCACCAAAAGAGAGCTCGGTCTTAAAAAAAAAAAAAAAAGGCAAAAATTGAATTTGGGTACACTGTTGCATGACTGTGCAACTGTCGTTCAAAGTGTGACAGCGCTGAAAGCTGAAAATTGGCCTGGGCAGGAAGGGGGTGAAAGTGTCCGTACTGAAAAGGTTAAAAGCAAAAGATACGAGTTCAGGTACAGAAACTTCATATCTCAACCATGAACTAAATCACGTTTGAAGACTGACTGTACTGCACTTTGTATGACATGCTGGGCCGCTTGTTCAACTGTACTACATTTAAACCTTGGAACCTTGGCAATAAAAGTACTGAACAGAAAATGTGCTGCACATCTAAACTTACTCATGATCCAAAATTCCACCAATGCTTTCCCCGTCAAACTGCTGGGCCTCCAGCATCCTCTCAAAATCATCCAGCCTTTGGTTAGTATTCTCCATATGTGCAGGCAAATGGCAGTTCATGAAGCACAACATGTGTCCGTATACAGACATACGCACAGTCACGCCTCCTTTGTTACCCTTTATAAAAGCAATAAAAACATTTATTGAAATACTACAATCACAGTACAATGATAATCAATCCCATGAGTCAAAAAAACCTTCTTAAGGCAGCAAACTCCTAAGGTGACTCTTCAATTCTCTTGCCATGCCACAAGTACTAGACTTGATCTGTAAATTGTCAAGTACACCTGTCTTAAGAGTACTATATGGGCTACCACTGCTGTCTGAAAATGCTACTTTCCTGGCTGTGTCTGCCTTTCATACCAGACACTGGCCTGAAACAAGCAGGTAACAAGTAAAAAAAAAAAAATCTATAAAATGGCAAGATTCTTTATCTCTGTACTTGTTCCTGGCCAGTGACTTAAAGTAATAATAGCAAAAAGATGAGCAAGGTAACCAAGTAACTAGGATTTTCAGGGCGAAAAATTAAACAATGAAAGCCCACATATTTCTGTCCATTAAGGTTTTCTGTACTTGCATGATGAAATGTAGATGGAAGATTTTACTACTAATACTTCCTACTACTACCAAAAACGGATGAAGGCAGAATGGGGCCCTAGGCAAAGTAGCAATTTTACCCCATCCCTTTGACTGGCATTGAAAAGGATTGCAACAGCCACAGAGAAGCCTTTCCATTTGCAATTTCTGTATTGGTATGACCCCATTTGTGAACTGACAGGCAGGTGAACAGGTTTGACCTATTGTGCTGCCCCCATGGTTTATTGTAGGAGCACGAAGTACGTTGGAGCTGGACCCTCTAGACATGGACTGGACCGTGGCTTCCTGCATAGGTTGCCTTGTAAATAATCCAGCTCAGCTGCTTACTGTACTCATCCCAGTGCTTGACTGGATGCTAACAAACTGTCAACCACATCAGTTATATTATATTGCTTGCTTTATATTATTTATTTATTGTTTTATATTCAGAGTGTGATCAAATAGGGCAGTATAGCTGTTGAGGTTTTTTTTTTTCTGTGGGCAATACACACAACAAAAAACATAGATCCAAAAGCAACAAAGTGCATGACATCGTGTCTTACAAAGTAGCAGCCATGTACAGTGCTTCTGGAAAGTATTCATGGCGCTTCACTTTTTCCACATTCCACAGCCTTTCCAAAATGGATTGAATTAATTATTTTGCTTAATATTCTACAAACAATACCCCATAATGACAACGTGAAAGAAGTTGGATTGAAATCTTTGCAAATTTATTAACCACTTCAGCCCCGGAAGGATTTGCCCCCTTAATCACCAGGCCATTTTTTGCGTTACGGCACTGCGTCGCTTTAACTGATAATTGTGCGGTCATGCGACGTTGTATCGAAACAAAATTTATGTCATTTTTTTCTCACAAATGGAGCTTTCTTTTGGTTGTATTTGATCACCTCTGCGATCTTTATTTTTTGTGCTATAAACAAAAAAAAAAGGCAACAAATATTTTTTACTTTAAAAAAAAAAAACACAAAATTTCTTCATCAGTTTAGGCTGATATGTATTCTTCTACACATTTTTGGTAAAAAAAAAACGCAATAAGCGTATATTGATTGGTTTGCGCAAAAAGTATAGCGTCTACAAAATAGGGAATAGATTTATGGCATTTTTATTATTTTTATTTTTTTACTAGCAATGGCAGTGATCTACGACTTTTGGTGGGACTGCGACATTTCAGTAGACAGATAGGACACTTTTGATACTTTTTTGGGACCACTGACATTTATACAGCAATCTGAGCTAAAAATAGCAACGGATTACTGTATAAATGCCATTGGCAGAGAAGGGGTCAACACTAGGGGACGATCAAAGGGTTAAATGTGTGTTCTAGGGAGTGTTTCTAACTGTGACTGCCTGCAGGAGGAGACCGATCGCTGTTCGTAGCCAGTATGAAAAGCAGATCTGTCTCCTCTCCCCTGACAGACTGGAGATCTGTCCGTCTACATTGACAGACCTCTGTTCTGTCTCTCTCAGGAGCGATTGCGGGTGCCCGGCAGACATCGCAGCTACCGGGCACGTGCATCAGATTCTACGTCATGCGGTGCGCGTGCAGGGGAGCCAACCTGCTGCCGTAGAACGATGGCGGCTGGTCGGCAACTGGTTACAAAAAAAAAAAAATACCTGTACATAAGTATTCACAGCCTTTGCTCAATACATTGCTGAAGCACCTGAGGCACCAATTACAGCCTCAAGTCTTTTAGCTTGGCACACCTATTTTTGGGCAGTTTCTCCAATTCTTCTTTGCAGGACCTCTCAAGCTGCATCAGTTGGATGGGGAGCGCCGGATGCACAGCCATTTTCAGATCTCTGCAGAGATGTTCAATTGGTTCAAGTCTGGGCTCTGGTTGAACCACTCAAGGACATTCACAGAGTTGTCCCGTAGCCACTCCTTTGTTATCTTGGCAGTGTGCTTGGCGTCGTTGTCCTGTTGGAAGGTGAACCTTCCCCCAGTCTGAGGTCCAGAGCGCTCTGGAGCTGGTTTTCATCAAGGATGTCTCTGTACATTACTGCATTCATCTTTCCCTTGATTCTGACTAGTCTCCAAGTTCCTGCAACTGAAAAACATCCCCAGCAATGCTTCACTGTAGGGATGGTATTGGCCGGTAATGAGCGATTGCTGGTTTCCTCCAAACATGACGCTTGCCATTCAGACCAAAGAGCTCAATCTTTGTTTCATCAGACCAGAGAATTATATTTCTTACGGTCTGAGAGTCCTTCAGGTGCCTTTTGGCAAACTCCAGGCAGGCAGTCATGTGCCTTTTACGGAGGAGCGGCTTCCATCTGGCCACTCTACCGTACAGGCCTGATTGGTGGAGTGCTGCAGAGATGGTTGTTCTTCTGGAAGGTTATTCTCTCTCTACAGAGAAACACTGTTCACCTCCCTGACTAAGGCCCTTCTCCCCCAATTGCTCAGTTTGGCCGGGTGGCCCACTCTAGGAAGAGTCCTGGTGGTTCCAAACTTTCATTTACGGATGATGAAGGCCACTGTACTCATTGGGACCTTTAATGCTGCAGAAATATTTCTGTACCCTTCCCCAGATCTGTGCCTCGATACAATCCTGTCTCGGAGGTCTACAGACAATTCCTTGGACTTTATGGGTTGGTCTGTGCTCTGACATGCAAGGTTAACTGTAGAACCTTATATAGACAAGTGTGTGCCTTTCCAAATCATGTCCAATCAACTGAATTTACAACAGATGGACTCCAATCAAGTTGTAGAAACATCTCAAGGATGACCAATGGAAACAGGATGCACCTGAGCGCAATTTTGTAAATACTTATGTACATATGATTTTTTTTCGTTTTTTATTTTTCATAAATTTGCAAAGATTTCAAACAAACTTCTGTCACGTTGTCATTATGGGGTATTGTTTGTAGAATTTTGTGGAAAATATGAATTTAACCCATTTTAAAATAAGGCTGTAACATAAAAAAATGTGGAAAAATTGAAGCACTGTGAATACTTTCCGGATGCACTGTATTTAAACACATCACTTTTTATGAACAAGCGGAGGAGATCCTGTCATTAAACTGCTCCTCCTCCATATAGAGAACAAGATACATTGTAGAAGTGTAGTAATACAAAGCCTATGAATGACAGAAAGGGCAGAAGCGGGTGGGTGAGTGGCGCAACTTCTCTAAGCAGCAGCGGCAGATGTTAACCTTTACAGGGCAATATCTGGTGGCTGTGAAAGAGATGTGATGAATTTTAACAGAAGTAGCTGCCTGTGTTCTGACAGGGGGACTGCCCCCCCCCCCCCCCCCCGCCAGACCACACCGGCAGCCATTGGCTGCCAGCCCCGATCAAATGCTGGTTTTCCAGCATGCCCTTTCAACTGGCTTCTGTCGGACACGCTGATGCACCCATGGGCCAAATTTCATCTGGTTTCTGTAGACCCGGCTGATATTCGGCCCGTGTGCACCAGGCTTTACCATTTATTATTGATAGGTCACTCACCCAGTAGCCATACAGTCCAGTGCGAATGTAATTGGTACGAATGTCTTGTACAAAGGGAATGTGCTTGTGCTTTACAAAGGTCAGTAGTAGCAGCCCCTGCATCCGAATTGAAGAAAGCTGAAATAAATGAAAGCGATATGTCAGAGACTGCAAATAGACATTTTGTTTAGACCAACACGTTTGTTGCAGTATGATCATTTTACAGATAAAAATAACATATTGATCAGGGTTGCTGACAGACAAGATTTAGGCTTTAAAGAAATCAAGCTGGGCTCCATTGCTTTTTTTCTGCAAAAATCTATGAACAGGTTCCTTTACTTATTACAAGAGTGTTAATATTAGAATGGCAGAATTAATAAGACTCCACATAGGCCATCATTAAGTTCTTTATAAAATCTAGTGTAGTGTGAAAAGTTCTTTCTGATGCCAAGTTTATTATAAAAAAAAAAATTTTCATGATGAGTCAAAATATCAGCGATTTCTTTTAGCGCTTGCGTAGGGGTCATGCAAAAGCAACTTCCTGTCTTTTACTGTAGCCTATCAAATGATGGAACCAAATTTAGTAAAATGTCACAAAATTACCAAATCAACCTAATTGTTAATACAAGTCATGCCGCAATATACTGTATGGTCAATTTCCTGATAGCATTTGGCAAACATATTGACTTTATTATTATTTTAAATAATGTTATATTAGTTTAGGCAACAGAAGTGTCTGGTCTACTACGGTCTACATTTAAAGCAGAACTAAACTCTCTCAATCAACATTAACTACTTTTATACGTTATGCCTAGTGCACACGATCAGAAGAAAAATACAGTTTTCGAAGCAATCGTACGATAATCTGATCCTTAGTACACAGCTTTCGAGAGCCGATCGCGACAGTTATTATTATACAGGATTTATATAGCGCCGACAGTTTACGCATGGATGAGTGTACCCGTATTATATATCTGAGAGATATATATTTTCATGGGGCAGAAGACAGATAGCCCGTATCTTTAGTAAGATCGTATTTACTAGTATATTTTCTCTTTTTCATCTCATTTTTATATGTGGCTAATAGATGGGAGGAGAGACAGATGTACCCCCATCTCTTCATACCGGTTGGTGTTGGTGAGTAGATCTTGAGTTTCCGCTAAATAGCCTGGAGCCTTTATATTGAATATAAGAGGATATAATAATCCTCATATTGTCTATATGTGTATATCAAGAGAAGATTCACCAATTAAACTTGGTAAGTGTAAATATTACCACATAGGGATAGAACTTTGGTTCATATATAATGGCATTGACCTCACCCTATAGGGATACCTGTTATGGTAATTTACATAACCTTTATTATAAATGGTAAGTTTTAGATAAGTGGCCTTTTGGTACCTAGGGAAGTGCACCCTCATCTAGTTCTAGTAAATCCACAAGCTGCTGCATTCCAATAGAAGAAAAAGGGAAATATAAGTTTGTCCTCCATCAACCATCATCCTGTGAACTGCATGCAGTCTGCACAGATCAGCACTGCCCGTCATAGAGATGTGGTTTATGGAACCATTTGACAACATGACCAATTTTTTTCAAGCAAAGAATTAAATATAGATACATACCTTTATATAACCTAGAGGAGCCAAAATGTCCATAAGAAAAAGACTCCATGGGTCATCAAAGGCCAGATCTGATAGGAAGTTTACTATCTTTGAATTCACTTCTTGCAGTCTAAAATACAGACAATATTAACAATGTAGATTTGAATTGGGATTTTTCTTTTTTTGGTTGTATCATGGATTCACACACATCAGTATTTGGCACAGTGTCATGTTAATGCTCTTTATCTGCATAGAAAAGCACAAAGGACAGCAAAAGACATATCTGATGTGAACAAGCTGTAAAAGACACAAGCCTCAATTTACTAAGCTATAATACATGTGTTATTTGCCATAACTATCGTTCTTGTCAGTTATCTGACTGAAATTCTCAACTCTTAATGCTTCAACTAAGATTCATTAGGGCAAATTTGTTAATCAAGCTATTTGTTGTCATTTTTCAAAGTGTCAAATTACAAATACCCCAGTATGGGGCTTCAAGAGTAAAGTATGGTAAACATTTGACGAATATCAACAGGCTCAACAGAAACCGGCTGACATTCGGCCCACGTGCGAACACCAGCCTGGCCAGCTTCTGTCAAAAGGGCATGCTGGAAAACCAGCATCTGATCGGTATCCGATCAGTGCTGGCAGCCAAAGGCTGTGAGCGCTGACCGGTGTGTTCTGGCTGGGGGCAGTCCCTGTAAGAACATAACAGCTCAGCAGGGAGATTGCTGTACTAAAATTGCATTGTTAGTACAGTGGCTCCTCCTGAGCGCTTCTGTTTTTTTTTTGGTTCAGCCTGCTGGGATGAATGAAATAAAACTGATAGCATGTACCTGGCTTTAAGATGGGATATTTACAGCCAGGGCAGCCATCAGAATTTTTTGGGCCCCTTACAGAGCTTTAGGCTTGGGCCCATGGGCCATCCCACCGAATATGCACTCAGCCCACCTCCTCACACTTGCACGCACTCAGCTCCCCCTCCTCGCACCTGTACACACTCAGCTCCCCCTCCTCACACCTGTACACACTCAGCTCCCCCTCCTCACACCTGTACACACTCAGCTCCCCCTCCTCAGACCTGTACGCACTCAGCCCCCCTCCTCACACTTGTAGGCACTCAGCCCCCCTCCTCACACACCTGTACGCACTCAGCCCCCCTCCTCACACTTGTACGCACTCAGCCCCCCTCCTCACACCTGTACGCACTCAGCCCCCCTCCTCACACCTGTACGCACTCAGCCCCCTTCCTCACACCTGTATGCACTCAGCCCCCCTCCCCACACCTGTATGCACTCAGCCCCCCTCCCCACACCTGTATGCACTCAGCCCCCCAATCATGTATATATGTCAGCCCCCTTAAACCTGTATATATGTCAGCCCCCCTCCGCACACCTGTACGCACTCAGCCCCCCCAAATCCTGTATATATGTCAGCCCTCTCACACCTGTATATATGTCAGCCCCCCTCCTCACACTTGTAAATATGTCAGCACTCCTCACACCTGTACGCACTCAGCCCCCCTCACACCTGTATACATGTCAGCCCCCCCTCACACCTGTATACATGTCAGCCCCCCCTCACACCTGTATACATGTCAGCCCCCCCTCACACCTGTATATATGTCAGCCCCCCTCACACCTGTATATATGTCAGCCCCCCCTCACACCTGTATATATGTCAGCCCCCCTCACACCTGTATAGATGTCAGCCCCCTCTTACACCTGTATACATGTCAGGCCCCCCACATATACACATCTGTAAACACACAAAGCTCTGGCCCCTCCCTGTACACAAACAGCCCCTTCCCTTTCCTTCACAGCCCCTACTTGTAAAGGAGATCTTCCTACCTGGTCCCAGCTCCTGTTTCCACAAAGCTGACATGTTGCTCAGACACAGAGGGGCTGCAGCCGATCACACTACATAACACAGTAGTACATGCAACACACGAGGGGTGCACATGCACATAGTAGCCAGAGGTGGCAGTAGAGAGCTCGATGTCAGAGCTCAATGCAACAGAGAGCAGACACTGCAGAGATAGTTTCAGCACTGCACAACACGGCTCCCCTTTACCCGCTCCTGCCTTCTCCTAGCCTGGTCAGGCCCCTCCAGACGCTCGGGCCACTTACAGTTGTATCAGCCGTACCCCCCTGATGGCGGTTCAGTTTACAGCTAACTATTTGGTACGAGTATCTAAACACATTACATGGATTGTACATGTTTTTCAATATATCTCCCTCAGAGTGAATTGACTTTTTAAGACCAAGTACCAATACTTTTTTTCAAGTACTCGCCGATACCGATTATCGATACTTTTTTTAATGTCATTTGACATATATATATTTTTTACACTGCTTTCTCTTTTTTTGGGGGGGGGGGGGGATTGGACAGTGTCAGCTCCTTCCTCTGCTCCCCATCTTGACAGATCAAGGATGAGAGGGGACCAGAGGAGGACCCGGGGAGGACACAGGGGACAATCGGGGATGATCAGTGCGGCGGTGGGGGCAGTTACAAGCACCGATCTCCCTGACAGCCGCGGGAGGAAGAGGAGGAGGAGCAGCTGTCAGAAAAGGTATACAGGGAGATCAGTGCTTGTAACTGCCCCCACCGGCTGCCTCGCCCCCCTGCTATACTGAGGATGCTGGGTGTACTAGCCTCCTGCCAGATATCGGGTCAAGCATTGGAGCATTTGCAGGAGTACAAGTACTCCTGCAAATGCTCGCTATCGGCACCTGTCGGTATCAGAAACCTTCTGTGTGCAGCAGCCCCCCTCAGCTCCTCTAATACTTACCTAAGCCCCCTCTCTATCCAGCGATGTACACAAGTGCCTTGGTCCTCCTGTTTTCCTCTCCCTTCCAATTGGCTGAAATACAGCAGTGGCGCCATTGGCTCCCACTGCTGTCGATCAATTCAGTTAGCCAATCAGGAGAGAGAGCGGGCAGGGCCTAACCGAAGGAGGGTGGTCACAGAGGGGGAGCAGAGAAGGACATGGAGGGGGACAGTCTGGGATGACTGGTGCGGAGGCGTGGGCCGTTACAAGCACTGATCTCCCTGTATAGATTTCAATAAAGCAGCTCTATTCTGTGATGCACTAAGGCAGTGCATGATGGGAGCAGATCTACAGCAAATGATGGAAGCAGAAACATTTTTTGAAAAATAAAAATAAACTTGAAATTTTAAAGCATCTGTGGAAGAGGAAAGTGAACATTGGGATGGCTTGGGCAGAAAGGACATTAGAAAACACTTCTATTTATTATGAAAAGTGAAATTCTGCCTGAAAAGGTGAACTTAGCCTTTAAGTAGAAATTCATTCATCAAAGCAAGCAAATCAGGAAGAAGAGACAGGTCCATAACCAAAAGATACTAGCAAAAAACTGAAGCAATGCTAAGAGTGGGAAGGGTTATGCTGTGTGTCAAGCTTTGCTTTTTGCCATTGTCCAATCACCTGGAGGTGGAGCATAAACCACCATCATATCATATCTTATCACATCACCACCATAACAAATTAACCCTCCTTTGATGTATGATTAAGAAATTACTTTTGGTTTGTGATCTGCAAAGGGTTTACTGATTAGATGCTGGGAAAAGACTATACATAGATGTAAGAATATATAATAGTGAAAGATAGTGCCACTTTGCTACAGTTAAAGTGTTTCTAAACCCAGGACCC
Source organism: Lithobates clamitans (assembly GCA_037952925.1). Taxonomy (NCBI): domain Eukaryota; kingdom Metazoa; phylum Chordata; class Amphibia; order Anura; family Ranidae; genus Lithobates; species Lithobates clamitans. The sequence goes on from JBBGZY010000199.1 coordinate 6,038,732, forward strand.
TGCATTCACTATATCTGGTCTCCCACAGTACACAGAACATGGAAATGCAATTGTTTAAATATAAACTGCTAAATACCTTTTCTGATCAGCAGTATATAGCAGTCTTGTGACTTCTATCAGTGTCTGGCCAAGCACTGGTTAAAGCTAGTAGGAGGAGTTTTCATTCTTCTCTGACTGTCCTATGAGGCTGCATGACCCCTGACTTTCTGCCTGGACAGTGCTGATTGGCCTTGTGCTGATCACATGCACCCCCCCCCCCCTCTCTAGGACACCAAACTGAGCATGTGCAGAGTTCCCCCAAGGTTCTGTACTATCAGGAGATGGACTGGGGAAGAAGGGTAGGATCAGAGAAGACCAGATTAAACAACCTTTTTGCACAATGTGGAGGATTAACAACGTAGGGTCCACAGTGAGCATAACAAGCATGCTTTACTGCATATACGGACTGATTTTAATGTTGTGGGTTTAGTAACACTTTAACAATGCTGTCATAAGGAATTATGCAGATTACAGAATAAAACAAATAGCATATTCAACATTAAAACTACTTGACCATCTACTTTTTCCTAACACATTTGGTCAACTTAAACGAAATAGAAGAAATGGTCACAAAAGTGGAGTTGTTGCCAACAGCAACCAATCAAGTAACTTTCATTGAAAAAATAAACCAGAACTGGTTTATGAGCAATAACTGAACTGTGTTCATTTTCTTTTGCCTAGCTTAAATGAATAAGACGCTTAGAAACTTTCTAAATCACACAGGATGACACTTACCCAATGACATACATATCGATATTTGAAACAGATGAATCGAGGAGAAATAATGAGCTGAGATCTCTAGGTGGTGATGCTGTCCCCACATTCCAGGTAACAACGTGCAACCTAAAGACAGAAGACAAGCCATATGTTACCACATATAAGCACAAGGTGAGAATCAAAGTATATCAAATTAATTTGTAAATGCATACGCAAGATATTTAGCAAAAAAAAGGTCACAAAGAAGCCACCCATAGGCATACCAATACCCATTGATAAAGACAAAAAAAGTGAACATGGCTAATACAGGGTACAACGTATCACTACCCTTTGCTTTTGCATGCTTTAATTCTCAGATTACAATTACCATTTTTCTTTGTATAGCACCATCACATTTTCTAGAGCTATGCAGAGGAACCTCAGGAAAATATGCATATTAATAACAACACAGAACACCACAAAAAAATAGAATAAAAATAAAAAAAATGACATGAAACATAAGGCAGAAGGATCCCTGCTCAAGAAAATCTTCACTCTAATAACAGAGGACAGGTAGTGAAACAAAAGCTAGATAAAATCTTGATTGGTAAGGACCAACCATACAGTATAGGATAAAAAATAGGGCAATTATTGACAGAGAGGGCATTACAGAGTAAAGGTGCAGCACAAAAGAGAAACCTTAAATAACATATTAAAAGGCGAATTGCCTACTACAATTTTAAGCAGATCCATAACGTAAAAAAAATTTTTAGTTCACATGTCATATGCAAATACACACAAAATAAAGTGGATTAATCGGAAGACCTGAAATCCTGCATTCTTGAAGGTATCTTTTTTCCACAGATTAGAAAAGCTTGGTCAATAGATCGGCAGAGCTCTTCGTGTAGGTCATCATCGGAGCTTACATCTTCCATGCAGGTCATAAGCTGCGCCACTCTCTGACGCAGCACGAACCTACTACACGAGCCAGTACTGCTCAGGCTGTCTGAGCGTGCACGGTCCTCTGCACTGTATGGGGGCAAGGATAAAAAATCTAGATCCAAGCGCTCAGTGCCGCGTCTTTCCATCCTGTCACTGGCAAATTAATAACAATAGGCAAATCTAAAAAGCGTACTAATCTTACATGCCCAAAGAAAGCTGCACTATTCAGAACTTATGTTGTACTAAGAGGTTTTACTAATCTCAGGACAAATAAGCCCTTTGTGTGTGCTTGTGTAAAAGCTAAGAAATAGAAATCCCAGGCAAATTCTTCAGTGTCCAGAAAACCCAATTAATTTACACAAAGTGGAGGAAAGGCATTTTCTTTAATGCAGACAACTCTGTGTTCATTCCCAGTATAAAGAGTACACTGATCACCATCTTATTAGTACAAAGAACACAAACTTTCACTTGGATGAGGTCTTCCATCCTGAATAAATGTTACAGCCCACACACATGCATACGGTATTTCGGTAATGCTGCCACATGGATTCCCAAGTTTGGGTCAATCATCAAGCCCGTCCCCCAATCACGTACTTAATGTTTTTTTGGGGGGTTTATGTACTAAAGGCAAATCCACTTTGCACTACAAGTGCACTTGGAAGTGCAGTCGCTGTAGATCTGAGAGGGACATGCAAGGAAAATAAAAAACAGCATTTTTGCTTGTACATGATTGGATGATAGAAATCAGCAGAGCTTCCCCTCATTTCAGATCTTCCCATCAGATCTACAGCGACTGCACTCTCAAGTGCTCTTCCAAGTTGAAGTGGCTTATATGCTAAAATAATTTCTTTGGGTGATTCAATGTCAAGTCAGTACAGCATAAAGTGGACTTTATCCAGAAAAAATGTACTATTCACTCCATATGTTAAGGAGAAATTCCAAGTATTGATATTTTATACAGTTAGGCTGGGTTCGCACCTCCGTGTGAAGAGCTCACAGCAGGGGTACAGTGCGTCCCTGTTCACTGTTTCAGGACCGATTTCAGACCTGAAATGGACCAGAAGACACACAGGACTTGTGTGCAATTCACTCCGCAGCCATCCCAGAGCTGTGTGAACTGGCACCATTGGGAGTTGATGGTCACAGGATCCTGACATGTGAATTATATGCGAGGAAACCTGCATCCAATTCGCAATAGTGTGAACCCAGCCTTACATTGGTCCAGTTTGTACCAATGTAACGATGCATATACCATACCTGGTCGATGCGCCTGGAAGTTGGAAATCACTGAACTAGACACCGCTATAATCAGTGATCTCCATTTGCTTCCAGGTCCTATGTTGAGCAGCGGCCCTCCTGCATTGTGAGCACAGGCACAATTCAGAGAATATTTAGCATTTTTTGAATGAATGTAAAGCATTCACCGAATGGTGCCCACGCTGAGCAGCTGACCTCCTTTGTTGACAATGCATCAGGCCAGCTGCTCAGCACAGGACCTGGAAGCAAGTGGACATCGCTAGAGTAGTTGTGTCTACTTGAGTGACTTCCAGTTTTCAGGGACATCGACTAGGTATGGTATATGCATAGTTACACTATGCCAAGCTGGACCAATGTAATTATGTATAAAATATTCATACTTGGAATTCATCTTGAAAACATACAGATGATAAACCACACCCCACAAAAACCTTAGCCAGCCATACATGGATTACAATATGGAAGGTTCAGCAGGGCCTGGCCAAATTTCAATCAATAGATAGGCAGGCAGATTGTACCCAAGACGATCTATCAAACGACTTAGGTACAACCAACCGGTCAGATTTTTTTTTATGCAATTACTGCCAGCGACAATAGCCATTAGAAATAATCACTGTATACCGGGCCAGGAAGGCTCCCCACGTCCCCCCCCCCCCCCCCCAACAGAATACAATAGCAATGTGGGAGGAATGTCCCCATCAACACATCAAGTGATTTTCTTTCCTTTCACCTGTGGTGGAGTAAAATCAAGTAATCTATGGGCTGCTTTAGGGCCTGTGTTTGCTTCAAGCAAGTTGTGTGGTCCCATTTAAGTCTATGGAAATGCAAAAACTGATTGAATCAGTTCAAATACAGGTCAGAAGCAGGCAAACTGTACCCATCAATGAAATCTAAATGGTCTCAGAAGTGTCTCAATTGTCTTGCAGGTAAAAATAATGGGACATAGTGGGCAACCTTGTCAGGTGCCTCATTTCAAAGTAAAATGTGTAAAATGTATATATAAAACGTATAAAAGGTATAAAAAGGTATAAGGAATTATTGAACTGTAGGGTGAGCGTTTAATAAGCCGAGTCCAAGCTAGGAATTTTAACCCACATCAAAGAGCTGCAAAACTTGCCAAAGATACTGCCAATCAACACAATCGAACACGCTCTATTACCAGTACTATTCATAACTGAATCTACAGACTCCAACAATCTGCGGATATTGATCACAGTAGATCTGTTTAAGATGAAACCTGACTGATCAGTGTGTATCAATTTAAAGTGATACTAAAGTCTGTTTTTCTTTTTGCTAAAAATGACAAACATCTTATACTTACCTGCTCTGTGCAGTGGTTTTCCACAGAGCAGCCCAGATCATCCTCTTCTCGGGTCCCTCTTCAGCTCTCCTTGCCCCTCCCCCCTGTTGTGTGCCTCCACAGCAAGCAGCTTGCTGTGGGGGCACCCAAGCCGAGCCGCTGCTTCCTGCATCCATTTTGACACATAGCCCCCTTTCTCTCCTCATTGGCTCACTGATTTTGATTGACAGCAGCGGGAGCCAATTACGCTGTGCTGCTGTCTCAGCAAATGCGGAGGGTAGTCCTGGACAGCCGAGTCTCTTGTGCAACATCGCTGGATCTAGATGGACCTCAGGTAAGTATTAGGGGGGCTGATGCACACAGAAGGCTTTTTATCCTAATGCATAGAATGCATTAATATAAAAAAAAAACCTTAAGTAAAGGAATTTTTTTTTTTTGCACATTCATACTTACCTATGTGGATGCAGCATGGGTCCAATGCTGCATCTGTCCCCCGGTGCCTCTAAACTGAGAACCGAGAGATCAAATACCGCTGATCACTCGATTTTCAGAGCTCCGTGAGCTGAGAGCTGCTGACTGTCAGTCACAGCTCTCTGCTCTTCTCCTTCCTTACTTGTTGGAGCGCTGGGCTGTGGAGGGGGGCAGAGCGGCCGTCTCAGGCTTTCAGCAGGTCACTGACAGGCTGAGCCGGGTGTCAGTCCAGGCACCTGGTAGATCCAGACTCTGTGGTCGGGATGACGCGGTGCTTGGACTGACATTGGTGACGTCAGAAGAGAGTGGTCTGCTCTCTGCTGAAAAATGGGTCACAGGAGTGCAAAACGAATTGCACTCCTTTGATCCATAGAAGTACAGCCAAACAAGTTTTGGCTATACTACTTTAAGGATTATGGAGGACAAACGAGTAGTTCACACTCTAGCTAACAGCTGAGGATAGCAATAAATTTTAACTATAAGATTCCAACAAAGTCAGATCCCAGTTTGGATATGACAATTATTGTCAGCTTATTTATCAAAGTAGGTAAAGACCCCTGAGACTCAGCTGAATTAAAGGAAGAAGACAGAGCAACATAGTCAAATGTAACTTTTGAATCATAAAGCTCTGGAATGTATGATTTAATTGCTTGGGAAATAGAAGGGTTGTCTTTGAGCAGCTGTCCACTGGGAGAGATAATAGCATCCATATTGGAGATAACGGTCTACGTTGATACTAGCAGGGTTAATGTTTTTGGGCTAAAAAAAAAGCTTTGGTCATAGAGATGGATCAATACAATTGTTGGGCATCATCCCAAGTTCTATGATTTTCCAAACTAGGGTTGTTAAATATTTATTTTACTCTCCAGGGAACCAAGTGCATACACAGATCTCTGATTGGTAGCCCAGTTGTCCCCTAAAAAACCCTATATGCAAGCACAGAGCCCCCTGCCTGTCTCTAACTGTGTGATCTTTCACTATTATGAATGAACAATCACTGCTGCTTGTTCATTTGTAAGAGTAAAATATCCTTCAAAGCTTTGGCTCTGTGTAAAGTATCTGCAATGTGTGTGTACAACCAGCTGCAGATACATTACACAGAACCGCAAGTCTCAATGATCTTTTACTATTATGAAGGAGCTATCAGTGCTACACATTCATTCATAAAAGAGTTGTGGTTCTTTGCGTGTCTATTAGGGTTGCTTGTACAAATGCATAGTCCGGCCAATAGATGACAGAGCGCTACAGCACTGTGTGAGTTTTTGCTATTTATGAATAAGTGATTGGCAATATCAAGCAGGTGCCATGTATAACACAGCTTGACATAGCTGATTGCTCATTCACAACACTGAAAGTTCACACAACACTGCAGCGCTGTGCGATACATCAGCTGGGCTGTGGATGTGTACAGCTGCTGATAGAGACATAGCACTGCTGGCTGTGTGATCTGCTTATGTTAATGGCAGTGCTGGTCTTCAGAGTGGCCCCTGGTGCCAGAGACCAGAGCTGTCAATTTAAAATTCCTCACCTTCCTAGCAGTGTTGTCGGACAGGTAAGGGGGTTGGGTGTAGACCTGTCAGACCACGCTGCTTAGAAACGAAGGAACAAATTTGAAAGGGACCAAGTGCTATATTCATTCCATCCACTAGGTAGTTAAAAGATAAAAATATTTAATAGTATCTTAAGAAACACTGCAAGTACAGAAAAAAATCATGTTGATCCCCTAGAAACCCATTTAAAGCGAAGTTCCACCCAAAAGTGGAACTTATGCTTGTTGTACTCCTTCCCCCCTCCGGTGCCACATTTGGCACCTTTCGGGGGGGAGGGGAGACAGGATACCTGTCTTTCACAGGTATCCTGTCCCCACTTCTGGGAGCCTCAGCCGTGAGTATTTGCGTCATCGCTGGGGCTCCCTCCTCCTCCCTGCTACTTCCCCGGCTGCTGGCCCAGTAGGAGAGAGGAGCGAAGCCTTGTGCATGCGCAGTAGGGTTGCCGGCGTGAAGCTGCAAGGCTACACTGCCGGGTGCTGGGTTCCCTTACTCAGAATGGAGGCAGCATGTACCCGACAGCTGACGGAAGTGTCCGATTATTAAAAGTCAGCAGCTGCAGTATGTGTAGCTGCTGGCTTTTAATTTTTGCAGTGGTGGGCAGACCTCCGCTTTAACTCCTAACTTTGTGTTTAAACTAAACACATAATATTTGAGTTGCTGATGGGCACATTTTCTTATAAGGGGCACACTGATGGGCACATTTTCTCTTAAGGGCACACTTAATGTAAGGTTCACTCTGATGGGCACAACAAAATGTGTCCAGAGTGCTCCTTAACATAAAATAAGGGGCATTCTGATGGGCACATTGTAGGTTAAGGTTCACTCTGATGGGCACATTTATGCTAAGGGACACTCTGATGGGTATATTTAATGTTAAGGGGCACACTGATGGCCACATTTTATGTTAAGGGGGCACTCTGATGAGGGCACCTGATGTAAAGGGGGCACTCTGATGGGGAGACCTGATGTAAGGTGGCACTGTGATGAGTACATCTGATGTAAAGGGGCACTCTGAAGGGCACACCTGATGTGATGGAGACACCTGATGTAAAGGAGCACTCTGATGATGGCACCCAATGTAAGGGGCACTCTGATGGGGACAAATGATGTAAGGGGGCACACTGATGGGAGACATCAGATGTAAGGGGGCCTTCTGATGAAGAAACCTGATTTAAGAGGGCACGCCGACGGGAATACCCGATGTAAAGTGGCACTCTTATGGGGACACCTGATATAAGAAGATACTCTGATGGAGGCAACTTATTAATTGGGGTAGTCTGATGGGGCCACCCAATGTAAAAAATTACTCTGGTAGGGGCACCCGATGTAAGGGGGGACACTATAGGGGACATTTACATTTACAGAGTATTACCAGAGTGTGTGGAGGAAACAGTAAGAAAAGTGCCAGAGAGCGTGGCTTGCACCAAAAAAAGGAAAGTAGACACGTACAATCTTTCATGGCACAGACTTGTGATTTGGACTTCGGCCCAAAATTTTTTTAGTTACCGGACCTCCTTGATTTTTAATTCACTACCCCTGCTGTATAGAATGTAGTAAGGTAAAAACCCTTCTGCCTTTACAACCACTTTAAACTTGAGCTGCGGCACACCAACACCAAGTCAACATACACTATTTTGTAAAAGTATTTACACGAACATGAACTTTAATGGCATTCCAGTCTTCGTCCGTAGGGTTCAATATTGAGTTGGCCCACCCTTTACAGCTATAACAGCTTCAACTCTTCTGGGAAGGCTGTCCACAAGGTTTAGGAGTGTGTATGGGAATGTTTGATCATTCTTCCAGAAGTGAGGTCAGGCACTAACGTGGATGAGAAGGTCTGGCTCACAATTTCTGCTCTAATTCAACTCAAAGGTGTTCTATCGGGTTGAGGTCAGGACTCTGTGTAGGCCAGTCAAGTTCCTCCACCCCAAAATCCCTCATCCATGTCTTTACGGACCTTGGTTTGTGCACTGGCATGCAGTCATGTTGGAACAGGAAGGGTCCATCCTCAAACTGTTCCCATAAAGTTGGGAGCATGAAATTGTCCAAAATGTCTTGGTATGCTGATGCCTTAAGAGGTCCCTTTACTGGAACTAAAGGACCAAGGCCAACTCCTGAGAAATAACCCCACACCATAATCCCCCATCCACAAAGCAAGGTCCATAAAGACATGAATGAGCGACTTTGGGGTGGAGGAACTTGACTGTCCTGACCTCAACCCCATAGAACACCTTTGGGATAAATTACAACAGAGACTGCGAGCCAGGCCTTCTTGTCCAACACCAGTGCCTGACCTCACAAATGTGCTCCCTGGAAAAATGATCAAACATTCCCATAGACACACTCCTAAACCTTGTGGACAGTCTTCCCAGAAGAGTTGGAGCTATTATAACTGCAAAGGGTGGGCCAACTCAATGTTGAACCCTACAGACTAAGACGCCATTAAAGTTCATGTGCATGTAAAGGCAGGCATCCCAATACTTTTGACAAATTAGTGTATCTGCTCTAAAATGGAGAAAATAGAAGAAAGCTACAGGGCACACCGTTATCCATAAAAGCCAGCCAAGGGTGCACTATTATGACAATTCAATAGTAAATTTAGTTCATTACAAACACCTATTCTTGGCTGGTTGTTTTTAACAAAGCATGCTGATTTAGCGTAATATGGACACTGCGTGCTAATTTTTTTTTTTTTTTAAGATATAAAAAAAAGATAAGAACCAATCGGTCCACAGATTTTATACTGAATTAAGAGATAAGGAATTTGTCACAGAACTTCTTACAAATGGATATCTTGCCTCGCTGAACAGTTTGCATTAAATTATGCTCAGGCCTATAAGCATTGAATGTCTGAAGTATTTAACCAACATAATTTAGCATGGCATTAACCAATGCCACAACATCTGTGTTGCTTTAATCTTTAGTTTAATAATTTAAAATGTAATGGCTTCTTGCTGCTAAGCCTTCAAGCTGAATTCTCAAATAACACAACTGGGAAAGTAAGGGAGGAGAATGCCAGGCTTTTGCTAGAGGAAACAGAACTGTAGCAATTATTTTGGTACTTTAAAGACAGATAAACACATTTGCCCTGCAGATGCCCCTTTAATTTCACTGCACAGAAAACAGGATGCAGCATTATGAGATTCTGAGGATACGCTCAAAAGCAAATCCTGTGAACAATACAAAAGCTTGATCACTGCTGGCTGACACGAAAGACTGCAGGAATATATGACAGTCCAGATGAAAGGGAATGAAATTCTACGAAGGAAAATCTATTCTGTAAGTAGATCATGAAGATGGAAGCTCGGCTTATAAACATAAAAAAATATATATGCAAATAGTGCATCAGCCTAAAATGTATGCACTGCAAATAAGGCTTTTGATCTGGGCAGGATTGCCATGTATAGGTTTTTTTTTTCTATTCACATCTAGGCACTGTAGTAACGCATTCTAATCACATTTTTTATGTTACAGTAACAGATGGTAATGTACGATATACATGTGCATTGTCATTTATTCTGAATGGTGTGATGTAAAAATAGTGCAAGTGCATTATTTTGTGTGTTAAGGGCTGTTTCAAAGCAAATGGGCGATCATAACAATAATCTCTCTAGATTTGTGGCATATAGTTAAGAAAATTTCTGGATGAGCTTAACCTATTTTTTTTTATTTCTCTAATCAAATAATTATGACCTTATGTGCAAGACTATTAATATGCTTCCATAATGTTGTCATATTATCAAAGAAGGATGCTGTATTTCAAAGTAGTTTTGTAGCATCATGAGATATACCATGTTACAGGAAGTGATCCTATTTTAGCAGCTTGTTGCTGAAGTAACAAAGTGATGCGCCATCTAATGAAGGGGTAGGCAACCTTTGAGAAGTGGTGATCTACCTGAACATGGAAGAGATCAAAGATCACCAGAATGTGGCACCAATAAAGACAGCATGAAGAAAACTTAGAAATAATAACAATAAAACAAGTATTTTCATGAAGGCAGTACTGACAGGTTAACGTCCTCTTATTTCTAGGCCTGGCTGGGATTAGATTATGGCCCGGCTGTCTGTTCTAAGTACTGGACTCTCAGACTGGTTTCAGTGTTCTTACTCAACTAAGCTAGGTTTGTGCCTACCTGGCCAATTTGAGTTTCTACTATACTTTTACTATAAGGTATATTTATAAAGCAGAGTCATGACACTCAACAAATATTCACCGCAGTTGCAACTTTCTGGTAGATGTGTTTTTAAATCTTTGAAGGTTAATTTATAAATTAAAGTGGTTCTAAAGGCAGAAGTTTTTTTTTTTTTTTTTATCTTAATGCATTCTATGCACTAAGATAAAAAACCTTCAGTATGCAGCAGCCTCCCTAATACTTACCCGAGCCCTATCTCACTTCAGCGATGTTGCACAAGAGCCTTGGCTGTCCTCAACTCTCTCCTTATTGGCTGAGAAACAGCAGCGGGCGCCTGCTCCTGTCCAAGTCAGTAAGCCAATGAGGAGAGAGAGGGAGCAGGGCCAAGCCATGGCTCCATGTCTGAATAGACAGCTGCTTGCTGTGGGGGCAATCGTCAGGAGAGAGGGGCCAGATCAACTGGCGAGCGACTTGAAAAGAGGAGGATTGGGGCTGCTCTGTGCAAAACCACTGCACAGAGCAGGTAAGTATAACATTTTTTTTTTGTTTAAAAATAACAAACAACAAGACTTTAACCACTTCCGGACCGCCCCGCCGTCATTATACGTACGTCGGTACTTTGAATACTGTTTCGTATGGAAGCAGATAGCTGCCATCAGTATTTTTAAAAATGGTGGGCGGTACACTTTTGGATAAAAGCAGTCTCTGCGGCGCATTCACCGCAAGATCACTTTTATCCGTGGCGGGAGAGGTGCCCACCCCCCCCCCCCGTCACGTCCCAGTAAGTCTGGAGCTGTCGGTAGTGGCAGGGACATACATAGTTACATAGTTAGTCAGGTTGAAAAAAGACAAGTCTATCTAGTTCAACCAAAAAAAATAATACAATCCCATATACATAAACCTATACCCATAGTTGATCCAGAGATAGGCAAAAAAACACAGCAAAGCATGCTCCAATTTGCTACAGCAGGGGAAAAAAAACCCTTCCTAATCCTCGAGAGGCAACTGGATTTTCCCTGGAAAGAACCCAGGTATTTTTTAAAGCAATCGACTGAGCTTGCCTGAACCACCTCTAGAGACAGTCTATTCCACATTTTCACAGCTCTTACTGTAAAGAAACCTTTCCGTATTTGGAGATTAAATCTTTTTTCCTCTAGACGTAAAGAGTGCCCCCTAGTCCTCTGTGATGACCTTAAAGTGAATAACTCAACACCAAGTGTTGTATTTGTACATGTTGATCACATCCCCCCTAATATCCTCTACTCCAGAGGGAAAAGATTTAGTTCCTTTAATGTTTCCTCATAGCTGAGCTCCTCCATGCCTCTTATCAGTTTGGTTGCCCTTCTCTGCACTTTCTCCAGTTCCCTGATATCTTTCTTGAGAACTGGTGCCCAAAACTGAACTGCATATTCCAGACGAGGTCTTACTAATGATTTGTACAGGGGCAAAATGATCTCTCTCTCTCCGGAGTCCATACCTCTCTTAATACAAGAAAGGACTTTGCTTGCTTTGGAAACCGCAGCTTGGCATTGGATGCTTTTATTGAGCTTATGATCTACCTAAACCCCCAGATCCTTCTCCACCATCGATTCCCCCAGTTGTACTCCCCCCCTAGTATGTATGATGCATGCATATTCTTAGCCCCCCAAGTGCATAACCTTACATTTATCAACATTAAAACTCATTTGCCATTTAGTTGCCAAATTAGACAGTGCATTGAGGTTGGCTTGTAAATTGGAGACATCCTGTAAGGATGTTATTCCAGCGTAGTGTCATCTGCAAAGACAGAAATTTTACTTTTAATCCCAGACCCAATATCATTTATAAAGCTATTAAAAAGTAAGGGTCCCAGCACTGAACCTTGGGGTACACCACTGATAACCTTAGACCATTCAGAGTAACAGACATTAACCACTACTCTCTGAATTCTGTCTTTTAGCCAGTTTTCTATCCATTTACAAACTGATATTTCCAAGCCTGTAGACTTTAACTTACAAATGAGCCGTGTGTGGGAAACTGGGTCAAACGATTTTGCAAAATCCAAGTATACTACATCCACAGCCACCCCTCTGTCCAAGGTTGTATTTACCTCCTCATAAAAAGAAATCAGATTTGTTTGACAACTTCTGACTTTCATGAACCCATGCTGTTTGTTGCTTAAAATATTTTTTTTCCCAACAAGAACTCGTCTATGTGGTATTTTATTAAAATCTCCAGTATCTTCCCGACTGTAGAAGTTAAACTAACAGGTCTATAGATACTTGGTAAAGACTTTGATACTTTTTAAATATGGGCACCACATTGGCCCTGTGCCAATCCAGTGGTACCATTCCAGTTATTAACGAGTCCTTAAAAATTTGAAACAATGGCCTTGAAATGACAGAGCCCAATTCTTTTCGGATCTGGGGGTGGATGCCATCTGGTCCAGGTGCTTTATCCAACTTTAAAAATATTATATATAATATCTAAATATTTCTGGACCATATCACTTTTGAGCCATTGTGGATCATTTGGGGCGGAGTCAATACCACCCCCATTATGGACATGAGCTCCCCCATGCTCCTTTATATACACAGGGCTGAAAAACTTATTTAATAAATTGCCATCTTTGTCCCCAGTCACCCACTCTAGATTATTTTGTAAAGGGTCTACATGCTCAGACCTGACCTTTTTACTAATAATATATTTGAAGAATTTCTTGGGGTTTGTCCTACTATCTTTTGCAATCTGACATTTGTTTTGAATGTTTGCGTCCTTACATATTCTGTTATATTCTTTGTAACATATAAAAGGTAATAGCGTTCCTTCGTTTTTATATATTTTTTAAAAGTTCTCCCTTTATTTTATTTATAGCCATTTTAACTTTGGCCGTGATCAGATCCTTTCCCCTCAGGAGGCATGAAGTCAAGTGAAGGAATGATGGCCCCCACTCGACTCAATACCATTGGATGACGGAAGCAACGTCAAACGTCACTTCCATCCAATGGTCTTAAAGGGGAAATTTTTTTTATTGAAAAAAAAAAAAAGGACTTTTTTTTATTGCAAGTCTTTTTGACCCCAAAGTCTCACATTAAAGAGGTCCTGTCATGCTTTTTTTCTATTACAAGGGATGTTTACATTCCTTGTAATAGGCAGAAAAGCGATCCCATTTCTTTTTTTTTTAAAGGGACAGTGTAAAAATAAAAACACAAAAATTAAAATAAATAAGAAAATAAAATAAAGATTTTTAAACGCCCCATCCCGCTGTGCTCGCGCACAGAAGCGAACGCATATGTAAACGTTCAAACTACACATGTGAGGTATTGCCGCAATCGTTAGAACGTGAGCAATAATTCTAACAAAAGACCTCCTCTGTAACTCAAAACTGGTAACCTGTAGAAATTCTTAAACTTCGCCTGTGGAAATTTTTAAGTGTCAAAGTTTGTTGCCATTCCACGATGCTTTTGAAGCATGACATGTTGGGCATCAATTTACTCGGCGCAACATTATATTTCACAAAATAAAAAAATTAAAAAATGGGCTAACTTTACTGTTTTCTTATTTAATTCAAAAAAGTATTTTTTTTTTTTTTTTAAAGTGTATTTTTTTTTTAAAAGTGGTTAATATGCCTTTAAGAAAAGGTTTGTTTTATGTAGGTGAGACAAAAAAAAAAAAAAAAAAAAAAGGAGCAAAACTGAACCCTTTCCTTGTTACCCTGGGAGTTGGTGCTCCTTTCCACTCTCTGACACCTTGCGGTGGGATGTCGGGGGGGGGCTGGGATTTAAATTACAGTGATTCACCTGCACTGAATGCACGGCTTCTAAATGCCCCATAAAGCTTTAAAATCATTGTATAATGCTTTGGGTTATAAAGTATGTTTCTGTGCGTTTTGAATTTTGTGTGTGCGTTTTCCAGGGTGAGAGATCTTCTCTGTGCAGCTCCATGCATTAAAACAGATGTATAGTGAATTATACAATGGATAATTACATGAGCTACTTACTATTCATTTTTGCAGAAGATTAATTTTCTGGAATTGGAAGAAAACTACAGCAAGAAGGATTTTTTTTTACACTTTATACTAAAAGTAAAAACTGTATTACTGAAATAAAAGCTACAAATAAATTAAATGAAATAAAAAGTCTCTGTGAGCTGTGTGTGCAGTTTTAAAATCAGCTTAAACCGCAGAACTGTAAATAGGCCCACAAAGTCTGGGCAACTTGAGGGTCTTCATGTGTGAAAGTACATTACAAATCTATAAAAATAACACCAACTTTTCAGGACCCATTAACTGGCAATGCCTCTTAATTGGCACCACCATGTATTTTCTTTTTATGGTTTTTATGGTACCATAGCCTTTATACCCTTCCATCTGCCACAGCACTACACTTAGGTCTGTTTAGAGCCAACAGGCCCTCCTTCCTAATATGAGTGAGACCTGCCTTGCTTGCTATGACACTATTCAATCATAACCACCCAAACCAGTCACATTCTGGAACAGCAGCAGTTATTGTGTAAAACACTTTGTCCCAGATTCCTGGTAGACTCTTGTACATTTTTAAGCCTCTTCTTGTGATTTGAGCAGCTTCCCACACTTTGTACCACACCAGAATATTCTAATGGGGAGCTGAATAGGAATAGTACAAGTACTGGTACATTAATCACACGCCTCAGTTAATACGCTTCTTACACAATTCATCAATACATTCCAGAGCCTTGTGCAGGTCATGCATGTGATCCATTATGTCTTGTGCACTTCTGGTAGTTCTCTGCAGGGCTGGGAACTTACATAAACATGGCATTGTAGGTTTTTCTTTGAATACTTTTATAAATCACTGCAAAACAAAAAATGTGTCTATGGTACGTAAACTAATCTTTTCTGAAAGTTTCTTGATTGAAGGAATAAACATATTCAAAAGTCAAATCCTATTTAAAATTGGAGATGAAGACTAATTGCAAAAAAGACCAAAAACTTTTTGCTAGCAGTTATAATGGTCAGTCACTACCTATAAAATAATTTATTATACTATAAGGACAGGACTTAGTTCTGCAGGGTACTTCACAAAATATGGTTGCTTTACCCTAAAGTCTGGGATTTATATTCTCTAAGATTAAAACAATTTCTCTAGATAAATAGGTGTGAAGACTGAGGAGCTCTTTCATACCAAGATGAGAAAGTCCATTCCCAGCACAAGAAAAAATAGTATGCAGCATTTTGACATATGAATAATAGGTTCCAAATACATTAAACTGAAATAAAGCAAGTTTTGGGAGTTATATGATCCAAATTTGGTCCACTTACTTTTGGGATGCCCTCTGGAGCTCACTTTTTTGGAAGCATCCAGTAAAAAGCTATTATGTATTTTATGGCTGTCACTTATGTATTCCGCCAATGCACACTACCTTTGGTCCATTCTGAGTCACACTATCTCAAGTACACTGTGGAGTCACTGGCAGAGATTTCTAGATGCCCTGGTAACTCTACCCATCAAGAGTCAAGAGGAGATGTAGGCTGGATCATTGCTGATATGTTGGTTTAAAGAGGACGCGATTCATCCTGTAAAAGTCATGCACATATGTTTGACATTATAACGTAAAAAAGGTTCATATTCCACTGTTGAAGGCCATGGGTCAAAAAGACATGTGGTTTTTAAAGTGTGGTTTGAGGATGGTAGTAGGAGTCCTATCATTGCATTCTATGAAGAGTGCACCCAATGCAAAACATATACAATACATATAGAGGCAGATTTTCTAAATGTACCACTGGCTATAATTGTATAGAACAGGACTTATGGTGTGCAGGGGCAGTAGCCCACACTGCATGTGAATAAAGTTCTACTGAATTCTAATAAGAAAATATATAGTGCATTGTATATATATGTAAAGCTTAGCTCAACTTCTTTTTAAAAATTAATTTCTTTAGGATTCCTGTTATACAAAACAAAACAAAAAAACAAACAAAAAAAAGGAAAAAGGTAGAGGACAGCACTAGTCATGTTCCTCCTGGGATTTAAGGTATGTATGCTGCATATTTTTAAAGTTGGGTGCAGGGGGGGGAGAGAGAAAATGACATGAGGGGCAGAAGTTGGACCTTAAGCTATGAGATAAGAAAAATCCTTAAAGTGATACTAAATGTTAATTTTTTTTTTTTGGTTTTAAAATAAAAAAAAGAGATATTGCACAGAGCATTCCCATACCCCCCTGTAAACCTATGCATTGGTCTTGAAGACATCAGGACAGAAAGTTGGAGGAATGGAGTATCGGGTAAGCAGATCTTTTCTATCTTCCCAGGCCTAAACAAGTTTCCTGGAGTTAAACACCTCTGGAAAAATGTCAAATCATCTTCTCCCAAAGCAGAAAAAAAACTTGATCTGCTCCCTTACTAAGGAAAGCTTATATACAATTTTTTTCCATTGGTACCACACCCCGAAACGCCTCCACATTATTTACCCGACAGCCAATGACAGGTGTTGGCACTGCAAAAAGGAACTGGGATCTCTCCAATACATATACTGGCACTGCCTGCTTATCAAACATTACTGGGAATCAGTTCATTCTTATCAAGTATTTGATACATGGATTCCCTTCTCTCCTAAATCCTACATGATAGGCTTGCCCCCTGTCTGTCTGACATCTCTAAATATGCCAAAAGATTGCTATCACCCACACTTGCTGCTGCTAGGCCCTCAAATGGAAAAAGGTAGAGCCACCGTTTGTCACAGAACTCTACGCCAGAACTAGAAATACTAAAATATATGTGAACTCTTAACTTGTAAAATAAAACTCATTCAGTTTAAAGTGATACTGAAGTCTAGTTTTGTTTTTCTTTAAAAATAATAAAACATGTTATACTTACCTGCTCTGTGCGGTGATTTTGCACAGAGCAGCCCAGATTCTCCTCTTCTCGGGTTCTCTTCGGTGCTCGTGGCCCCTTCCTCCTGTCGAGTGCCCCCACAGCAAGCAGCTAGCTGTGGGGGCACCCAAGCTGAGCTGCAGCTCTGTGTGTCCATTCAGACATGGAGCCACGGTTCGGCCCCGCCCCTCTTTCTCCTGATTGGCTGACAGACTTTGATTAACAGCAGCTGGAGCCAATGGCTCAGCCAATCAGGAGTGAGTGAGAGCCCTGGACGACCGAGGCACTCATCGCTGGATAGAGATGAGCTCAGGTAATTATTAGGGGGGCTGCTACACACAGAAGGTTTTTTTATCTTAATGCATTAAGATATAAAAAACCTTCTGCCTTTACAACCACTTCAAAATAGGAATGCAATACAAAACATTTGTGTATTTAAAAAAACATTATAAATGCTGGGGGTGGAGACTGCCGGGGGGGGGGGGGGGGGGTTGTGAGCACGGGGCAGAGAAACAGCAGTACATTAATCTTCCAAGTGATTACCCGTGCAGGGGGGCGTGCCAGCACAAGTCTGACTATTGGAGGACAAGCAGTAAACTGACTGCGATGGAGGTGCTACCATGCTTAGTGTAATCAGTATGAATTAGGAAAGCAGGGGGACTGGCAGGATCTATAGATATTTTACACAAAGGACGATATACAAAAATGTGGAATCTCAATTTACATCTCCATGACACCCTTGAACAGTTCAATTAAATCTGGGAGCGGTGGCATCTCAAGGAAGACCCAACATGATGTGAGCCCTCCTGTGTAATTCTTTACTGAATAGACACTTGTGCTGCATGCCCAGTAAAAGGACACAGTAAGAATGGTATTTTCCAATTTGTTCTTTCTGCATCTATTCCCCTTTATGCTCTATTCACTTCTTCCTATACATCTACCTTTTCATCAATCGATATTCTCAGAGTAAATATAAAGGGTGGAGCCCCGACTAATTTAACTAGCTCAAGGCCCATGAATTGGCAGTGATTACTGTCCTAGATAGCCCCAAGCAGAGTTATGCAGAAGCCTGCACATTGTAGTAGAGTTTTGTTTGTAGACAACCACCCTAGCAGTGAATTTATTCTTGTGCAAGCAATATTATTTCCAGAATTGTTCATGCTAAAACTAGAACACTATTTAACGGAACTATTGTTTCCACCTTACCTCTTCTCAATTCAGACTAATTCTTTCTTTTTTGGAGATGCCACCCTAAATAGCAATGTATTGTACATTGCTATAATTATTGTACACTGTGAATTGTTGATGATTATCTTTTTTTCTCTTCATGTTATTGTACTTTGTTTAAATTCAATAGAAAAAGATAGTTAGAAAAAAAAAAACGTTTCCTGGAGTTGAGCTTCAACAGATAAGAGAACTTTTGTTTGATAAGCTAAGATATTCTTTATATGACTATAATATATGCGAATATTTACTGAACACAGCAAACTAATTGCCCCTTGGGTCTTACTGAATAGTTGCCAAGTGGTGATCATCTCATTGCTTAAAGCTGAAATTAAAAAAAACTATCCATGCAGTGGGGGCTCCCATACTGCAGGGATTTTTGCCTAGGGTAAAAATCCCTTTTATTTACCTTACCTCTCATTCCCCCACTAGCTAGTGATATTTTCTTCCCTCCGACACTCCGAGAAGGCCCTCAAAATCCTTACTTACAATGTAAGTGATGATAACATCAGAGCTACAACCAATAAATAGAGCACTGAAAAGAAGTGGCTTTTGGGGCATTAATTGAATAGAGAGGAGGAAGCCTGCAGGAGTGAGGGATAAAGAAGTAGAACATGTAATTTATTAGTACGCGAAGCAAAAACAAACATTTAGTAGCGCAGGATAGTTTTTCATTTTGTTGGAATTCAGCTTTACATTTATCTTGTGATAATATTATCACAAGATAAATTTAAACTTGAATTACATTGGGCTGAAATCGAACAGAAGAAACCCAGTGTATAGGCGGCCAGAATGCAAAGATTACCTTCTAAGACAATACTGTAAAATAGCGGTTCTCAACCGGGGTGCCACCTGAGGTTGTCAGGGGTGCCGCGGCATCCTGGTAAAAAAAGGCATTCAGATCCAACTGAGTTTCCGTTTGGGCTTTTTCCCTGTAGTAATGTGATCTAAGACTTAGACTGAGGTGCCTTGAGACTGAAAATTATTTTCAAGGGCGCTTTGACTGGAAAAAGGTTGACACTGCTGTAAAGACACAATTTATTCCAAGTTGAAAAGAAAAACTACAGGGACACTGCTATCCTATGAAAGGGGTCTATTTTTCCTCTGGACAGAACTGTACTCAAGATAACACCATAGCTTAAAACTGCAGTGTACTATCTTTCTTCAAACAAAACCAAATTATTAATAAAAAACCAGGAGGAATAAAAGAACACGTTCCCAGTTTTTTTTTTTTTACAAAGAATATCCCATCTTCTGTGGTTTAATGTATGCTGGGTAACCAGCGCTAATTAGTTTCTACTAATTAAACTGCCATTCACTGTTCGCTAGACTGCCAATTACAAAATCTGAACCACCCACCTCCCTGATTTCCACAAAAGCGGCTTGCTATATGGAAAGAGCCACCCTGCACTCCTTCAGCGGTAGCCTGTGTTTCTTAAGATACAGGTTTTGGGGCCGATCTGAGGTCTAAAGGGGCAGGTCCTGGGGCTGATCTGAGGTCTTAACGCAGTGTTGTGTCTTGGCCTAGGCCCACAAGGCCCAGGGCAGCACTTGGGGGGGGGGGGGGTGAGTGAAAAAGCCCCCCCAGCTGTTTGCCCGTCGGTCTGGCACATACCCCATCTAGGCGGGTGGCTTGCAGCAGCTCTGTGTCCTCTCCTCCATCAGCAGCTTTCAACATGTGGATTGTCCCCTCCTCCTAGGCATCCAATAGGATCACCTGTCCTTTCAGACAATCGGGTGACGAGTGTCAAAACCTGCTTCCTGATTGGCCGGGAGGAGGATCAGCGTTACAATAAGGAATATTCATTCGCTGTTGTAACACACCTGGATGGGCTGTGAGCGCATTCTCTGCGTCCCCGAGCCCACCCTATTTTGAAACCTATTAAAGCCTCTGGCTCTAATCAGTGCTTCAAAAAAAAAAAACCACCCACACCGCATTGGAATCCATGCATCCGGCATCCTGAAAGGGGCCGGACGCATGGATAGGGGGAGGCGGCGATGGATAGGGGGGCGATGGATGGATGGCGGTGCCCGTGCGCCCTTAATAGACAGGCCGCCCCTGCCCCCAACCTGTCCTCCCGCACACATACAGTCCCCAGTGGCTTGCTGTAGTGCGGCCCAACGGGGGAGGAGCAGTCCATCCCGGGTGCCACACATGGGGGGGTGTCAGCTGCACGGGGTCCTGTCATTGTAATGGAGCCCATCGCGTTGCCCGCAAAATGTTTCCCATCTTCCTGCTCCTCTCCAGCGCGCTTTGGATCTCCTGCCATGTGAAGAAGCCGCCCCGGTGATGCCTGCTGCGGCTCCCTGATCTCCTCTCCAGTGTGCAATCCTGTACATAGCCAGCACACTGCAGACATGACTCAGGGCAGCAAGAAACAAGGGACTCGAACAGGAAAAAAAAGGTCATGCGAGTCTTGCCTGTCACTTCCCATCTCCCTGTGTCTGCTCAGGAACTACAAATTCTAGCATGCCCAGCCAGACACAGGCTACAGGGGCATCATGGGACTTGTAGCTGTGAATTGGATGCTGAGTGTAGGAATAAATAGGGGAACAGGGCACATTCCTGCTGACCTGTTGGGGGGACAGGACCAGTAGCAGAGTGTGCGTACCCATCCAATGCTGACTGCTGGAAGTTCTCCTTCATCAGGATTTAATTGCTCCAATCTGATTTCATCCAGGACACAGTATCCTTTTACTAAAGCCCCGTACACACGGGCCGAATGTCGGGAGATATCGGCCAGTCTGTCTGACAGAAGGCAGCCGTTTGGGCGGCTTATGTCTGACGAGCATGCTGGAGAACTTTGCAGTACATCAACTTTCACTGAATGTAGACTGTTTAATGCATTGATTTCAGCATATGCAACGTGCTCCATGCTGAAATCAATGCAAACTCATTAAACAGTCCACATTCAGTGAAAAATAATGTACTGCAAACTGCTCTGTGGTATAATCAATACATAATTAATATACACTAATAAGCTGTGATATTATGAAACTGATGAGGCACTCTTAAGCTGCACTGATTTGCTACACTGATAGGCTGCACTGATAGCCCCTGATGAGGCCGCACTGATGAGGCTGCACTGATGGGTACCGATATGCTTTATGTTAATATTGTTAAAGTTTTTGTTAGTATTTATTTTTAGAACTGAATTCTGCATAAAACATTTATCAGTGTCATTTCATGAGATAATTTACGAGGGCGTGTTTAGAGGTGGGGCAGGGTAGGGGACGGATGGGGCAAGTGGTGGTGGCTAGTGGCTCAGGACTTGAAATTTTGAGGCCTGCATTGCACATTCACTTCAGTCCCTGCCCTCAAGGAGCTTTAAAGTAGGCACTTGCAACTCACTTTTAATCTACAGAAAGGAAGAGGTGGACCTCTAAGAGGAAAAGGTGGAGCCTGAAGAGGAAGGGGTGTGGCTTACAGGTGACAGGGCAGGTCTTAAACAGGAAGGGGTGTGGACTTGACAGGAAGGGGTGTGTCATATTTAATTTAAGGAGTTTAGTCTGGCCTAGGGCAACACAAATCCTAAATATCCCACTGTCTTAACGGGCAGGTCCTGGGGCTGACCTGGAACCTGAAGTGCATGCACTGGGTCTGATATAAAGAGATTTACCAAACGCAGTGATAACATGCTCATGCAGTAGTTTCTGGAGAAAAAAAGAAAAACATCCCTCTCTGCCCATGGCAAATGTCCTCCTATACACAGTGCTGAAAGAAGTAAAAGGGAAAGAGAAATAACTGCTGCCACCAAATACGCAGCTTTTCCTTCAGACACTTCTGTACACGGCTTCCAGTAAGCAAAGCAAGCAACAAGCACACAGTTACCGAAAGTTCAGCTTGTCAGGATCTAGGGTCAAAGAATCCAGGTCCAGATTGTCAGGATCCATTTCCAATCCTAAAAGAGGATAAAAAAAAATTGTGAGAACAGATCTAACAAGAGATTTGTGCTTACAGAGACCAAAGAACATCTCTAGCATTGCAAGGATTATCATCATCCAGTATTTACAAGATGCCAGACATTTATATAACTGTGTAGAATATCTCAGAGCTATCTTCTTGGATGCTAAAAATAAATATGAAAGAGTAGAGAAAGCCTTGTTAAAAGATTTATACTGTAAGCTCTAAATTAAGTCTTGGCAAAGCTTAGGGTGGCTCATACTATGACTGGTTCATGAATTTTAAAAAAGGGAAACTATAATAGCTTTTTTTACATTTACAAAAACTTTACATGGACATTTTATGAAAACGTGTATAAAATATTTATTTTACAAATTTTACACAATATTGTGTGGTACTTTCATGACCCATAGTTTGCAAACCATACTGGGCTTTTTAGGAAAGCCTAGCACTGCTTGTTCACATTTACTGCTTAACTTACATGGTCTCTGTCTGCTAGTGGGAGGTGGGTGCATTATTAATCTTGACTCGGCAGTGTGTCTATAAAACGATCTAGGGGCGAAACAACCATTCGATTAATCGACAATCGATTATGAAATTAATCAATTACTGTTTTCATAATCGATTAATCGGCCAGTAACATAATGGGGTAAAAAAACCCCCTAAAATTAGCCCTTTATTAGTACAAAAAGAGCAAATAATCGCTACTGTAAATATTACTTTCACTGTTCCACAGTAAAAAAAAAATGAACCCCTTACAGTAGCGATTTGCTCTTTTTGTACTATAAAGGGTTAATTTTAGTTTTTTTAACCCCTTTACTAGACGTCATAAGCCTGGTTCACACCTATGTGTTTTTTGGCGTTTTTTTTGCAGAAACACACGACAGTTCATTTAACATGGTTTCCTATGGAACATGTTCACATCTATGCTTTTTTTTCAGCTGCTGAGTATTTGGAAAGGGTCTAGGACTTTTTTTAACGCAAAACAGTGCTTTCTTTGGTTCAATATACTTTAATGGGGAAGCTGCAGAAAAGCATGTAGTATGTTTTTGCAGCAATTTGTGTTTTTTTATCTGCCCAACAACAAACTGGCCAAAAAAAAAAGCATTAAAAGAATGCAAACGCGCAAATCGCAGCAAATTCACATTGGCGAAAATTAAAACGCACAGCAAAAAGCACTGCAGAAACAGATCAAAAGCAAACTGCATAGGTGTGCACCGTGCCTTATGCTGGGCCTGGCCACATGGATCAATTTTCAGTTGAGAATATTCATACGAAAAATATTTGTACATTCGCTGAATGAAAGAATATTTGAAAATTTCACTTGCTTTTAACATTCTGTTTTAAAATGAATGTAATTTCTGAACGAAAACCACATACACCGTCTAAAAATTCCTTTGACCAAGAAGTTTTCTATTTTTTCTAAATTTTCCCGTCACTGTGGTCAAAAACAAACGTCGATTTGACCCCACTAACGACTAAAAAAATCAAACAAACGTTCTTAAAATTTACATTTTTTTTAAGGAAGAATTTGTTTTGTGTATGGCCAGCATATACTATATTACAGTTCTGTTTGAAAATTCTTTAAATAAAAAAAATGTGATCTCTGAGTCTGATAATATTTACCAGCTTCAACCTCTAATAGTATATACAGTATATCTCTCCTCTAATAGTATATCTCTTCTATCTGTTATTCTCAGAGTGGATTAGAGATTTTGCTCCCTAACCATACAGTTGGTTATTTATATTTACCACTGCATAGAGGCATTTAAGAATAAATTGCCTTTTTTTTTTTTAAACTTCACATATTAATTAAGTTATACACCACACTTTTTTTAAGGTTATTAACCGATTAATCAAAACAATAAGCGGCCAACTAATCGATTATGAAAATAATCGTTAGTTGCAGCCCTAAAACGATCTGCTATTCAAGTCTATACATAACGCAGACTATTAACAGTAAAGTACCAATTAAGCTTGGTAGAAGACTTCAGAATAGCCTTGAGCGTGGCAAATATGAAGTAGTCATATTCGATATTTAATATTTAACAGAATATAAAGAAGCAATGCTGGATATAATAAGATATAATGTATATATAATATAAAACAATTTGTGAACATATACACAGAATATTAAAACAAGTTTCCTAGGATAATGGAAAAGTGCACTGTTCATTCAGAAGCCTGGATAGATCACAAAAAAAAAAAAAAAATCATTGTCCCACTCATGTAAGAGTGCGATGCTGGTTTCATGCTCGTTTTAAAGTGAAGCACTAGCTTTGCTGAGTAAAAAAAATCCCTACCAGATGCAATATACAAATTGCAAGGCTTTTAGCGTATTTTAATATGTTGCTACATATTGTTAGGAAATGTATGTAAACCTTAGAAATTGGCTGCTTAATGGGGATGCCTTTATAATTCATAGTTGAGCAGTCTCCCTGTTACTATAAGGAACCGACCTAAATCTCTTAGAGCCCTTTCACACTGGGGCGGGGGGCGGCGTTGGCGGTAAAACGCCGCTATTATTAGCGGCATTTTACCGTCGGTATGCGGCCGCTAGCGGGGAGGTTTTACCCCCCGCTAGCGGCCGAGAAAGGGTTAAATACCACTGCAAAGCGCCTCTGCAGAGGCGCTTTGCCGGCGGTATAGCCGCGCCGTCCCATTGATTTTAATGGGCAGGAGCGGTGAAGGATCGGTATACACTCCGCTCCTTCACCGCTCCGAAGATGCTGCTGGCAGGACTTTTTTTACCGTCCTGCCAGCGCATCGCTCCAGTTTGAAAGCCCTCGGGGCTTTCACACTGGAATGAAAGTAGCGGCACTTTCGGGTCGGTTTGCAGGCGCTATTATTAGCGCAATAGCGCCTGCAAACCGCCCCAGTGTGAAAGGATCCTTAGGTGTGCAAAAGTTGTAGAAATGATCCGACTAAAGGCCCATGCACACGATAGGACTTTGTACAAACTTTCCCATGGATTTTAGTACAAAGGGCATCGGCCGTAAACCAAATAACCGCTTCAGCCCCGGAAGATTTTACCCCCTTCCTGACCAGAGCGTTTTTTTGCGATTTGGCACTGCGTCGCTTTAACTGACAATTGCGCTGTCATGTGACGTGGCTCCCAAACAAAATTGACATCCTTTTTTTCTCACAAATAGAGCTTTCTTTTGGTGATATTTGATTGCCTCTGCGATTTTTTTTGCGCTATAAACAAAATAACAGCGACAATTTTGAAAAAAACACATTATTTTTTACATTTTGCTATAATAAATATCCCCCAAAAATATATAAAAAAACATTTTTTTCCTCAGTTTAGGCCGATCGTATTCTTCTACATATCTTTGGTAAAAAAAAAAAAAAAAATCGCAATAAGCATTTATTGATTGGTTTGCGCAAAAGTTATAGCGTTTATTAAATAGGGGATAGTTTTATGGCATTTTTATTAATAATTTTTTTTTTTTACTAGTAATGGCGGCGATCAGCGTTTTTTTTTGTGACTGCGACGTTATGGCAGACATGTCGGACATTTTTGACACATTTTTGGGACCATTGTCATTTATACAGCGATCAGTGCGATTAAAAATGCACTGATTACTGTGTAAATGACACTGGCAGTGAAGGGGTTAACCACTAGGGGGCGGGGAGGGGTTAAGTATGTCCTAGGGGAGTGATTACTAACTGTAGGGGGATGGGCTGTGTGTGTCATTACTCTGATCACAGCTCCCGATGACAGGGAGCTATGATCAGTGACACTTGTCACTAGGCAGAACGGGGAGATGCTGTTTACATCAGCATCTCCCCGTTCGTCCTCTCCGTGAGGCGATCGCGGGTATCCCCGCGGCGATCGAGTCCGCGGGACCCGCGACCCGACTCACGGAGCCCCCGGCCGGCGCGCACGCAATGGCACGGCGGGGAATTCAAATGGACGTACCTGTAAGTCCATTTGCCCAGCCGTGACATTCTGCCGACGTACATCGGCGTGCGCCAGTTGGGAACCGAGTAAGCATACACACGGCAGGACTTTTTCAGCCAACTTTCACCAAATCACGTGGTTTTTCAGCTCTTTACCACCACCCTTTGGTCAACTTCTGTATTGTTGTCTGATCTTTTGCATTGGTTCTGAGCATGCGTGTTTGTACTTTGGACTAAAGTCCTACGGACTCGTGTACACACGATAGGATTTTGCACCATAGGACTTTTGTTGCCGGAAAGTTTATCTGTTTGCACAGCCAACATTTGTCTGATGAAAACTGGAAAAGTTTGTCCGCTGGAGCGTACACAAGGTAGGATGTTGCCTTATAACAGCTAATTTGCATGTTTGTTGTCAAAAAGTCCTACCGTGTGTATGGGCCTTAAGGGTGGAACTCGTATCACAGAAGATGCCACTTTAGAAGATTTTAACCAACAGCTGTGCAGCTTTGTCAGCTATAAGCTGCTGGACCAGGGACAGGCAAGTAATAAAAAATGGCCATGGGAAGCTGGGGGCAGAAGAATCTACAATGTAACTGAACCAAAAAGGTAAAACAGTAAAAAAGTAAAAATCCAAATTTAACCAATTAGCAGACAGGTTTTGGGGTTGATTTATTAAAGGATTAGATGCTGTTCACTTTTTCTTTTTGAATCTCCCTTGCATGTGACTGAAGTGAACTTTCACTTTGCCAAGACTATTCTTTTAGTAAATAAATCCTACAATCTGATAGAGCTGCACAATTAATCGTTAAAATTCGATTCAACCCCACTGAGATCTCTGTTGCAGAGTTTGCCAATTCTTTCATATAACAAGTGGAGAGACTTCTTATCTGCTCACTCAGCTGTCAAAAGAAAACATCCCGGCAGTCTGCCAAGTTTTAAAAAGAAACATTGTATAACTCTTCCTTCTTAGATCAAAGGGAAACTTCTGTGTGTAAAGAAAAAAATCAAGGCAGTCTGCCAAGTTTTTAACCACTTACCGCCTGCCCTATTACAAAATGACGGCGGCAAATGACGTCATATGACGTGATCAGGATATCGAGCAGCGCGGCGATCGTTGTTGCGGGGTGTCAGTCTGACACCCTGCAACACCGATCTAGGTAAAGAGTTTCTGACGGAGACTCTTTACCACGTGATCAGCCGTGTCCAATCACGGCTGATCACAATGTAAATAGGAAGAGCCGATGATCGGCTTTTCCTCAGTAGAGTTGAGCCGATCGGCTGCTCTCCTGACAGGGGGGGTCTGTGCTGATTATTTATCAGCACAGCCCCCCCCCCCCGGATCCTACCCAGAACCACCAGGGAAGACGCCCAGGACCACCAGGTATGCCCCCTAGACCACCAGGGAAATACCAATCTGTGCCCAGGCAGCTGCCAATCTGTGCCCACTCTAATGCCTACCACTGCCAGTGCCACCAGGGATGCCTATCAGTGCCGCATATCAGTGCTGCATATCAGTGCCACGTATCAGTGCCCAGCAGTGCTGCCTATCAGTGCCGCCTATCAGTGCCACCCTATCAGTGCCCAGCCTTTCAGTGCCCAGCCTTTCAGTGCCCAGTGTCGCCTATCAGTGTCACCCTATCAGTGCCCAGCCTTTCAGTGCCCAGCCTTTCAGTGCCCAGTGTCGCCTATCAGTGTCAACCAGTGCCACCCATGAGTGCCCATCAGTGCTGCCTATCAATACCCATCAGTGCTGCATATCAGTGCCACCCATCAGTGCCGCCTACCAGTGCCCATCAGTGCAGCATATCAGTTCCCATCGTCAGTGCCTGCTCATTGGTGCCACCGTATCAGTGCCCGTCAGTGCCGCCTTATCAGTGCCCATCAGTGAAAGAGAAAACTTACTCATTTACAAAATTTTTTTAACAGAAACAAAAGCAAAACTTATTTTTTTCAAAATTTTCGGGTCTTTTGTTTGTTATAAAAAAAAAATAAAAACCGCAGAGGTGATCAAATACCACCAAAAGAAAGCTCTATTTGTGGGAACAAAATGATAAAAAATTAGTTTGGATACAGTGTACCGCGCAATTGTCATTCAAACTGCGACAGCGCTGAAAGCTGAAAATTGGTCTGGGCAGGAGGGTGTCCAAGTGCCCTGTATTGAAGTGGTTAAACAACGTGTAAATGCAGTAAGTTTAACCACTTAAAGTCTAAATCTTTTTCTGACACTTGTTTCTTAAGTTAAAATCAATATTTTTTGCTAGAAAATTACTTGGAACCCCCAAACATTAGATATATTTTAGCATAGACCCTAGGGAATAAAATGTCAATTGTTGCAATATTTTATGTCGCACTGCATTTGCCCAGCGGTCTTTCAAACTCAATTTCTTGGGGAAAATATACACGTCAATGAATAAAAAAAAAAATGAAACAGTAAAGTTAGCCCAATTTTTTTTTGTTTTAATGTGAAAGATGATGTTATGCCACGAGAATCGTGATCTATCTTCTAAGCAAAAAAATCGTGGATTCTCATTTTAGCCAGAATCGTGCAGCTCTACAAACTGAACATTTTTACATATCATAAAATGTTTTCTGTCTAATCTGAATTGCATTTCCTAAGATAACACTTGCAGGGCGGAAACTGGGGGGGAGGGGCAGGCAGAGTGCCTGCCTCAGGTGATGCATCTAGGGGGGCGCCGCCAGGGGTTCCGCCCCCACCTGGTCTGGGAGATGCTGCTCTCAGGGTGTCACTGCTCCCAGATCAAGTGTAATGTAATGGACAGGCAGTTCTCCTTCCTAGGGACAGCCTGGGTCTTTTCTGCGTGAGGCATCCCAGAGGAGGGGAGGCCTCAAAGAAGGCCCTGGACTGGACGGGGGTGCAGAGGAGGCCCTGGACTTGGGGGATGCAGAGGAGGCCCTGGACTGGGGGAGTGCAGAGGAGGTGCTGGAGTGGGGTGGTGCACATGAGGCCCTGGACTAGGAGGGGGGTACACCGGAGGCCCTGGACTAGGAGGGGGGTACAACGGAGGCCCTGGACTAGGAGGGGGGTACAACGGAGGCCCTGGACTAGGAGGGGGGTACACCGGAGGCCCTGGACTAGGAGGGGGGTACACCGGAGGCCCTGGACTAGGAGGGGGGTACACCGGAGGCCCTGGACTAGGAGGGGGGTACACCGGAGGCCCTGGACTAGGAGGGGGGTACACCGGAGGCCCTGGACTAGGAGGGGGGTACACCGGAGGCCCTGGACTAGGAGGGGGGTACACCGGAGGCCCTGGACTAGGAGGGGAGTACACCGGAGGCCCTGGACTAGGAGGGGAGTACACCGGGGGCCCTGGACTAGGAGGGGAGTACACCGGGGGCCCTGGACTTGAAAAGTGGGGTTGATAAAGGACCTGGATTCGGAGAGCAGGGTACAGAGGAGGCTCTTAACTTTGGGCAGGCTGTAAAGGAGGCCTTGGACTAGAAGAGGAGAGCAAAGGAGACCCTGGACTAGAGGGATGGGTGCAGAGGAGGCCATTGAAATGGTGGTTGATGTGGCAAAGGCCCCTGGATACGGGGGGGTACAATGGAGATACTTGACTAGGTTAGGGGTTGCCTGGAGGTCCCAGATTAGGAGAGGGGGTGTCTGGAGGTCCTGGACTATTCAAGGGGGATCCTGGAGGCCCTCTGGACTAGGAAAGAGGGTGCCTGAATGACCTTCCAGCTTTAGGGAGAAAGACCCTGGATCTAAAGCCTGGGCTGAGAAAGAGCCTGCCTGGGCCCTGGAGTGTGAATTTACAACATAAACAGGGACATTTATCAATTGTCGCAAGTAATGCCAAAGAGGGGCAGACAGACAGGTTGTGTGATAGATTTATTAAAAGGAGAAGTACAGCCAAAGCCTGTTTGGTTGCACTTCTCCTGTTGATCACAGCAGTGCAGAGTGTTTTGCACTCCTGTGACCCATTTTTAGCTGACAGTGGGCTTAGGCCTGCTGTCGGCTGATGTCACAGAGTCGGTCCAGGCCGGGAAAAGATCGCAACCATATGGTTGGGATCCACTCACATGCCTGGACCGGCACCCAGCTAAGCCTCTCAGCCTGAGCTGGCCACCTCCGCCCCCCCTCCACAGCGCAGTGTTTTAGTGAGCACTGGGGGGGGTTCCAAAGCAGACAGCCAGAGACTGACAGCCACTAGCTCTCTGCTCAGGGAGCACTGAGAACTGAGTGATCGACTGTTTGATTACTCGGTTCTCAGCCTTAGAGAAGGTGGCGGACAGATGCAGCATCTACCTAGGTAAGTATGATTCATAAATAAAATTCCCATACTTCTTTTAATTACCCGACATTTCCTCTTTCCTGCTATTAAGTCTACCTGAAGACAATTAGGCTTCATTCACATGGAGCATATGCATTCATGCCCAGTATGATGGCCTTGTACAGCGTGGGGATGCATGGTGTCCTGTGCATCCCTGGGCAGGCAGTCCAGTCAAAGTCAATTGGGACACAGAAGCTGCACTGATATAGTCGAATGTCAAAATTAGACATGCAGACAGGAAGGGATGCATGTATCCAATCGCAGAGTGTTTGCATTCGGATCTGTGCACCCACTTCTATAGGTGAATCTTTTTGGTGGATGCAGATGCAGCAAAAAGTGGTTCAGCATATAGGACCTGTCTCAGCGCCTGTATGAATGAGCCACTAGGGGAATTTATCAAAACTAGAGCAGACAGCAGTCCCCTGGGACTACCGCATCTATATAATTTTTATTATCATCTGATTGACATGTACATATATATTATTTTGGTCCACATTTATACCCTGGTTTTTTCCATGTATCTATTACTAAATTAGGTTTTTGATTTTTTTTTGATTGTTTAGCTGGCGGCCATTTACTTTGATATATCCTTACCACCAGTCTTTTACATCTATATTGGGAACATACATCTTGTTAATACTTTGGTGGCTGACGCCAACCTTCCTGCAAGGTAACAATATGGATGTGTATTCCCCAGGCTTGGGCGCATGTGTCATTTATCTTTATCTGGTGTATGATGTTGCTATCTGTTTTTATATATCATTTTCATTATGTTTTTTATCCTTAGATAGTGAGACATTCCTTTCTTTCTTGCAATAAAGTGAAACCCGATTGTGTCCTGAAGAAGTTTTCATAACGAAACGCGTAGACGCATTAGGGCTCATATCATGTATATTTTTATATATATGGATTTTTAAATGTTTTTTGTAATGTCCCTTTCATATTGTATATTTATATATGTGTATTAAAATTAAAGTTTATATTTTTTGCTATCCTTTTGGTTTGCTGTGCCTTTAAAGTCCGACCTGGGGTTTCTTCTTGAGGAACCCTCTTTTTTCTGCAATCCCTATATTACAGATGAGGCAATTAGAGGGTGTCTTTTTTCTTTTTATTAGAGCAGACAAAGTTTTGAACATCTGTGCATGGCAACCAATCAGCTCATAGCTTTGATTTTTAAAGCTGAATAAGCTGAAGATAGAAGCTGATTGGTTGCCATGCGCAGCTGTTTCAGATTCTGACTGCACCAGTTTTGATAAATTTTATGCTCCTCCCACTGTTGATGCATACACTTGAACTGTGTGCACCTTCATGCAAACATTCTAAAGAGCAACCAACCAAACTTTCACTTATATGATCATGTCTTGTGAATATGAAAAGTTTTGGGGAGATAGCTACTCTTTTTTAGCTATAAAATGTTTATGATACCAATGGCTATAGGTTGGATCTACATCAGAGGGCAACCTGTGCAACAGAACCCCAAATGGGGACCCAGTATACATGTTTCAGGTCACTACATCATTATGCCGCGTACACACGATCGGACATTCCGACAACAAAATCCTGGATTTATTTTCGACGGATGTTGGCTCAAACTTGTCTTGCATACACACGGTGGCACAAATGTTGTCGGAAATTCCGAACGTCAAGAACGCGGTGATGTACAACAAGCAGAGAAAAATGAAGTTCAATAGCCAGTGCGGCTCTTCTGCTTGATTCCGAGCATGCATGGGATTTTGTGCGTTGGAATTGTGTACACACGATCATAATTTCCGACAATGGATTTTGTTGTCGGAAAATTTGAGGACCAGCTCTCAAATTTTTGTTGTCGGAAATTCCGACAACAAATGTCCGATGGGGCCTACACATGGTCGGAATTTCCAACAACAAGCTCACATCGAACATTTGTTGTCGGAAATTCCGACCGTGTGTACGCGGCATTAGTGTTATTCATCCTATTGGATTTTCTTTAGATTTTGATGGGCGTAAGTATGCATATCTCATACCGGATGGGCTGCTAGAGAAGCAGACAACCATTGTAGTAGTCAGTGCCAACACAATGATCACCGCAATCTTCCTGGCCCTTTGTCGAGTGGCTTCTATCCTTCACACTGCTGCCATTCAAAAAATGCCTTGTAATTCTTTCAAAGCATGTGTAGCAGCACTGACTACAGTGATTGTCTGCTTTCCCAGAGGTCCTTTATGTAGAGATATGCATAGTTATGCTGGCCATACACACACAGAATTTCGGCCATTTGCAGACTGAACGATTATTGGTAGGTAAAAAGCAAATTGGCCACTAACTGACAGAATAAACTTGTTTCCATGATCGTTTTCATTATCATAGTGATCAATGGCTAACAATAAAAACATATATAAAATTATACAAGACAGAATATTCTTTTTGATTACAACATAGACATATACATTATAGTTGAAACATTAAAAGTTTTCACTTCGGATCCATCTATATTAGCCGGGCCCACATTCCAAATCGTCGGTAAAGTTGGGTCCACTAATGGCTTGTCAAACGATCTTTCCAAAAACGACCAGTTTCTGCCAAAATTCTGTGCGTGTATGGAGAGCATTACATTGGTCCAAGCTAGATCAATGCAAGTATGCAATACCTATCATACCTGGAGTTCAGCTTTATCATGTTTTGGTACAAAAGTTCCCAGTTGGGGAGAGTTCCCCATGTGTTCCTTTGACCAAAGTCACTGGTACAAGAGGTCAGATGAAATGGTCCCCAAAGGGCTCACAGAGCAAAAATAGCATGAAAGAAGACAGAACTCTTCCCCTCATCATTATATAGAAAAAAAACCCCTCTTTATTAAATTGAATAAAATCATTGTTTTCAATTTCTTGCAAATTGGATTTAACATACAGAGTTTTGGTCAGAAGATTAGAAGGGGGTAACACCAGATTAAAATTCTGCACCAAGCTTTCTTTTTACATAAACAGTTCTATTCTCTGTACATAAACCACGTGGGATCAACAGTAAGTGGCTTAGAGCTTAGCATGCTTGAGGCAGCTGTCTTAATGAGCTGCCTTATAACTACAAGAGAAAACAGTAAAATATCCAACTATACGATAGAAAGTACAGTAATTCTATCCTTTGTGAAAAGAAAAGTCATAAACCATCTCCCAGTAATAAAACATGCCATGTACCCATCACATTGTATTATGTACCATGGTCAGATGGAGTGGTGCATTATATATAAAGACCATGGATCAAAATAAATCAATGTTAAAACTGCCATTTCCTGGATATTTCAAGACCCAAATCTGAAACCACAAATATAGATTGTATTTGCAGATAAATATACATACACACACACACACCCCTCACATTTTTGTAAATATTTGATTCTATCTTTTCATGTGACAACACTGAAGAAAATACACTTTTGATAAAATGGAGTGTACAGCTTGTATAACAGTGTAAACTTGCTGTCCCCTCAAAATAGCTCAACACACAGCCATTAATGTCTAAACCACTGGCAACAAAAATGAGTACAACCCTAAGTGAAAATGTCCAAATTGGGCCCAAAGTGTCATTATTTTCCAGCACTACCTTAACCCTCTTGGGCATGGAGTTCACCAGAGCTTCACAGGTTGTCACTGGAGTCCTCTTCCACTCCTCCATAACCACATCACGGAGCTGGTAGATGTTAGAGACCTTGCGCTCCTCCATCTTCCGTTTGAGTATGCCCTACAGATGCTCAATAGGGTTTAGGTTTGGAGACATGCTTGGCCAGTTCACCACCTTTACCCTCAGCTTCTTTAGCAAGGCAGTGATCATCTTGGAGGTGTGTTTGAGGTCATTATGTTGGAATACTGCCCTGCGGCCCAGTCTCCAAAGGGAGGGGATCATGCTTTGCTTCAGTATGTCACAGTACATGTTGGCATTCATGGTTCCCTCAATGAACTGTAGCTCCCCAGTGTCGGCAGCACTCATGCAGCCCCAGACCATGACACTCCCACCACCATGCTTGACTGTAGGCAACACACACTTGTCATTGTACTCCTCACCTGGTTGCCGCCACACAGGCTTGACACCACCTGAACCAAATAAGTTTATTTTGGTCTCATCAGACTATAGGACATAGTTCCAGTAATCCATGTCCTTAGTCTGCTTATCTTCAGCAAACCGTTTGCAGGCTTTCTTGTGCATCATCTTTGGAAGAGGCTTCTTTCTGAGAAGACAGCCATGCAGACCAATTTGATGCAGTGTGCGGCGTATGGTCTGAGCACTGACAGGCTGACACCCCACATCTTCAACCTCTGCAGTAATGCTAGCAGCACTCATACGTCTATTTCCCAAAGACAACCTCTGAATAGGATGCTGAGCATGTGCACTCAACTTCTTTGGTTGACCATGGCGAGGCCTGTTCTGAGTGGAAACTGTCCTGTTAAACCGCTGTATGGTCTTGGCCACCATGCTGTAGCTCAGTTTCAGGGTCTTGGCAATCTTCTTATAGTCTAGGCCAGTGATGGAGAACCTTGGCACCCCAGATGTTTTGGAACTACATTTCCTATGATGCTCCACTACACTGCAGAGTGCATGAGCATCATGGGAAATGTAGTTCCAAAACATCTGGGGCGCCAAGGTTCGCCATCACTGGCCTAGCCCATCTTTATGTAGAGCAACAATTCTTTTTTTCAGATCCTCAGAGTTCTTTGCCATGAGGTGCCACGTTAAACTTCCAGTGACTAGTATGAGAGAGTGAGAGCGATAACAACAAATTTAACACACCTGCTCCCCATTCACACCTGAGACCGTGTAACACTAACGAGTCACATAACACCGGGGAGGGAAAATGGCTAATTGGGTCCAATTTGTTCATTTTCACTTAGGGGTGTACTCACTTTTGTTGCCAGCGGTTTAGACATTAATGACTGTGTGTTGAGTTATTTTGAGGGGGCAGCAAATTTACACTGTTATACAAGCTGTACACTCACTGCTTTACATTGTAGCAAAATGTAATTTCTTCAGTGTGTTGTCGCATGAAAAGACATAATAAAATATTTACAAAAATGTGAGGGGTGTACTCACTTTTGTGAGAGACTGTGTTTGTTACACTATGGGCAAGAGGTTAGGAAAAAACTGTATACAGTGACGCATGATGCCAAACATACTGAAAAATACATTTGGTATACATACAGAAGAACCAAAAAAAAAACGAACATAAACCTGTATTGACAATAAAAGGTATTAAGTGGGCATGGGGTTGAGTAAAGGGCACCATTAAGAGCCCACAGCATATTTGCATTTTGTGAAGCTCATCACCTACACACTCATCAGTGAGTGCAACATATGTCACCCTGAACTTCAGGCTTGATGAAATTAGCACATATAATATCTAAGGCTAGGTTCACACTATTGCATGCAATCACATGCTTTCCCGCATCAAAAATGTGCTGCTGTTAGCAGACGCGCAGGTGTGCCCTTAATTCTTACCACTGGAAACTGCAGCATGATTTACTGTGCTGAGAACCACATATCACTATACTGTTTCCCTGCAGCTGCCATTGTGAAAAAGGTGCTTTTGCTTGGTTTTTTTCTGTAGGTACAGCAGACCGTTCAAATGAATGGGCTGCTGTGCCTGCACAAACGCAGCCACTGGGAAACCGGCATAGTGTGAACCTAGCCTGTCCCACAATGTCTATCACCAGACACTGCCACATGAGGATAGAGTGGGCATAAATAGGCCAATTCAAATACTGACCAACAGGAGAACTTAAAGCGGAGTTACACCCAAAAATGGAACTTCTGCTTTAAGGGAGGTGACCCCCCTGACATTGCACATTTGGCATGCCATTTTTTGGGGGGGGGGGCGGCTCCCACTTCCTCCTGGCGCACCTTGGCACCGGAAGGGAGATCACCTCTTCCCCCTCCCTCTCGGCAATCATATGGGACACATCACAGGTCCCAGATGATTGCCCGGCCAGTCACACCGCGTGGCGCGGCTCGCGCATGAGCAGTGGGTGCACAGCCGGGCGCCCACAGTTACAATGCCGGTGCTGCAGAGAGGAGGGGGAGACGAGCGGGGCTTCGTTGCCCGCATCACTGGACCGTGGGACAGGCAAGTGTCCGATTATTAAAAGTCAGCAGCTGCAGTATTTGTAGCTGCCGATTTATAATTTTTTTTTTTGTTAAGCAGAACTCTGCTTTAAAGTGGTTGTAAAGGCAGAAGGTTTTTTTTTTTATCTTAATGCATTCTATGCATTAGGATAAAAAGCCTTCTGTGTGCAGCAGCCCCCTAACACTTACCTGAGGTCCCTCTCTGTCCAGCGATGTCCACGAGTGTCTCAGCCGTCTGAGATTCTCCCTCCTGATTGGCGAGACACAGCAGCGGCGCCATTGGCTGCCACTGCTGTCAGTCGAGGTCAGCTAGCCAATCAGGGGAGAGAGGGCCAGGGCCAGGGTGGAGCTCTGTGTTTGAATGGACACAGGGAGCTGTGACTCGGCTCGGGTGCCCCCATAGTAAGTTTGCTGTGGGGGCACTCAGAAAAAAGTAACCTTCTATAGAGACACCAAAGTTAAAAGGAAAAATAACTACTTTATTGAAAACAATTTAGCAAAAAGTAACATTAAGTTAAAAATACCACACTACCACCAGTGCAAAAGATAAAAAAAGACAACGTTTTCAATGTGGATACATGGAGCTGCTAGCAGCACACCTCTATCATGCATGTCTTTCATTCACACCACCAGGATATGGGGAAAAAAAGGGAATTGAATTTCAATGGAGCTGAGTGATGTAAAGCACAGATTGCACAATAAAGATTGCAAACAGGTAATCACTGCTGAATATCCGTGTATAGGTTGCTGTCATTATAGGTTGCTGTCATGTATCTGTCATTTAATGATCACCCCAAGGAGAGGAAGTACCTGTAATTCAAGGTGGGTGTCACAGAAAGTTGAAGCCTGGGTGGATCACTGCTGCAGGATCAGCTATGTGCAATGAAAAGGCTGGAACTGCACTCAGGTAGACGATATAAACAATGAAATCCTCCCCAGAGAGATTCAACTGTGTCTTAGATCGGGGAATGTACGGGCAGATAGGCGTCAGTAGGTACACTCAATGAAGACAGAAGGAGGTATACGAAAACCATCATTGCCAAACCTTGAAAGGTAGGATCTTTACTCACTGTTGGTGAGATGGCACCTTTGCTTTCACGGTGTCTGTCAGTCCCGTATTAATGCAGATAGTCCAGCCAAATAAACAATTTGTTGTTTCCCAGCTAGTGTAGATCCATATCCAACGGCTATAATATCAGCATGGGTGTCTGTATAAGCAGCTCTCTGACCACGGTGATGATGTCACACTGACATGTTTCGCCCGCCAATGAGCATGAGCTTCTTCGGAGCTGTGACTCGGCTCAGGTGCCCCCCAATAGCAAGCTGCATGCTATTGGGGGCACTCAACAGGAAAGAGGGGCCAGGAGCACAGAAGAGGGACCTGAGAAGAGGATGATCTGGGATGCTCTGTGCAAAACCAACTGCACAGAGCAGGTAGGTGTAACATGTTTGTTATTTTTATAGGGGAAAAAAAAATAAGACTTTAGTATCACTGGTTGGCCTCAAAGTGATACACAGAGATGAAACAATCCTCCTACATAAAGTTATACCCATTTATCTGCAGCCTTCTCTTCACCCATTCAAAGTCCAGAATTTATAAAGCGTGTCTGAGCTGTCAGAAAACAGGGGGCGGAGAGCTGAAATTACACACTCCAGATCTCAGTGAGGAGAGCTTTAAGAGCTGACGGGGACGAGATATACCTCCCTTTCACAAAGCACACAGGAACAGAGCTGAAAGCTGTCAATCATACACTGTGTGCTGAAGATCCCTCCCCTGTCACCTTTTTTTCTCTTGGTGTCAGG
This sequence comes from Lithobates clamitans, assembly GCA_037952925.1. Classification (NCBI taxonomy): domain Eukaryota; kingdom Metazoa; phylum Chordata; class Amphibia; order Anura; family Ranidae; genus Lithobates; species Lithobates clamitans. The sequence goes on from JBBGZY010000199.1 coordinate 6,077,160, forward strand.
AAAACTTGTCAGAAGCGATTCATGCAAATAGCAGAGGAATGGGGCAGCAGACAGAAGCAACACTTAGTGCTCTGGAGTAAAACCAGTATACCAGCATACCCACTATAGAGGGATATGCTTTGTTCATATTTCATGTCTGAGGTTTATAACCACTTTAATCTGGATTGGCACCTGCTAAATATAGTAATTATAATGGCTAAGAAAATTTTGTATGAATTATGTACGAATTATGCAAATACTTTGGTATGGAACACAACCATGCAAACCTTATAAAAAGCAAAGTGAGGAAGTTTCACAGAACAATGAAGTTCTGTACACGGCAGTATATACAGTGCTGCCATGTGCATCAGACAACATTTATTTATAAAAAAAAATGTATTACCTCACTGAATAATGCACGCGCGAGCACAAAGATCTTCAGATCTACATGAACAACTCACCGCCACGATGAAGGTCATGACATGGCCTCTCTAGGGTGACTCACATCGACTCATGTTTCAGCAGGCTTAGGAATTGCACATGAGTAACACTGCACTAGTAAAACAGTGCTGTATATATGAAATATATTGTATGTATATTTTGAAATGCATTAACCCTTTCGCTGTCTGAGCCATTTTCCCATTTATTGCACAATTTAGGCCTGAAGATTAAGTAAAAGCCCTACGACAGGGGTGTCCAAACTTTTTTCAAAAAGGGCCAGATTTGATGAAGTGAATATGCGTGAGGGTCGACCATTTTGCCTGACGTTCTTTGAACCATTAAAATTCGGTCTAAGTGTGTTCGTCCGAGCACTAATACACTGCCCAACAAGAATTCTCCTGCCTTTGTGGCTGTGTGTGGTGAAAAGATGAGCCTGGGCGTGTTATTTGGAGATGATACTTCACTTTAAGAGGGAAATTTCAGGAAAAAAATACAATTTTAAATAAAGAACTGTGAAGCAAAATAAGAGTCAGTGCCCATCTGCAGCCTCACCATTGCCATCAATGCAGCCTCACCATTGCCATCAATGCAGCCTCACCATTGCCATCAATGCAGCCTCACCATTGCCATCAATGCAGCCCCACCATTGCCATCAGGGATGCATCAAAACATATCGGCCGAAAATGGCCTTTTTGGCAATTTGCCGAAAAAGAAATGTTACCGATAATGGCGCCGAAAAAAGGGACAGGGCCATCCTGCCGGGTGCCGCACGTTTCATCCCACGCGCCCCTCAGAGTCTTCCCTCCCTCCTGTCCTACACAGCCTCCCCAGTGCTTGGTAATGAATGTCACGCTCACACGCTGTGTGTCAGAGATCTGAATCGCAGTGCAGCCGATGTCCCGCCTCCTAGACCGCCTCTTGTGATAGACGGCACTCTGATCCAATTATTGTGCCGTGTGTCATAGGAGGCGGGACATCGGCTGCACGTCAATTCAGATCCAGCTCTGACACACAGCGTGTGAGCGTGACATTCATTACCAAGCACTGGGGAGGCTGTGTAGGACAGAAGTTAGAGGAGGAGGAGGAGGAGGAGGAGGAGGAGGAGGAGGGAGGGGAGACTCTGAGGGGCGTACCGGGATTAAACTGGCAGCACGGCGATTCAGATCCGACACACATTGTGACATCGCATTAACAGGCACTGGGGAGGCTGTACATGATGGGCACTGGCAGGCTGCATAACATGGGCACTGGCAGGCTGTACATGATGGGCACTGGCAGGCTGTCTGACCATCTCCTGTACCGTGTCTGCAGTCTCTGACCATCTCCTGTAATGTGTCTGCAGTCTCTGACCATCTCCTGTAATGTGTCTGCAGTCTCTGACCATCTCCTGTAATGTGTCTGCAGTCTCTGACCATCTCCTCTAATGTGTCTGCAGTCTCTGACCATCTCCTCTAATGTGTCTGCAGTCTCTGACCATCTCCTCTAATGTGTCCCCAGTCTCTGACCATCTCCTGTAATGTGTCCCCAGTCTCTGACAATCTCCTGTACCATGTCCCCAGTCTCTGACCATGTATAAAAATATTTTTAAAAACAGTCACTTTCAGTATCGGTGCTGTTTCGGTTTCGTTTTTCGGCCTAGTGTATTTTTCATTTTCGGTATCGGTTCCGGCACCAAAAAAACCCATTTGGTGCATCCCTAATTGCAAACAATGCAGCCTCACCATTGCCATCAATGCAGCCCCAATATTGCCATCAATGCAGCCCCAATATTGCCATCAGTGCAGCCCCAATATTGCCATCAGTGCAGCCTCACCATTGCAATCAGTGCAGCCTCACCATTGCAATCAGTGCAGCCTCACCATTGCAATCAGTGCAGCCTCACCATTGCAATCAGTGCAGCCTCACCATTTCAATCAGTGCAGCCTGATCGATGCCCATCTGCAGTCTTGGAGGAGACAGGGAGGGGGGCGGGACGAGCACCGTCAGATTACATACAGGAGAATCTTCTGTTTACGCAGCGGCCTCTTTAATACAAAGTCCCATCTCCTAGAGCAGAGCAGTCGTCCAATTGCAGCCCAGGAGATGGGACTTCCTATTACAGACGCCGCCGAGTAAACAGCAGATTCTCCTGTATGTACTCTGACGGCGCTCGTCCTGCCCCCTCCGAGGCAGCGCAGATAAATACGATATATATATCTTTTGTGGCCCTGAGGCCACACGAGTACCCATGGGGGTACTCGTGCAGGCACGCTCCCGAATCCTGCTGCTGCGTCCATTAGCACGGACAGCAGAACTCGGCCTCGCTCCCCGTGTCACTGGATTTGATTGACAGCAGCGGGAGCCAATGGCTCCCGCTGCTATCAATCTATTCAATGATCTATCAATCTATCCAATGAGGACCAGAGACAGCAGCAGGAGCTGTGCATGGCTCTGAAACATGGACAAACTTTGGTACCCAATGTTTCAAAACCACTATATGTTATTAGTTGAGCATTAAAGCTGTAAAGTCACTATACTCACCTCCCCTCTAATGTCCAAAGTACATGAGGTTTCCCTCATGTTTTCATTGGTTCGTACGAGATAACTCCTGAGCATGGATCAGTCATCCTGGCAAACTGGGACCATGCTAGTTATATAAGCTGAGCTGAAATTTTTAGGAAAAGATCTTCAGTTCTACTTTAACTGTGAACAATGGCCTCAGAATTATTGCTTTCATTCAGACGTTCGCTGCAATACCGAATATGTTAAGCAATTGTTTTCATACGCAGGCACACCCAACACATCTGTTTACATTCCTATGTGCTTGCCTTCCCCTACACAGTTTATTCTGCTTCTAGGGCCTGTGTTGATGGGCTTTGGATGTGTGTTGATGGCATCAGTTTGAGAGGCTTTGGGTTGAGAGCTGGCCATAAATTATACAATTTTCTTGTTCAATTTTCCTTAAATTTCCCTTCAACTATGTAGTTGAAGAGCCTGCCCGATTGTTTACAAATTGAAAGTTTTAGGTTTGACATCAAATTATATGGTTTTGGTAAATCGAAAAGAAAATTGTATAAAGGTATGGCCAGCCTTAGGGGATCATTCAGAATTCTTGGACAGGTGCAGCTGACCTTCTGCCCTGAAGTTGACCTGCTTTAGGCAGGTTTGCAGTCTTCTATTGGGTCGAATCTGGCTCCAAAAATGAAAGCCCCATACACACCAGTGTGTCCACTGCCAGGAAGCCGTCACTGGACACTAGGGATGAGCTTCGAGGTCGAGTCAAACTCATGTTCGACTCGAACATCGGCTGTTCGCAAGTTCGCCGAACAGCGAACAATTTGGGGTGTTCGTGGCAAATTTGAACACCCTTTAAAAGTCTATAGGAGAAATCAAAAGTGCTAATTTTAAAGGCTTATATGCAAGCTATTGTCATAAAAAGTGTTTGGGGACCCGGGTCCTGCCCCAGGGGACATGGATCAATGCAAAAAAAAGTTTTAAAAACGTCCGTTTTTTCAGGAGCAGCGATTTTAATAATGCTTTAAGTGAAACAATAAAAGTGTAATATTCCTTTAAATTTCGTAGCTGGGGGGGGTGTCTATAGTATGCCTGTAAAGGGGCGCATATTTCCCGTGTTTAGAACAGTCTGACAGCAAAATGACATTTCAAAGGAAAAAAAGTCATTTAAAACTATACTCGCGGCTATTGCATTGCCGGTCCGACAATACACATAAAAGTTCATTGATAAAAACGGCATGGGAATTCCCCACAGGGGAACCCTGAACCAAAATTTAAAAAAAAAAAATGACGTGGGGGTCCCCCTAAATTCCATTCCAGGTCCTTCAGGTCTGGTATGGGTATTAAGGGGAACCCCGGCCAAAATTTAAAAAAAAAAAATGACGTGGGGGTCCCCCTGAAGGGTCTGGTATGGATTTTATGGGGAACCCAGCGCCAAAACAAAAAAAACGGTGTGGGGTCCCCCCAAAAATCCATACCAGACCCTTATCCGAGCACGCAACCTGGCAGGCCGCAGGAAAAGAGGGGGGGACGAGAGAGCGCCCCCCCTCCTGAACCGTACCAGGCCACATGCCCTCAACATTGGGAGGGTGCTTTGGGTTAGCCCCCCAAAACACCTTGTCCCCATGTAGATGAGGACAAGGGCCTCATCCCCACAACCCTGGCCGGTGGTTGTGGGGATCTGCGGGCGGGGGGGCTTATCGGAATCTGGAAGCCCCCTTTAACAAGGGGACCCCCAGATCCCGGCCCCCCCTGTGTGAAATGGTAAGGGGGTACAAAAGTATTATACAAAAGGTTTTATAAAAGTTTATTTAAATGCTTCTTCTTTCTTCATCAACATGGGGACAAGGTGTTTTGGGGGGCTACCCTAAAGCACCCTCCCAATGTTGAGGGCATGTGGCCTGGTACGGTTCAGGAGGGGGGGGCGCTCTCTCGCCCCCCCTCTTTTCTTGCGGCCTGCCAGGGTGCGTGCTCGGATAAGGGTCTGGTATGGAATTTAGGGGGACTCCCACATCATTTTTTTAAAATTTTGGTTCGGGGTTCCCCTGTAGGGAATTCCCATGCTGTTTTTATCAATGAACTTTTATGTGTATTGTCGGACCGGCAATGCACTAGCCGCGAGTAGTTTTAAATGACTTTTTTTCTTTGAAATGTCATTTTGCTGTCAGACTGTTGTAAACACGGGAAACATGCGCCCCTTTAAAGGCATACTATAGACCCCCCCCCCAGCTACGAAATTTAAAGGGATATTACACTTTTATTGTTTGACTTTAAGCATTATTAAAATCACTGCTCCTGAAAAAACGGCCGTTTTTAAAACTTTTTTTTGCATTGATCCATGTCCCCTGGGGCAGGACCCAGGTCCCCAAACACTTTTTATGACAATAACTTGCATATAAGCCTTTAAAATTAGCACTTTTGATTATTCATGTTCGTGTCCCATAGACTTTAACGGTGTTTGCGTGTTCGAACAAACTTTTTTCCTGTTCACATGTTCTGGTGCGAACCGAACAGGGGGGTGTTCGGCTCATCCCTACTGCACACCACCAATCATAGGCAGTGAGGCATTTTCTGACCAGCAGCTGCACATACACACGCTGCCTATGATTGGCAGTATGCAGTGCCAGCTTCCTGGCGGGTTCAATATGAACATGCCCGAGCCCATCATTACACACCAAAGAAAGCAGTGGAAGGGGAGGATTTATCGCACTTCTGATTTTTGGTACTTCAATCGGCTATTAAAAATGGCCTCCTCCCCAACCACATATAGTAGGGGGGTCTATTTTTCATATAGTCTAAGGAGATATAAAGCAGAAAAATACTTATCTTACTTCTTGCTTCAGCAGGCTTCTTTCCTGCTAGTTACAGGACGAATGACTGGTCACTTGTATGACTGCTACCTTCTCTTGCCCTGCTGGTCCTGCATTGTGCATAAAAAAGTTGTGGACTTGCCCACATTCCGGGGCTGTAGTTGATTGGATAAGAGTGGAAAGGAATAAGCTAAGCCAATTCCTCTTATCTGTTTACACCCCATCCAGCAAAAAAAAAAAAAAAAAAACAAGCAATTAACCCTTACTGTATGGTAGGGGGGTTGAAAATAATCAATGCATCCGGATGCAGAGTATGGCTGAATCGCGATTGTATCGATGACGTCATCCCAGCGCACCTCTGTCAGAGTCCTCCCTTCCCTCCCTCCTCCTCTCCACGTCCATCTGAAATGCCCAGGGCAGTCACTCACTATTGCCTGGATTACAAGCAGCAGGCATCTCCTGCTGTGTCACGGAGCTTTGATATGAATATCCCCTCACTGATTCAATTTCCCGGGACTGGATCCTGTCACAGTCTAGGACTTTGTTACAGCGGTTCCTGGAATAGGAGGAGGGAGAGGAAGACAGGCGTGCCGGGATATTCATATCAAAGCTCCATGACACAGCAGGAGATGCCCGCTGTGTTTGATCCAGGCAATCATGAATCTGCAATTGACACAGTGAGTGAGGCTGCGTTTGACGGGCACAGTCAGTGAGGCTGCGTTTGACGGGCACAGTCAGTGAGGCTGCGTTTGACGGGCACAGTCAGGGAGGCTGCGTTTGACGGGCACAGGGAGGCTGCGTTTGACGGGCACAGGGAGGCTGCGTTTGACGGGCACAGGGAGGCTGCACTGATGGGTTTTTGATGAAAACCATGGGCATTGGACAGTAATCATGATGCATCGTGGAATTGAATAGTTGATATAATAATCGTATCGTGAAGATGCGCTAATCTACTGTATGGGTGGGCTTACATAATGTTCTGTGCAGCATTAGAACCTATTTCAGGATTATAGAGCGGTCTGTACTCCCATTGGGGACATTTATCCTCTCTCCAATGTCACCAGGACATAAAGTGAACATTTTACATCTGTAACTGGAACACAAGATGAAGGGAAAATGCAGAGAGCGGTTTTGGGGACAACTGTTAAAGGTGGGGCTCCCCTCACTTTGTGAAGACGTACACTTATTTTCAGTGTCGGGTGGAGGATATAAGAGAAAATTTCCCCAGTGGGGACAAAGGCAACAATAACAACCTGGCAGAGATTCTAGCCCTTCTACACTCTATTCAAGAAAAAAAAATTGGTGGGGTTCCATGTTTAACAAACATTAGCTGACACCTTATTTAACCCCTTCGAGACTAAGGGTAAAACAAATGTTAATGCCTAAGCACAATTTTGCAACTTTGACATGTGTTAGTAAAACTGTACATATCATCACAACTGCTTTGTGCAATCAGGTTGATTATACCTTGTTTTTTTCAGGACAAATTGGGCTTCTATTTGGTGGTAAATGCTTATTTCCTGATTTTTTTTTCAGTTAGGAAAACTGGCCCAAAATAATTTTAAATTATAAATTACATTTTAAATTTAGCTGTATTTTTTTCTTACTTCCATAACCTACCACCAAAGAACAACCCAAAATAAATTCTCCTGCTCCCGATGATTGCAGTGATACCACATACGTGTATATTATTTGTTGTTTGTACATGTAGTACAGCCCAGAAACAATAGTGCACATTTTGCTATTTTCTATTTTTTATCCTACCTAAAACACACTGAAGTTGATACTAAAAAAAACAAACAAAAAAAACAAAAAACAAACACACTTAAAAAAAGTTTGTTTTTGTTTTTTTTTAATCCTGCCCAAAATATACTGACCCTGACCTTTGACCCTTACTTGATCCAAACACTAACCCTGGCACTGACCTAGATCAAACCTTAATCTATGTATTTTTTTTTTTTAATTATTATTATTTTTTTTTTTACACAGTTTTTTATCTCTTTGCAAGGAGTAAGGCCTGGCTCACACTTGTACGACAAACAGTCAGATATTGGGAGCTCATGTCGCATGACGTGTGAAAATCAATGAGGTTTATTTACTAAAGGCAAATCCACTTTGCACTACAAGTGCACTTGGAAGTGCAGTCGCTGTAGATCTGAGGGGGACATGCAAGGAAAATAAAAAACAGCATTTTTGCTTGTACATTATCGGATGATAAAATCAGCAGAGCTTCCCTTCATTTCAGATATTCCCCTCAGATTTAAAGCGACTGCACTTCCAAGTGCACTCGTAGTGCAAAGTGGATTTGCCTTTAGTAAATCAACCCCAATGTTTCCCTATGAGAGCTGTCTTAACTGGTCCGACACAAGTCGGTCCGACTTTGAAAATGCTCCCTGCACTACTTTGGTCCGACTTTGATCCTACTTCAGCCCACTGAATATCACTGAAGAAGTCGGATCGCAGTCTTAACTGATCCGACTTTGGCATGCGACTTGTGCTTTGATGATCTTGAAGGGGAACTCCATGCCAAATTAAAAAAAAAAAAAAAAAAAAACCAAGTTAGACTTACCGGTAACTTGTTTTCCAGAAGTCTTTCAGGACAGCACCTGAGAGATAGCGACTCCACCCACCGGAAACAGGAAACACCTTCTTCCTCCAAACTTTAAAGGGAGGCGCCTCCCTACCATACCTCAGTTGTAGTAGAGAAGACCTCCGGCCCCGGCTGGAACACATAAACACATACGTTAGTCACAGCATAGTATATACAATACAATAGGGCGGGATGTTGCTGTCCTGAAAGACTTCTGGAAAACAAGTTACCGGTAAGTCTAACTTGGTTTTTCCCAAGGCGTCTTTCAGGACAGCACCTGAGAGGATAACAGAGACTTACCCCCTTAGGGCGGGACAACAGCTTGCAGGACCTTTCTGCCAAACGCCTGATCATTAGCAGATGTGAGGTCCAGCCTGTAATGTTTCACGAATGTGTGAAAACTTGACCAAGTTGCCGCCTTGCAGATTTGTTCAGGGGTGGCACCAGCTCTCTCTGCCCAAGTGGCCGCCAATGCTCTTGTTGAGTGTGCAGAAATTCCTGCAGGAGGAGACACGCCTGCATGCGAATAAGCCTCTGAAATGGCTAGCTTCAGCCACCTTGCTAAAGAGATTTTAGAAGCCTGGCAACCTTTCCTGTTGCCTGAAAATAGCACAAACAGAGAATCTGAACGTCTAAAGAGCTTTGTCCTTTCCAAGTAACATAACAAAACTCTTCTAACATCCAACATGTGAAAACAAGTCTCCTTCTCCCCTACTGGGTTGGGGCAGAAGGTCGGAAGTACAATGTCCTGAACACGATTTTGTACTGAAGCTACCTTTGGTAAGAATTTCTGATCTGTTCTAAGTATAACCCTATCTGGGAAGATAGATAAATAGGGTTCCTTAACTGATAAAGCATTAAGCTCACTGATCCTGCGTGCAGAGACCATGGCAATCAGAAACACAGACTTAAAAGTGAGATATCTGAGTGGCGCTTCTTCCAAAGGTTCAAAGGGACTCCTTGTTAGAGCCTGGAGGACTATCGACAGATCCCATTTGGGAAACAACTTAAGTGGTGCTGGTCTGGATCTCGTAAGGGATCTGAAAAATCTGGTTACTAATGGATCTGAGGCCACAGATCTTTCTAGAAACACTGCTAGCGCAGCCACCTGTACCTTCAAGGTACTAACTGCTAGTCCCTTGTCAGCACCAACCTGTAAAAATTCCAGAATGGTAACAAGACTCCCTGGGTCCTGGTCAGATGAATTACACCACGTATTGTAAACCTTCCAGACCTTGGAATAGATATTTCTAGTCACCCTTTTCCTACTGGATAATAGCGTTGAGATTAACCGGTTGGAAAAACCTTTGCTCCTTAAGAGCTGCTCTTCAGATACCAAGCAGTGAGCGCCAAAGTGGCTACCTCTGGGTGATTTACTGGTCCCTGAAATAGTAAATCGTGCCTGAGGGGCAGATGCCAATAAGGCCTGACCGCCATTTTCAGAACGGTTGAAAACCAAGCCCTTCTTGGCCAAAAGGGCGTGATTAGGACAACCGGTACCGTTCCCCTTTGAATTTTTCTTAATACTAAGGGAATTAACTGAAATGGGGGGAAAGCGTAGCAGAGATGGAATCTCCATGGATACGCCAAGGCATCTGTTCCTAGTGACCCGTCGTGATTGCTTAGGGAAAAAAATTGCGGAACCAAGGCATTCTCCTTTGAGGCGAACAGGTCCACCTCTGGCAGCCCCCACTTCTCGACAATCATGGCGAAAACCTCTGGGTTCAGCGACCATTCTGCTTCCCGAATGGGGTTTCTGCTCAGGAAATCCGCCACTCCGTTCAGGGATCCCTTTAGATGGACTGCTGATAAAGACAGCAAGTGTCCTTCTGCCCAACGGAGAATGCTCATGGCTAGTACTTGCAGCGATTTGCTCCTTGTACCTCCCTGCCTGTTTATGTAAGCCACTGCCGTGGCATTGTCTGTTAGTATTTGAACATGCTGGGCCTGAAGCCCCTGAGCAAATGACTTCAGAGCCAAGTCGATCGCCTTGAGCTCTCTCCAGTTTGAGGACTTGGTCGCCTCTTTCCTGGACCAGTTTCCCTGAGTGAAACCTTTTTCTAGGTGGGCTCCCCAACCCCAGGAACTGGCATCGGTTGTCAGCCTTTTTTCGATTGGAAAGGCCCAGACTAACCCCTCCGATAGGATATCCTGCCTTTTCCACCACCATAGTGACCTCTTCACTTGGGTTGGAACTCTTACCTCTGAGTCTAGGGATTCTAAATTGTGATCCCAAGATCTCAGAAGAAAAGCCTGCAGATGTCTGAAGTGTAGTCTTGCCCACTGAACAGCTGGCATTGACGAAGTCAGAACCCCCAGGGCTGACATGACCAATCTTACCGTCAGCTGCTGGTTGGTCTGCAAAAAAGACACTGTATCCTGAATTTTTCCTTTCTTCTCTGAAGGAAGAAAAATTTTTTGGCTTACCGAATTTATTATATACCCTAGAAACCGAATCTCCTGAGATGGTTCCAGGGAAGATTTTTGGAGATTTAGGATCCAACCTAGAGACTCCAAATGGCTGCATGCTCTGCTTAAATTGCTCCTCAACTCCTCTCTTGAGGGGGCGAAAAATAGCAGATCGTCTAAGTAAGGAATTACTGCGATTCCCTGAAGACGCAGCGGAGCTAGGGCCTCTGCCATTACTTTGGTAAAAATTCGGGGTGCGGATGATAGCCCGAAGGGTAGGGCTCTGAATTGCAGATGCTGAATTCTGCCTTCCAACCTTACCGCCAACCTGAGAAACCTCTGGGACTGGGATGAGATTGGAATATGCAGGTATGCATCCTTTAGATCCACTGACGCCATGAAACAACCTGGAGTCAGAATATTTCTGGCGGTGAAAATTGAGTCCATCTTGAACCTTCTGTATTTGATGGCTCTGTTTAGTGGCTTTAAATTTAGAATTAAACGAAATCTTCCTGTTGGTTTTTTTACCAGGAAGACATGTGAATAGAAGCCCTCGTGCCATTCCTCTGGTGGCACTGGGATTACTACACCCTGTTGCATTAGTTCCTCCAGAGAGGATTTCATGGCCAGGGCCCTTATTGGATCTCGAGGAGCATTTGTTACCAGAAACCTTCTTGGGGGGCTTCTGGAGAACTCGAGAGTATAACCCTGCGAGAGAGTGGTCAGAATAAACTGATTTGTAGTTATCACTGACCACTGCGGAAGAAACTCTCGTAATCTTCCGCCGACCCGCAGGGATGAGTCATTGTGAGTTTTCGGCCTGTGAAGGAGGACGGAAGAGAATTCCACCTTTGCCCTTCGCCTTTTGCGCAGACCAATTTTTCCTCCTGCCCTGAAACTTACTTTCCTGCTGTTGCTGCTGAGTTTTTTGAGGTCGAAAAAGACGTTTTGGGGTCTGCTTTTTCTTTTTGACCGGAAAGGACTTCTTCTTATCGGCAGTTCTGTCTAGGATATTATCTAGATCTGGGCCAAAAAGAAGGTCACCTGAAAAGGGGATACCACAAAGTTTACTCTTTGAAGCCGTATCACCTGGCCAGGTTTTTAGCCATAAAGCTCTTCTCGCAGCATTTGCTAAAGCTGCAGACCTAGCTGACATTTTGATAGCTTCAGCCGAAGCATCAGCAATATAAGCAACCGCAGAAATCAGGGTAGGAAAGGAATCTAAGATCTCCTGCTTGGGGGAATCTGCCACTATATGAGATCTAAGTTGGTTCACCCAGTATTCCAGATTCCTGGCTACACAGGTTGTGGCCATTGCTGGTTTTAAATTGCTCATGATTGATTGCCATGATCTTTTGAGCAAAAGATCCATGCGTTTGTCCATTGGATCCCTTAGAACACCCATGTCTTCAAAAGACAGGTCTGTGGATCTTGAGACCTGTGAAAAGGCCGCATCCAACCTGGGCACCTTATTCCACACCGCAGAAGGATCCTCCTCAAAAGGGAAGCGCCTTTTGTGGGCTCTGGAAAAAAAGGGCTTTTTCTCTGGATCTTGCCATTCTTTAGTAATGGCGTCAGAAATGACCGAATGAACTGGAAATGTTCGCCCCTTAGGCTCATTTAACCCTGCATACATGCGGTCATGAAGAGATAACTCCTTCTTTTCCTCACTTAAGCCAAGTGTAACATGGATAGCCTTAAGGAGTCCGTCTACCTCCTCTAGGGAAAGCTTAAATTTGGAAGGAGCCACCTCCGCTTCCTCACCCTCCTCCTCCGAATCTTTAACGGAAGGAGTAGGGGACTGCTCTTCCCTGATAGAGGGGCCTTCAGGTAAAACTTCTACCATGGGGAAAGAAATAGAACCCTGGGAAGCCTCAGAAGTGGATGGCTGACTAGCAGCTGGATTAACTAAAGAGTCACGAAAAGTCTGAATCGTGGCGTATAGTTCCTTCTTTACAGAGGCAACCAGATCATCACAAACCGAAGCTGATTCCTCCTTAACTAAAGAAGTGATGCATGTACTGCATAAGACTTTTTTCCAATTTTCTCCCATTTTGGCCCTGCAAGAAGGACATCTCTTTTTTGGGTCAGAGCTTTTAGCCTGTGAGAGAAAAAACAAAAAAGGGAAAAAAACCAGGGGACCTTTTAGTGAGACCCGGTCTCAGCTACTCAAGAATCACCCACAGGTGCACTAAGAAGAAACCAGTCAGCCTCCAGTGCCCAGACAGGCCCCTTGCCACTAGGGGGTAAGAAAAAAGAAAATAGACCAAACCCAGGAAAAGGAAGAAAGGCAGACTTAAACTGCTGCTCCTACCTGAGCTTTACTGGCGCCTGTGCCTGTCCCCACCGCTGCAGACGCTGAGTCCTCCATCTCTGGTGTGCAGCTCTCCACCTGTGGCTTCATATGCCGCTTCCGGACTCCCATAGTGCATCTGCACCGGACCGGAAGCGGAAGTAGGCGCCAGTTCCTGTCCTCCCTCCTCCCCTCTCGCATCCACGCCGGAAATGACGCTTCTGCTGACCCAGTGACCCGCCTTGTCACTTCCGCCGCGCCTGCCGGCCAAAATACATGGCGGCGGCGCACGCGCACCGCCGCTCCTATGACCGCGCGGATCACCGGGTCTACGGCTCTCCCCGAGCACCAGGAGGGGAAGAGGAGCCCGATTGCTACCGCTGCAAAGGCTTGGGTAGGCCGGGAGGACAGCGGGTCTCCAAAAGGAGGAAAAAATGAAAAGGAAGCCCTGTCTCCCAGGCATCTGAGAGACCTTGACTCCCCTTCAAAAAGATGTTCCCTCCGGGCCGGAGGAAACACAAAAACTGAGGTATGGTAGGGAGGCGCCTCCCTTTAAAGTTTGGAGGAAGAAGGTGTTTCCTGTTTCCGGTGGGTGGAGTCGCTATCTCTCAGGTGCTGTCCTGAAAGACGCCTTGGGAAAGGGCATGTGTTCCCCCTCCAAGAGCATACCATGCCCTTCGGTCTGGCATAGATTTTAAGGGGAACCCCCCCATGGCAAAAAAACAGCGCGGGGTCCCCCCAGAATCCATACCAGACCCTCATCCGAGCACGCAGCCCAGCAGGTCAGGGAAGGGGGTCGGGACGAGCGAGCGCCCCCCCCCCTTCAGAGCCGCCCTCAACATGGGTGGGTGCTTGGGGGCAAAGCACCTTGTCTTCATGTTGATGAGGACAACGGTCTCTTCCCGACAACCCTGGCCATTGGTTGTCGGGGTCTGCGGCGGGGGCTTACCGTAATCTGGAAGCCCCCTTTAACAAGGGGGCCCCCAGATCCCACCCCCACCCCCACCCTATGTGAATGAGTATGGGGTCAAAAAGAAGACCACCCGCTTAGGCTCTGAGGAAAGGGGCTCGCCCCCAAAACGCGCTAGCCATTGCCGTATCCACCCGATGTCCGGTCCCGTTTTCATTCTGATGTCTGTTACTGCATACCTGCAGTCTATGTCCATGCCTGTATTTCATGCTCGTTTATGAGTATATACTTGCTATTTTACTTTTTAATAAACGCTATCAGTGGTAATGCGCTAGGTCGGTGCACCCTCTCTTCTTTTTGTTTCTTTTTGAATGCCCAACATTCTGAAGAGGGCTGCAAGACGGCAGATACCACTGAAGCTTTCTGGCCTTATCACACACTGAGTATCTAGACACTTGAGCGCAGGAGAGAGTGTTTTTCTCTTTTGGTTAATGAGTATGGGGTACCAGTCATCTAAAAAAAAAAGTGTCAAAAATAAAACAAACACAGTACACAGGTTTTCAAAGTAATTTATTAAGACAGCTCCGGCGTCGCTTCCAGTTTCTTCTCCCTTCTCTGCTGACGTCTTCTGCCTCTGCCGGTTCTTCTCCCCTCTCCGCTGACGTCTTCTTGCCCTCTTCTGCCTTTGTCGGGTCTTATCCGCTTTCTTCGTGCTCTTACCAGGTCTTCTCCCTCTGTTCTTCTTCCGATGTTGACTCTACGCTCTCTCCTGCTCTAATGCTGGGTGCGCGGTGTGCCACTACTTAAATTGGCATAGGGCGAGGTCCCCAAGTGACGTCATCCGGAGGTTCGTCCCTTATGACATCACCGCCCATCATGCCCAGAAAGGGACGACATAAGGGGCGGGCCTCCGAATTACCTCACTTGGTGACCCCGCCCCATGCCAATATAAGTAGTGGCACACCGCGCACCCAACATTAGAGAGCGTTGAGTCAACATCGGAAGAACAGAGGGAGAAGACAGCGGAGAAGACCTGGCGAGAAGACAGCGGACAGAGGGAGAAGAACTGGAGAGGGCTAGAAGACATCAGTGGAGAAGACCCAGAGAGGGGAGAAGAACCAGCAGAGGCAGAAGACATCAGCGGAGGAGGGAGAAGAGCCGGGGGGGGGGGGGGGGGGGGGGGGGGGGGGGGGAGTCGGAAGAAATGCCGAAGCTGTCTTAATAAATTACTTTAAAAACCTGTGTACTGTGTTTTATTTTTGACCCTTTTTTATTTAGGTGAATGGGTAGGGGTACAATGTAGGGTGGGGGGCGGGATCCGTGGGCCCACTTGTTAAAGGGGGCTTCCAGATTCCGATAAGCCCCCGCCCGCCCCCGACAACCAACGGCCAGGGTTGTTGGAAAGAGGCCCTTGTCCTCATCAACATGGGGACAAGGTGCTTTGGGGTGGGGGGGAAAGGCCCCCCTGCCCCAAAGCATCCACCCCCCATGTTGAGGGCATGCAGCCTGGTACAGTTCAGGAGGGGGGGGGGGGCTCGCTCGTTCCCATCCCCTTTGCTGACCTGCCGGGCTGCGTGCTCGGATACGGGTCTGGTATGGATTTTGGGGGGACCCCACGTTGTTTTTTCGGTGTGGGGGTTCCCCTTAAAATCCATACCAGGCTGAAGGGCCTGGTATGCTCTTGGAGGTGGAACCCATGCCATTTTTTTTTCTTAAATTTGGGCAGGGGGTTCCCCCTAAAGATTCATACCCAAAGTGCCTGCATTGTCGGGATCAAAGTTGGATCCCTGTTCATTGAAGTCAGACGGATGTCGGACTTCAAGTCGCAGTGCATAGTCGGATCCACAGTCGTACGACTGTTGTATCGTACTCGTACCAGTGTAAACCCGGCCAGAGAGAGCGATACAATGATACAATGTATCTTTCCTCTCCGTTCACAGAGAAACACAGATCGTATGAATGGTCACTGTGATAGCCAATCAGGTGACCCCGATTGACCCTGAACCAGGAGTTCTGTGTCCCGATTCTTACACTGACTTGCACTCATACTGTGGAAGTAACAAAGATTACTGCACCAGAAAACTAATGCAACCACATTAAGGCTTCTAGCCCCTCTACACTCTATAAAAAAAAACACAAAAACAAAAAAACAGGGATAACAAAATAAGACATACAAGAACAAAAAAATGGTATACAATTCATCTGGGTAGAGTGTTGAATGTCCAAGTAATTGTCAGTCAAACTATCACAGCACTAAAAACGAATACATGGCCTGGTAATGAGAGGTATGTATACAGGCTGGTACACAAGTGGTTAAACACCAAGACCATTCCTTTATATACCCAGGTGATGAATTCATGTTCATATCCTGGCCATGTTGTATTCTCATTTACACCACAATCTCTGCATTCACTGAGCGTTTACGTGTAATTTCATTTAAAAAATGTTTTTATTATGAAGTTGCGTTTAGTGTGGTGTAAACTAGTCTCACTATAATACATTTTTCTATGCGTCTGTACTGTGTTTAGGCTCTGTTCACACCTGCGCACTTTCGCGGCACCAAAACGCACCTTTCACAGTGCATCAAAAAAAAAAAAAAATAGCCCCCCATAAATCCTAACCGTTTACACCCGTGCACTATATATTTTTTTCCTTTTACAGTGCGCTGCACTTTTAAAGTCCTGCTTGCCCACTAAAAAAAACGCACCAGACTGGATGTGATGTAAATGAGCCCTAATACATGGAGGACACCACTGACAAGTCATCTGGAAGGTTCTGCTGATCTCTGATATACAGAAAACAGCAGCAATGATGACAGATCCCAGAGCAATGTACTATGAGAACACATCACACACTGACAGCTCCTCCTGTCCGCTATATGTATCATCACAAAGGACCCACTACACTGCTCTATCCACACACACAGATCACCGTATTACTGAGCCACCCATTCACAGTCACACCTAATAACAATGGTACACAGCCTCCCCATAACCCACATCGCACACCCGGCCATCTGCAGGTCCCATAATCCAGGGAAGGGATGATTACCAGTCTCTGCTCCGCCCCCTGCACCTCCAGCGATGACCAAATCCTTATCCCAGCTTGTTTTGTTCTACCACCAATCTTTCTTCCGCGGGCGTGGCCACAGTGGTGATGCTACAGTCACGTGACTGATGCTCAGCGAGGGAAAACACACGGCTCTGTAATGATTGGATGTATTGAGCCGCAGACAAGGATTGGATGTCAATCAGCCCGAGAGTCAGCGGCTCAGCGCCCATCTTTAGTAATGGCAAGAGGTCGTTTTTTTTTTTTTTTTTATATCAATGTAGGCTGTGGCTTAGGTTCTAAATTAATGATTATTTCTTTGTTGATTTGTGGTTTATTCTGCTTCTTGGTATTTTTTCATATGTGCTGGGTTTAACCACTTCAGCCCCAGAAGGATTTACCCCCTTAATGACCAGGCCATTTTTAGGCAATACGGCACTGCGTTACTTTAAAGTGGTTGTTAACCCCCCTGACCTATATTTACATATAAGTAAGCCTATATTCAGGCTTACTCATATGCACTGAAGATATCTCCTAAACGTGCGCCGTTTAGGAGATATTTGCCTTGTAGTGCGCGGATGATGTCATTGGCGCATTCGCTGTGAAGAAATGGCCTCAGCGTGTGCCGTGACTGGCGGGAGTGACGTCACGTGACTCCGGCCAGTCACAGAGCCGGAGTCTGCGGCCCCGGAAGGAAGAGGGGTGAAGATGGACGCTTCCACCAGCGGGGACATCGCGGGCTTCCTTTGCAAGTAAGTGCCACATAATGGGCTAGTATGAGATGCATACTAGCCCATTATGCTTTTTCTTTGCAGGGGAATAAAGAGGAAGTAAAACCCATCAGGGTTTACTTCCTCTTTAATGACAATTGCACGGCCCTACAACGCTGTACCCAAACAAAGGTGACGTCCTTTTTTTTCCACAAATAGAGCTTTCTTTTGGGGGTATTTGATCACCTCTGCGTTTTTTTTCAAATTTTGAAAAATATATATATATTTTTTACTTTCTGCTATAATACATATCCCCAAAAAAATATATAAAAAAAAATAATTTATTCATCAGTTTAGGCCAATATGTATTCTACATATTTTTGGTAAAAAAAACCCAATAAGCGTATATTGATTGGTTTGCGCAAAAGTTATAGCATCTACAAAATAGGGGATAGATTTATACACTTTATTATTATCAGCGATTTTTAGCGGGACTGCAACATTGCGGCGGACAGATCGGACACTTAACAGACATTTTTGACACTTTTTTGGGAACTAGTGACAGTAATACAGTAATCAGTGCTAAAAATATGCACTGACATTGTACTAATAATACTGGCAGGGAAGGGGTTACCATCTTAACATAAGGGGCGATCATATACGTTTTTAAAGCGGTATTGAACCCAAAACCAAAAATCATTACCAATCATCAGATGTGGTAGCTGCATACGTTTTTTATTCTTTGTCTTCTTCCCTCTGTTTTCACCTGGTGATATGCCCAGTAAAACACCTCCTGTATTAGTGAGACACAGCTCTGGAGGAATGAGCACAAGAGGCACACCAGATAGCAGCATTGTCAGTCTAGGGGGAGGGTAGTGTAAAATGTATTAGCAGATTTAGATACATTAACAAATTGAAGACAAACTCCAGCTCACACTTTATAATCAGTTACAGTTATTATAATCAGTTATCAATTATTCCTTTTGGAATAAAGGTTTTGAATGAATAAACAAAAGCTAATCATTATAATAACCATGCCGGTGTTAAGTGGTTTGTCTCATCCATGTAAACTGATACATTGGGCACAATTCACTAAAGCTTATCGCATGTGTTATGACGGTCACGTGATCACTTAACACATGCGATAGCGAAAATGTCATGTCACTCGCAAGCTTTATTTAACGGAAACACCAAAAACGGTCAGTAAATAATGCATAAAAAAGCATTAAAGTCAATTCACTAAAGGAAATAAATAAATGCATGCGGTAATTGAGTGCTGCTCCAAGCTTGCGATACCTATGTGGTAACTAGGGCAATGGTCAGTGATTATTTTTAAAAAAAGGTTATATGCAGGTAATTGGCCATAAAAGGGGTATGGGGGTCCGAGTACCGCTCTGGGGGACGTGTGTCAATGCAAAAAAAGTCACGCCCAAAAAAAAAAAGGGGGGATCCCCCCGCAAAATCCATTCCAGACCCTTATCTGAGCATGCAGCCTGGCAGGTCAGGAAAGGGAGGAGGATGAGTGAGTGACCCCACCCCCTCCTGGACCATACCAGGCCTCATGTTCTCAACATGGGGGGATGGGGGGGGTTACTTTGGGGCAGGGGGGTTCTGCTCCTGACCTGCCAGGCTGCATGCTCCTTTTTTTTTTTTTTTTTACTAATTGGTCCAAATTTACATTGACAAACCTTGATGGCAGAGTTAACTTCCCCCTTTCTGCCATGTCCTAGTTACCTCATTCTTCAAATACCTTGGCGTAGTGATTTCACCATATCTCTGTGATAACTGTGACAATAATATTATGCCACTGGTATTATGCTTCTGGAATAAAGTTAACATTTGGAATAGATTGTGGTTAACCTTAAATGGCAGAGGCAGTGTTACCAAGATGATATTCATATCACATCGTCTTTATTTTCCACATAATACTCTCATGAATGTGCCTCTCCGGTCTCCGCATCTTTCATATAGTAATTTTTAGAGCGTTGCTATGAAGGGAGCAAGCAGTCGCCCAGGATCAACCTAGAACAACAGTGCTCCAAATATAGGGGAAAGGTAGCTCTGCCTAACTCAACTACAGCATATGCATAGTGGCCTGAGAGGACCGCTGTTTCTCTAAGGACTCCACACTGTCCATGATTCTGCATTTTACCAATTCACTGGACCTTCCTGGGGGGCTGGTATCCCTTAATTTTTGTAAATCCAAGAAACTATCCCGGATGTATATCTTAACACACAAGGTTTGGAGTAAAGCCAAACTTCAGAGAAAGATTTTACTCACTACGCCCCTCCTTGGGCAGAATGAAGCCCAACTTGCATTGGTTAAATTGCAGTATGCCCCCGTATGGCAGATGTGGGGACTTACCTGCGGCAGATTTTTAAGGATTGTGTCCTGATCCCCATTCTTTTTAGAATTACAATCAAAGATTCCACCTCCTGCATTCAATGCTCTTTTATTACCTACTGTTCAAAATCTTTTGGCGAAGGGGGGATTATGGAGTGGGGATGATTTTCCGAGGTTATGCTTGGTCCCTTAATTCCAGTGAAGGGAACTATTAAGGCATCAGCATACCAAGACATTTTGGATAATTCCATGCTCCCAACTTTGTGGGAACAGTTTGGGGATGGCCCCTTCGTGTTCCAACATGTGCACCAGTGCACAAAGCAGGGTCCATAAAGACATGGATAAGCGAGTTTGGGGTAGAGGAACTTGACTGGCCTACAAAGAGTCCTGACCTCAACCCGATAGAACACCTTTGGGATGAATTAAGGTGGAGACTGCGAGCCAGGCCTTCTGGTCCACATCAGTGCCTGACCTCAAAAATGCTCAAATATTTTTATACACCTCTAAACCTTGTGGGCAGCCTTCCCAGAAGGGCTGAAGCGGTTATAGCTGCAAAGGGTGGGCCAACTCAGTATTGAACCCTCCGGACTAATGCCCCGTACACACGGTCAGATTTTCCTATGGAAAATGTGTGATAGGTCCTTGTTGTCGGACCGTGACCGTGTGTAGGCTCCATCACACATTTTCCATCGGATTTTCCGACACACAAAGTTTGAGAGCAGGATATAAAATTTTCCGACAACAAAATCTGTTGTCGGAAATTCCGATCGTGTGTACACAAATCCGACGGACAAAGTGCCACGCATGCTCAGAATAAATAAAGAGATGAAAGCTATTGGCCACTGCCCCGTTTATAGTCCCGATGTACGTGTTTTACGTCACCGCATTCAGAACGATCGGATTTTCCGACAACTTTGTGTGACCCTGTGTATGCAAGTTTGAGCCAACATCCGTTGGAAAAAATCCTAGGATTTTGTTGTCGGAATGTCCGAACAAAGTCCCAGCGTGTGTACGGGGCATAAGACTTGGATGTCGTTAAAGTTCATGTGTGTGTAAAGCCAGGCGTCCCAATACTTTTGGTATGATAGTGTATGTCCGACCGCATGTCCGACCTTTTAAAAACCATGCGGTTTTTAAAAGGAGCCCAGTGCAAGTTTTGTTCACCAGCTCAGGTTTGATTCAGGGGCAAATTTTTACTATCGCACCTGAATTGGACTGAAAAATGCACAGGACTCATTTAAAAATGGACCTCGGCCGGCCCGCAAATATGTGAACTGGCTCCATAGACAAGACTGCCAGTTCACGTCATGCGAATTGGATGTAGTTCAAAACGCATCCAATCTGCATAATGTGAACTGAGCCTAATACCGCGTACACACGGTCGGACTTTCCGGCATACTTGGTCCAGCGGACCAGAGTCCGCTGAACAATCCGACCATGTGTAGGCTCCGGCGGACTTTTCCGGCGGACTTTTTCCCAAAAGCCCGCTGGACCTAGATTTGAAACACATTTTAAATCTTTCCGTCGGACTCAGTTTCTAGCGGAAAGTCCGCTCGTCTATGTGCTGGTCCGACGGAAAGCCCGCTTGTCTGTATGCTGGTCCAACGGACCAGATACGACGCAAGGGCAGGGTATTGCATTTCGCGCTCGCTGCAATAGGAAAAACAATTTTTCCTATTGCAGCGAGCGCGGGGCATACCAGACCCTTAGGTCTGGTATGGATTATAAAGGGAAACCCCTACACCGGAAAAATGGCGTGGGGTCCCCCCTAAAATCGATACCAGACCCCGATCCGAGCACACAGCCCGGCCCGTCAGGAAAGGGGGTGGGGACGAGCGAGCGCCCCCCCCCTCCTGAACCGTACCAGGCCACATGCCCTCAACATGGGGAGTGGGTGCTTTGGGGGAGGGGGGCCCTGCAGGGCCCCCCCTCCCCCAAAGCACCTTGTCCCCATGTTGATGAGGACAAGGGCCTCTTCCAGACAACCCTGGCCGTTGGTTGTCGGGGTCTGCGGGCGGGGGGCTTATCGGAATCCGGGAGCCCCTATAATAAGAGGGCCCCCGGATCCCGGCCCCCCACCCTATGTGAATGAGTATGGGGTACATGGTACCCCTACCCATTCACCTAGGGAAAAAGTGTCAATAATAAAACACACTACACAGTTTATTAAACAGCTCCGGGGGGGGTCTTCTTCCGGCTTCGGGGGTCTTCTTCCGGCTTCGGGGGTCCCTCCGGTTCCTCCACTGGGTGATGTTGACCACGCCCCCTAAAACGTCACAGTCCCAGCATGCCCAGGGACTGTGACATCATAAGGGGGCGGGGTCTCCGCCTATATAAGTCACAACGGAGCCCTCAGAGAGCAGTCCAGCCGGAGAGAGCGTCGTGTCAACATATGGAGAAGAGAAGAGGGAAGAAGACAAGGAGCCCAGAAGTCCGGACCTCCGCTGGCAAGAGAGCGGCCTGAAGACAGCGGAGGAGTCGGCCGAAGAACTGGAACACCGGGAGAAGAGAGCGGAGAAGAACCAACTGGACGCCGGGAGAAGAGGAACCGGAGGGGCCCCCGAAGCCGGAAGAAGACCCCCGAAGCCGGAAGAAGACTCCCCCGGAGCTGTTTAATAAATTATTTTAATAACCTGTGTAGTGTGTTTTATTATTGACACTTTTTCCCTAGGTGAATGGGTAGGGGTACCATGTACCCCTACTCATTCACATAGGGTGGGGGGCCGGGATCTGGGGGCCCTCTTATTATAGGGGGCTCCCGGATTCCGATAAGCCCCCCGCCCGCAGACCCTGACAACCAACAGCCAGGGTTGTCGGGAAGAGGCCCTTGTCCTCATCAACATGGGAACAAGGTGCTCAGGGGTGGGGGGCCCCGCAGGGTGCCCCCTCCCCCAAAGCACCCACCCCCCATGTTCAGGGCATGCGGCCTGGTACGGTTCAGGAGGGGGGGGCACTCGCTCATCCCCACCCCCTTTCCTGACCGGCCGGGCTGCGTGCTCAGATCGGGGTCTGGTATGGATTTTAGGGGGGACCCCATGCCGTTTTTGCGGCGTAGGGGTTTCCCCTTAAAATCCATACTAGACCTAAGGGCCTGGTATGACCCGCGACGGGGCTTGCAAGGTGTCAATCTCGCCCATAAAAGCGGCAAGATTGATTTCCTTTTCTAGTCACGTTCAAAATGAACGGACTTGTCCATGTGTGGGCAAGTCCGTTCATTCTGAAAGTCCGCCGTAACTCCGGCGAAAGTCCGTCGGAAAGACAGGCGGACTTAGCCCGCCGGAAAGTCCGGTCGTGTGTGGGCAAGTCCGTCCGTTTTAAAGTCCAGCGCACCTGGCGGACAAAGTCCGTCAGAAAGTGTGCCGGACCAAGTATGCCAGAAAGTCTGATCGTGTGTACGCGGCCTAATGCATTTTCCTTTGAAGATTGCCCAAACACAAAACTGTATATTTTCTGGCATGATTGTGCTCAGAGATTTCTGTTCTGTAGCCTAATAAATCTGCAGTGAGATTATCTAGGGCACTGCTCTCTTTGACTGCTAGTCTCAAAAGATTTAAAGTGAGATTACTCTTGTGCTGCTCACTATTCTCCTTGCTGGAGAGAAAGTTATGCCTGAGGACCTGCAGTGCAAGGATTTCCCTGCGTCTACTTTATTCATTTTTTTAGGTCTGTAATTTCTCCACCTATTCTGCGGTTTCTGGATCACCACTAATCAGCAGGGGGAAACCCTGACATGAAGTGGCAAATGCCAGCTCCTCAACCAGGATGCTCACATCCATGCACAAACACATGTGCCTAGCAGGCTGAATGAAATAAACCTGACAGGTTATTGTACTAAGCAATTTTAGTGCAGTGATCTGTCCCACTAAGCTATTGTGTTCTGACAGAGGGACTGCCCCCGCCAGAACACACAGATCAACACTCACAGCCACTGGCTGCGAGCGCTGATCAGAAGCTGGTTTTCCAGCATGTGCGTTCGACATAAGCCGGTCATTAGACTAGCTTCCGTCGGACAGGCTGCTGTACACACTGGCCAAATGTTGGCTGGTTTCTGTTGAACCCGCCCCTACCGGCCTGTATGTACCAGCCTTTATGCTTGCTTTTTTGGGTGACAGTATCCACAGTAACAAGTCCTCATTAATTAGATTTTCTGTGCCGACTAGCTGGATCAAGTACTGGGGTATTTTCTGCACATTTGATTTGCTAGTAATAAATTGATATGAATGGTTGCCATTCTTGGTTTGTTAGTAATGCTTATCTGATAAAGTAAAATAATGCTTTTATCTAAAGCAAAAAAGGGCTTCCACATTAAACTTTCCCCATTGACATACACTAGGTTATCATAGCTGGATCAGTAGACTGTCATGTAATATATCCTTTATTGCAAAATACAACATTGTGCCATAAACATTAGAAGGGCGTTCCACTGTAATTATCCATTATATTGTACATGTCAGGATTTTCTGGACTTAAATAGTCATATAATGCTTTGTGTGGGTGCACAGAATTCATTTAGGTAATCCACTTGTAGCAGGCTGTTCTATAAACATTTACTAGCATTGCCATTTCTTGTTGGTAGATAATCTTTTCTTGACATCAATAGGGTGCTTTTTTGTAGTTGTACTTTTAGGTTTATTGGATCCACATGTATACATTTATTGTGTGTTCATTAATTTTTTTTTTTTATGGCGACGTATACTACATTACCAAAAGTACAGGACGCCTGCCTGTACACCCACATGAACTTTAATGGCATCCCAGTCTTAGTTTGTAGAGTTCAATGATGAGTTGGCCCACCCTTTGCCGCTATAATAGCTTCAACTCTTCTGGGAAGGTTGTCCACAAGGTTTAGAAGTGTTTGACCATTCTTTCAGAAGTGAATTTGTAAGGTCAGGCACTGATGTTGGAGAGAAGGCCTGGCTCACAGTCTCCGCTCTAATTCATCCCAAAGGTGTTCTATCGGGTTGAGGTCAAGACTCTGTGCAGACCAAGTTCCTTCACCCCAAACTCACTTATCCATGTCTTTTTGGACCTTGCTTTGTGCACTGTCATGTAAGAACAGGAAGGGGCCATCTCCAAACTGTTCACACAAAGTTGGGAGCATTAAATTGTACAAAATGTCTTGGTATGCGTTCTCCATCACTGGAACTAAGAGGCCAAGCCCAACCCCTGAAAATCAACCCCACACCATAATCCCCCCTCCACTAAATGATTTGGACCAGTGCACAAAGCAAGGTCCATAAAGACATGAATGAGGAAGTTTGGGGTGAAGGAACTTGACTGGCCTGCACAAAGTCCTGACCTCAACCCGATAGAACACCTTTAGGATGAATTCAAGCGGAGACTGCGAGACAGTCCTTCTCGTTCAACATCAGTGCCTGACCTCACAAATGCGCTTCTGGAAGAATGGTCAAACATTCCACTAGACACACTCCTAAACCTTGTGGACAGCCTTCCCAGAAGAGTTGAAGCTGGTATATCTGCAAAGGATGGGCCAACTCAATATTATACCCTATGGACTAAGACTAGAATGCCATTAAAGTTTATGTGCGTGTAAAGGCAGGTGTCCCAATACTTGGTAATATAGTGTATACGTTTTATATTGTAACAGTAGGCAACATTTTGGGTTAAATGCAGATTTATGGTAAATTGAAAAATGGAGCTAGCATGAGACAGCTTGTACAATTGCTACCATTTAATACTTATGATCAAAGAAGCACGTGCTGTGCAAAGTCCTCCAGCATTAAATATAAATGAATTCCTTTGGCAGGATGATATGCGTAAACAAAACCCTAAACCCTTAAAAAATTAACTTTACATCTATATTAAATAAAATATTTAAATATTTTTGATATGGGTTTATCATAAAGTGCACCAACACTGAAATGAAAAAGATCACAATAAAGCAGGGATAAGCAATTAGCAGACCTCCAGCTGTTGCAAAACTACAAGTCCCATCATGCCTCTGCCTCTGGGTGTCATGCTTGTGGCTATCAGAGTCTTGCTATGCCTCATGAGACTTGTAGTTCTGCAACAGCTGGAGGTCTGCTAATTGCATATCCCTGCAATATAGTAACCTTATAGGTTCTTACAGACATTACAAAAAAGGTTTACCTGCTTCAGCAATTTATAGTGGAATCAGGGAACATTTACATGTTTATAGACTCTACCCAACCATGACATACTGTACATCTCATGGAATTCCCATCCCTGTTTTTTTTTTTCGAATGTTTTATTTAAACCACCAAAAGGCGAGTTCAGGTTACCACAGGAACAATGTAAAACAAAAATATTACAGTTGCATAGAAATAAAACAACATAGACCAGAAAGTTTAAAATGAAATATATGCAACAATGGCAATGTACATTCCATATGGGATTAAACTATGCAGTGTAGTCTCTAAAGAATAGGCTACTGGTAGCAAATTCCAGAATCACCTTCATTATTTTCCATTAATTATCTTAATTGCAAAGCAACAGAAGAAAAAAGGAGGATAGGCTAGAGCGGCAGAGAAGAGAGGAAATGAAGAAGAGGATGGGGGGTGAGGAAGGAGGGGGGACGGAGGGGGAAGGTAAGAGAGGGAGGCGGTCCTGGGTTAGAGATGGTAAGGCAACTATTCATGGAATAGCTGATCAATAGTCAAGGGCCAAGCAGGGTTAGACCTTCTTCAGAGTGGAAAAACAAATTCCATAATCTCCACAGCTTGGAATATTGGAATATTTTTCTTGTTTATGTTGTGCTGAAAGTGTGAGATCTTCAAATTTGTTGATCTCTTCTACTTTATAAAGCCAGCATCTGACAGTCGGGGGTGATGCATCTTTCTATTTGCGAGGGATGTATGATTTAGCTGCATTCATCAGATGTCGTAGAATTGATTTGTTGTATTTTTTTGCTGGAATAGACGTAACGTGTAGCAATAAAAATGCCGGATCATCCAGAATGTTGTGGTCAGTGAATTTTTGAATAATGTTCCATATTTTCCTCCAGTAAGGCACTATCTAAAGACAGGACCAAAAAATGTGTAGCATTGTGCCCCCTTCCTCCTGGCATCTCCAGCAATGATCAGTTACCTTGGGATAAAATTTATGTAACAGCTGCGTGTCAGTATTTTGTAATTAGTTTCCTGGATTTTTGTGCAGATGGAGGACTTCAGCGAAAACCTAATAATATTTTGTCTTTGGCCAGGTGAAAAAGTACGATTCAGTTCCTTGTCCCATTTAAAGCGGGATTCCGTCCCTGAAAAAAAAAAATTAAAAGTCAGCAGCTACTAACCCTGTAGCTCCTGACTTTTTAAAAGTACTTACCTGTCCTGGGTGCCCACGATGTCGGCCGCCCGAGGCCGCCCCGTCCTTTGGCTCTCGGTTCCTGGCACCGCCATCCTAAGTAAGGGAAACAGGCAGTAGAGCCTTGCGGCTTTACTGCCAGGTTCCTACTGCGCACGCGCGAGCGGTGCGGCGCTCTGTGAATGGCCCCGTGGTGTTCTGGGAACACACACAGTTCCCAGAAGACAACGGGGCCATTCCCCAAGAAGCAGAAGACGCGGAATTGGAAGAGGCAGATTAGGAAGGCTGCCTAGCAACAAGGGTTTAGGTAAGTTTAAACATTTTTTTTTTTCAAATGTTTTTTTTAATTTTTTTGGTGAATTTTTTTTTTCAGGGTGGCCCTCCACTTTAACTACCCACGATAAATGTGGCTGTCCCGTAGGAGTATTCAGTAGGCTATATGTTTTCAAGAGTACTTGTGTCAATACACCCACATCTGAGCAATATTCCTCAAATGTGGACAGTTGGCAACCAAATCTCCTAGGGTTCTGTAAGGAATTGAGAAAGTGATGGAGTTGTAAGGCACTCCAAAAGGGTAGGTGAAAAGAACTGGATGGATCCATTAAAGAGGAGATGGAGGGCCAGTTCTCCAATAGTAGGAAGTGCGACGCTCGAAAGCAATTGTTTTGTCATAAAGTATGAAAATGATGGCCTTTCAGGCTAGAGAGGAACCGGCGGTTACCAAGAATGGGCAGTAGGGGAGAGTCAATGGTTGAGAGAGGAGTCTTCGTGAAGATTTGTGAGCATGTATTGACAGTGGGACCTATTAAGGGGTGTACCTTCAGGTCAGGCGGTAAAGTGTCATAGCACCAAGGTGCTCCCT
This sequence comes from Lithobates clamitans, assembly GCA_037952925.1. Lineage (NCBI taxonomy): Eukaryota > Metazoa > Chordata > Amphibia > Anura > Ranidae > Lithobates > Lithobates clamitans. Next base: position 6,105,330 of record JBBGZY010000199.1, read on the forward strand.
TCAGTATAACATCTCTTTGGGCTTGCTCAATTTGTACCCAGAGTTTGCCAGCCGAATGGCAGTTCTACGAGTCTGCCCAGGTGAACTGCCTGGTAGTATTTTAGTACGTCAGGTAGAGCAATGCCCCCATACTGTTTAGGTAGAGTTAATTGTCATCAGGGAGTGCGTGGTTGTTTGTGTGCCCATATAAAATTTGAGGAACAAGGAGTGAACCTGTTGAAAGTAATTGGAAGACATCTTGATTGGTAAAGTTTGGAAGAGGTATGGGTAAAATACACATTTTAAGATTACATCTACCAAACCACAAATGTAATCCCTGATGTCTCTAGTAAGATGCAAGGAGAGGAGGAAAGTTGAGTTCGAAGACCCGAGATAAATCAGAAGGGATATATGTTCCAAGATATTTTAGAGCTACATCTGTCCATTTGAACTTGAAGCTCAGTTTTAGGGACCAAAGTAGCACAGGGGATACTCCCACCCCCATAGCTTCTGATTTACTAAAATTGATCTTCAGGTTGGACAGTAGGCCATAGGTATCAAATTCCCAGATAAGGTTTGGTAGAGACACCGACGGGTTAGTGAGGGAGAAGAGCAGGTCATCCACGTGTGCTTAGATTTTATGTTGTGTGTCTCCTACTTTGACTCTAGTAATGTCTGGGTGTAGACGGATAGTACAAAGGAAAGGCTCCAGAGAGAGGGCAAACAGCAGCGGGGACAATGGGCATCCCTGTCTTGTCCCATTCATGATGGGGAAGGGGTTCGACAGAAACCAGTTAGCTTTTAATTGTGCTGTCGGGTGCGTATAGATCTTGGTTATCCATTGGATCATATGTTCCCCCAGGCCAATGTGGCATAAAACGACAAATGTGAAGCGCCAATTTACGCGGTCAAATGCTTTTTCAGCGTCAGTTCCTATGATTACACATGGAGTTTGTGTCTTTTGTGCTGTGTGGATAAGATTTAACACTTTGAGTGGGTTATCGCGGGCTTCTCTAGTTGGGATGAACCCCACTTGATCCAAATGAATCAGTGGTTGTAGATGTTGTGCAATATGTAGGGCAATTATCTTCGTAAATAATTTAAGGTCACAGTCCAAGTGCGAGATAGGTCTGTAACTACCGCAGCACGTTAGATCTTTTCCCTCTTTAGGGATTACTGTGACATGGGCTTTTAAGGAATGTCTAGGGAAGAGTGTTGCTGATCTCAGTTTATTAAACAGTTTTACCATATGAGGACCTAAAAGCGTGAGAAATAGTATTTAGGACCGTAGTGAGAAACCGTCCGGGCCCAGAGCTTTGCCTGTCTTCGAGAGACTAAGTGCATTCTGAAGCTCATCTAAGGTTATTTGAATAAGAATAAATCTAGATCTTTGGCTTATTCCTAGCTTCTAGTTTATTGGTGCAACTTTTGTACTATAGTTAAGGTTTATGGATCATCCTTGTAGTTATGCTATCTGGGCGTTGTTTTTTTTTTTTTTGTATATAAATGTGTCTAATGTACATTCTTATTTTCTGCCTTAGATGCTGCTCTAAAACAACGTATTTTCCTCTGAGTGGTGGACCGCCCTGTGGTAAGCTGCAGTGGCCTTGCATGGGACGTTACCACCCTCAGATGGACCCCACCTTGATCCCGCCTGGCGCACGGGGGCCTTTGCGACACAGGTGCGGACGCCTATCACTTGGAAGGTATGAGGGCTCAATTACTATGACAGGGGAACACTTGGCCTAACCCAGCAGACGTTTTGATCTCTGGATCGCCCTTAGGTGTTCCCCTTTTGACATCACTGCCACCTGGTGGCAAATATGGGTTTTGTTACTATACTCCCTTTATAATTATAACCATGGGTTTACTCAAGTCCCCTTTCTTCTGTCCCCCTCTGCAGTGTTTCTAGTGGGATACATCTATATGGGTGCCACCATCAGTACAACTCCATCCACAGTTGCCATTGTCAGGATACTTGTGTGGAACAGTGGGGGCCCACTATTCATTCCATCTCTGTCACTTATGGGACCCAGGGTATCCTTTCATTGTGCGGCTGCTGTTGCTGGCCACACAGCAGAATCTTTTGCCGACTGCCGTCTTGGGTATGTGACTTCCATTATATCTGCTACTCTCATGTTATTGTAAATGGTCAAATGCTTTGCAATTTCCTTGTTACATGCCATGACCAATATGCTGTTCTCTTTTAGAATGTTGTGATCCTTCTGTAACAGTGTCCCTGATGAAGGGACGTATTCTGTCTCGAAACGCGTTGGGCCTTTTGGACCACTGCACGAAATCGACCACAGCCTTATACATGTGTTCTTTTAACCTCTATTGGTGACGTTATACACCGCTTTTTATATGTATTTGTACAATAAAAATGTGTTATTTTTATAATCCTATGTGTAATTGTTTGCCTTCAAAGTCCCATTAGTACCAGGGGGTACTTCTTGTTACCATAGTTATACCAGGCATGTTGGCAATACCATATGGCTTGCATGGGTGATAACATTTCCTCTAAGGTTATTGGGGCTTCCAGGTCTTCCTGTAACTCAGGGGACAGTTGAGGAAGCTGGGATGCCATGATATAATCTTCTATTTGAGTCCGTGGTGGAGATTGTTTCGACTGGTTAATTATACAGAGAAGAATAGGATTCTCGAAAGCCTTGGACAATCTGTTGAGGAAGTACTGCTTTGTGGCCCTGAGGGGTAATGAAGGGACATAAGAGGCTAACTTTTGTTCTCTGATGAAGCGGGCTAACAGTCTCCTGAATTTATCTCCCGACTCGTAACTAAATCTGCAACACCGTTGTATCGCTGCTTTGACCTGATATTTTAGTAGGTCTGATGTTTGCTTGCAAAGGGACAAGAGGTCCCTGTCCTGTTCGAGCGCCAGAGTCTGTTTATGTTGGGATTCTACTATGTGGATTTTGTTAAGGAGAGACGAAAGTTTCTTCTCACGTTGTCGTTTGAGCCGAGACCCATGTTTGATAACTGCCTTGTGGGCTTCCCAAAGGATCCCTCTATCACAATCGGACTGGTCATCTTCTACAACTTCAGGGGTCTGTAATAGGCTTTTGTTTAATTTCCAAGATCTAGGCTTGGAGGAGGAAGGGTCAGAGAGTTTGTAGGTCAACTCAATCGGTGCATGATCTGACTACGTTATTGTGCTGATAGTTGAACGGAATACCGCATGCAACTGGGTATGGGGTATGAAAAATTAAGTCTATGCGGGTGTAGACTTTGTGAGGGAAGGAATAGAAAGAGTAGTCTTTCTCACCAGGATGCTGTAACCGCCAAACATCTATCAGCTGGGCGTCATGGAGAGCTTGCATCATGCATTGCGAACACCAGGATGAACAGAGGATGAGCCTGAAGAAGTATCCACAGTAGGAAGCAACGGAATATTGAAATCAAATCGTCCCCCAGTATCAACTGACCTTCAGAGAAGTCTAGGAGTAGGTCTATCGTGCGGTTAAGGAAAAGATCTTGACAATCCCATCCCTGTTTTGATGGTTTCCTGGTTGATTGTTTTCCCCAGGGAAAGGTTGGCACCAGAGATATCTGAAAAGTGTTTCTACTTCTCTCTTTATAGGCACAAGTGTGCATGTTCCCCAGAAGCAAACATACATCCTATAACAATCTTTCACTACAATTGCTGTTCAGTAGGTCAGCTGTATGTAGGTGCTTTAAATTATTATTATATAAAATTTATATAGCGCCAACAGTTTACGCAGCGCTTTACAATATAAAAGGGGAACAATACAGTTGTAATACAATAAAATACAAGAGGATTAAGAGGGCCCTGTTCAGAGGAGCTTACAATCTAATAGGGTGAGGCAGGTGGTACAAAAGGTTGTAACTGTGGGGAATGAGTTGATGGAAGTGGTAAAAGATTAGTTGGAGACGTGATATCTCTTCAGGGAAGCCTGAGTTTTCAGGGATCGCCTGAAGGTAACAAGAGTAGGGGATAGGTGGACAGGTTGAGGTAGCGAGTTCCAGATGAGAGAGGCTCTGGAGAAATCCTGGAGACGAGCATTGGAGGAGGAGATGAGAGAGCTCGAGAGTAGGAGGTCTTGAGAAGAGCGGAGAGGGCTTTTTGGGTGATATTTGGAGACAAGATTGGTGATGTAGCTTGGGGCAGAGTTGTGAATGGCTTTGTATGTTGTGGTCAGTATTTTGAATTTAATTCACTGGGTGATTCGGAGGAGAGGGTTGGCAGACACTGAGCGGTTGGTAAGGTGGATAAGTCTGGCAGCAGCATTCATGATAGACTGAAGAGGGATAGCCTATGGAGATGCAGGCCAATGAGAAGGGAGTTGCAATAGTCAAGGCAAGAGATAACAAGAGAGTGAATGAGGAGCTTAGTGGTTTTAGTTGTTAAAAAGGGGCACATTTTAGAGATGTTACAAACTTTTGACACCGATTGGACTTGAGGCCGAAATGACAAGTCAGTCTAGGATTACACCTAGTACCCTGGCGTGAGAGGAGGGACGGATGATTGCATTGTTGATTTTGATGAAAAAGTGGAGGGGGGCATGGGCGGGGGGACTATTAATAGCTCAGTTTTAAAGAGATTTAGTTTAAGGAAGTGGTGCAACATCCATGTTGATATGTCAGTAAGTTAGTAAGTAAGGTAGTGCGAGAGGAGACTGAAGGAGTGAGGTGAGGAGTAGATAGATAGATTTGGGTGTCATCGGCGTATAAGTGGTATTGGAAGCCGTGGGCGGTTATCAAGTGACCAAGGGAGGAGTTGTAGAAAGAGAAGGGGTCCAAGGACAGAGCCTTGGGGGACCCCTACAGAAAGGGGCAATGGAGCGGAGGAGACAGAGTTGTAGGTAACACTGAAGGAGTGCTGTGATAGGTAGGCAGAAACCAGAATAGAGCAGAAGCTTGGAGGCCAAGGGAATGGCGTTTATTGAGAAGGAGCGGGTGGTCAACAGTATCAAAGGCCACAGAGAGGTCAAGTAGTAGGAGTATGAAGTACTGGCTGTTGGTTTTAGCAGTTAGTAAATCGTTAATGAGTTTTAGTAAGGCAGTTTCCGTGGAGTGCTGCGAGCGAAAGCCAGACTGTAAGGGGTCAAGAAGGTTATTTTCACTGAGGTAGGAGCTAAGACGGTTGTAGACTAAGTGTTCTAGAAGTTTAGAGGTGAATGGGAGCAATGAGATGGGTCTTAAGTTGTTCAGGTTGGTGGGGTTCAGTGAGGGCTTTCTAAGTATGGGAGTGATCTGCGCATGTTTTAGAGGGGAAGGTGCCACTAGAGGGAGAGATTGAAGATGTGAGTGAGGGAGCATAGGATAGAAGAAGAGGGTGGCCGTAGTAGTTGTGAGGGAACAGGATCCAAGGGACAATTGGTTAGGCGGGCATCTGAGAAAAGTTTTGTAACCTCTTCAGTAGTAGCCAGTTCAAAAGAAGAGAGTGTTGAAGGTGCTGTTAGGCAAGGTATGTTGGGTGGGGAAGATGTACGCACAGTGGCGGTGTCCTCACAAATTGCATCAATCTTGTCTTTGAAGTGATTGGCAATCTCTTGGGCAGTGAGTGAGTTAGTGGGTAGAGGGGGTGGGGGGGCGAAGCAGAGAGTTAAAGGTTGAGAAGAGCCGATGGAGACTGGATGACAAGGTATTAATCAGTGTTAATTTTGACGACTAAAACCGGCAAACATTTTAGTCGACTAACTTAATACCACTTTAGTCGACTAAAATACGACTAAAGCTAAAACAATTGAGATGACTAAAATGGGACTGAAACTAAAATGCCATTTTAGTTAAGACTAAAACTAAATTGAAATTTGACGTCAAAATTAACACTGGTCTGTAGTGAACGTTCATACCTCAATACCATAAATAATAACATATTCAATTTTTCACTCCAGCAGTATGAGTTTGGAAATTGTGGAGAAATGCATTACGATTTAACTACACCCATTAGATTTTAGATGACTAAAATCATTTTAGTCTACTAAAATGTACTGGAGATTTTAGTTGACTAAAATGTAGGCATTTGGTTTTACGCCACAGTCGTTCAAGAGTATGGCAATGTCTCTTGAGATTTCTATTGTTGTCAGTTTGCCAGGGTTGTAACAGTCGGGGCCTGATTCTGCGTGTGGTTAGAGGAGCAAGTGCATCTACTGATGATGAGAGTGAACTGGTCAGTAGCAGAAGAGAGAAGAGAAGGGTTAAAGTGGCGAAGGTTCCTACAAGTAATTGTTTGCTGCTTGGAGGGATGGGTGGTTGGAGGCAAGGATACAGTGAAACTGATGAGGTTGTGATCAGAGAGAGGAAAGGGGGTGTTGGTGAGGTTGCCAGGATTGCAGAGATAGGAGAATACAAGGTCGAGGGTATTACCATTTGAGTCAGTGGAAGTATGTGTCCATTGGGTTAGGTCAAACGATGAGGTTAAGTTGAGAAGTTGAGCTGTAGTTGGGCTGTTAACATTGACAGGAAAGTTAAAGTCACCAAGAATGATAGTGGGTATTTCAGAGGAGAGAAAGTAGGGTAGCCAGGCAGCAAAGTCATCAAGAAAGAAGCGATACCGGTCCAGGAGGCCAATAAATTGCTGCAATCCTCAGAGAAATGGGAGAAAACGGACGAATACAGTGCATCTCAAAAGAAGAGAGGGATAGAGGGAGGGAGAGAAAGGACTTGGAAGGTGCTTTGTGGGGATAGACAGAATCAAACTCCTCCTCCTTTCTGTCCATTGGGTCTGGGGGAGTGAGTCCAATGGAGGCCACCATGGGAGAGGGCAGCAGGAGAAGCCGAGTCAAAATTTTGAAGCCAGGTTTCAGTTATTGCGAGTATGTTAAAGTCATGAGAGATGAAAAGGTCATGCACAGATGTAGCAGGTGTTCCAAAGGACACATGAGATTAGTGAGCTGCTTTGAGGAAGCAGGGGGATAGAAATTAAACTGAGCAGACTGCAGTGGTTGCCAGAGGAGGAGGGGTATTGGATGTGGCTTGCAGTTGGAAAATGGCGGACCAGGATTAGGAGAAATGTCACATGAGACTAGGAGAAGGAGGGTGATGAAGGCAAGATGGGGGTGGGATGTGCATGAGCGCACGTGTCTAATGGTCCTGGTGTTTATGTCAGCATGTGGGTGCAGCAAATGCAGGAGATGATGGGTGCAGTAGTAGGGAGAAGTTAGGAGTGAGGGTGATATGTGCATGGTGCAGGGTAGAGAGGAGGGGTAGAGTAAGGATAATTGGAGGATAGAAGACACTGATGTGACAAGGAAGAGAAGAAGGAGCATGATAGTGGATAGAGAGTGGGAATCTGACTTCATATAAAATAAATGTTAAATGCTGGTTTGCTTGTCGTCAGGGTGGAGCAGAGTTCTTGCATCTTCATCCAGCTTTAGTTATCCTGCGGCAGTGAAACTGTGCATCACTCATGACACCGGCCTAAACACTCATCAGAACTGTTCAGGGCTGAAGCCAAGGTATAGACCTAAGAGTAGTCATAGTTCTGTACTGCACCTTGAGCACTAAAACTGAGCAAGAGATAAGCATCACCTTGGCATTGATGTACTCATGGCCCTCATTCATTACAAAATAGTAAGGAAGCAGCCCCTTAGCACAGTGGGGACAAGGGAAACAAAAATATGCATTCATCAGGCATTATAGTGGTGGTAGTAGTGTTTTTTTCTTATAATGCTACATTTAAACATGTAATCCATTTAGGTTTTTTCTGCAAAAAAAATTGGTAGTGATGATCATATCTCCTTAAAAGCTATTGGTGGTCTAAGGTGTCTGACCATTCTCGCCTATCCAGGCCACAGTATAGCTTTTAGTCCATTCAACTGGACTAAAGACATGTGTAGCTTTTACAAGTTACCTCTTCAGCTCTAATGAATATCAGGAAGATCCTCCAGAATTTATATCCACACAGGTAGCACAGACACCACTTACCCCAATCACCATGGAATATGTAGATGTTGATTGTTAAATCCCATCATCCACTGGAACATAGACTGTTTTTTTTTTTTTTTTTTTAGTTCTGCAACATTGGGCAGAGATGATAACGAACGCACGCTCCAAAACCGATAAATGCAGACATCTCAAGAATGCTTTGAAAGTATGTGTCTACCCAGACTGTGCTTTTGGTAAAACATCCACAAGGTCAAACAAAAATATGGGACCTTAAAGGGAGAAGCAAGGAAATATATTAATCCTGTATGAGATGGAGTGTTGGAAAAAACTCAGAAGGATCTTTTACAAACATTGCATCCCTGTGCCATTCAAGCTTAGCAATACCCTGATGCAGAAGCTTGCACATCCAAAAGACCCAACATACAAACACAAGCAAATTACCTTGGTATATGCACTGCAGTGTAGATTGCAGAGAAAAAAACCTCTTAAAAGCATGGTCTATCATAGGAGGACAAAGTCTATGGGTCAAAATTCAGCAGTATCTCTACACCTTAGGGGAGAAAGAACATTCTTTTTTTTTAAAGGACCGTGTGAAGCACATCTTGGACAGAGAAGACAACGATTCACAAGAGGCATGAAAGAGGCTACTCTACGCCAAACTTCAATAACCATCCCTTAACAGGGGTAGAGGTCCTCAACACCACCAGTCTTCCACTTATAATGTTGTGTTAACACCTCTACCCTGGTGATTTGACATCAATTTACACTTTTAAGCAGCCCGTAGAGGCTTATTTTTTTCCGCTTAACCAGAGGGTTGAACAAAAAAAAATCTGACTCGATCCTCCCATCCACACACTCAATATGGATTGAGAGATCCTCCCCGCTGAGCTATTGTATTTTGATAGCGGGCAGGCCTCCCCGCCATCAGAATACACTGATCAGCATTGCAGGCCATAGCTTGCAGTGCTGATCGAGAGGCAAAAATCTGAAGCAGTGGTTGTACTGAAGTCGATCAGTAGATTGACTTCTGTACAACTTCTGTGCCCATACATGGATTGAAATTTGGATCCATATATGGCTGGCTTTAGCCTTATAAATTGAGGAATTAACAATTGTGCAGCCTTCTTGACACTAAGAATGTTATTATGTAACTAAAACAGGGTGGGCCCACAACTTTCATATCTCCCATTCTGTTCTTGGATAATCAACGGCTACACATTCTATGGTGATACAGCAGGATTCAGTGCATTAGTAACATTACAGGCTACCCCCCCCCCCCCTTTAATCTGTCAACCAATCCGGTAGCTGAAGATGGAGCTTCAGTGTCTTTAGTGCAGATAGGGAGCTTTATAGAAGAATCTGAGAGAAAACATCTATGGGATAAAGGTAAGCTTCTTTCAGTAGAGAGGAGAGGTCTATCAGCTAAGAATACTAGCAAAAAAAAAAACCAAAGCCTAGCTGAGAGTGGGAGGGGTTATATAGGGCATGTCCCAGTAGCTTTCTTTTTGCCAGTGTCCAATCACCTGAATGTAGCTGCATATAACCCACGGTAATGACCAATGATCCAGTGCCCAGTAATGTACGACTAAGGTAGCCCATAGAAATATACGTTTTTGGCTCAACCAGCAGGTTTGAATCCTCCCCACTGAGCTATTGTGATTTTAAAGCGGGTTTCAAGCCAGCTAAAAAAATGTTTAAAGTCAGCAGCTACAAACACTGTAGCTGCTGACTTTAAATAAGTAGACTTACCTGTCCTGGGTGCCCGCGATGTCAGCCGCCCAAGGCCGTTCCGTCTCTCGGGTCCCGGCACCGCCATCCTAGGTAAGGGAAACAGGCAGTGGAGCCTTGCGGCTTCACTGCCAGTTTCCTACTGCGCACGCGGGAGCGGTGCGGCGATCTGTGAATGGCCCCGTGGTTTTCTGGGAACACACACAGTTCCCAGAAGGCAACGGGGCCGCTCAGCTAGGAGAAGAACACGCCATGGAATAGGAACAGGCAGATTAGGAAGACTGCCTAGCAACAAGGTTCAGGTAAGTTTAAAAAAAAATTTTTTTTCACATTTTTAAAAAAATTTTTTTTAGGATTTTTGGTGAAATTTTTTTTTTTTTAGGGTGGCCCTCCACTTTAAATATTTGATTCACATATGAAATATTATTGTTTTTGGTGAGCACCATTTAGGACATGATAATTTGATCTTAAAGGGATAGGATAATTTTTTTTTAAACACACTGGGGTAGCTCATCACAGTTTGTTTTACTATTTAAGTTACTACACTGGTATTTGGGTGTTGGTAAGTGCTACTGTCTTTTTTTATGTAATTGAGTTTATCTGCACTTTAGCGCAGTTCTTTGTTTTTATCACTAATGCATTTCACCCAAGGCGGGCTTACTCAGAGGTGAGGGAAACCAGATAGGGATTTTCTTACAGTGCATCCAGAAAGAATTCAAAGTGCTTCACTTTTTCCACATTTTGTTATGTTATAGCCTTTATTCCAAAATGCTTTTAATTATTTTCCTCAAAATTCTACAAACAATACCCTATAATGACAACGTGAAAGAAGTTTGTTTGAAATCTTTGCAAATTTATTATAAATCCCATGTACAGAAATAAGTATTTACAGCCTTTGCTCAATACTTTGTTGAAGCACCTTTGGCACCAGTTACAGCCTCAAGTCATTTTGAGTATGATGCTACAAGCTTGGCACACCTATTTTTGGGCAGTTTCTCCCATTCTTCTTTGCAGGACCTCTCAAGCTCCATCAGGTTGGATGGGGAGCATCTGTGCACAGCCATTTTCAGATCTCTCCAGAGATGTTCAATCACAGTCAAGTCTGGGCTCTGGCTGGGCCACTCAAGGACATTCACAGAGTTGTCCCGTAGAAACTCCTTTGTTATCTTAGCTGTGTGCTTAGGGTCAGTTTCCCGTTGGAGGTCCAGAGCGCTCTGAAGCAGGTTTTTATCAAGGATCCTGACTAGTCTTCCAGGTCCTGCTGCTGAAAAACATCCCCACAGCATGATGCTGCCACTACCATGCTTCACTGTAAGAATGGTATTGGCCAGGTGATGAGCGGTGCCTGGTTTCCTCTATACATGGCGCTAGCCATTCAGGTCAAAGAGTGCAATGTTTCATCAGACCAGAGAATTTTATTTCTCATGGTCTGAGAGTCCTTCAGGTGCCTTTTGCCAAACTCCAGATGGGCAGTCATGTGCCTTTTACTGAGGGGTGGCTTCTGTCTGGCCACTCTACCATGCAGGCCTGATTGGTGGAGTGCTGCAGAGATGGTTGTTCTTCTGGAAGGTTCTCCTCTATCCACAGAAAAACGCTGGAGCTCTGTCAGTGTGACCATCGGGTTCTTGGTCACCTCACTGACTAAAGCGCTTCTCCCCCAATCGCTCAATTTGGCCTGGAGGCCCATTCTAGGAAGAGTACTGATGGTTCCAGATTTCCACCATTTAGGGATAATGGAGGCCACTGTGCTCATTGGGACCTTCAATGCTGCAGAAATTTTTCTGCACCCTTCCCCAGATCTGTGCCTCGATACAATCCTGTTTGAGGTCTAGACAATTTCTTGGACATCATGGCTTGGTTTGTGCTTCGACGTGCACTGTTGACTGTGGGACCTTATATAGACAGATGTGCGCCTTTCCAAATCATGTCCAATCAACTGACTTTACCACAGGTGGTCTCCAATCAAGTTGTAGAAACATCTCAAGGATGATCAGTTGAAACAGTATGCACCCGAGCTCAATTTTGAGTGTCATGGCAAAGGCTGTGAATACTTATGTATATGTGATTGTTTTCGTTTTTTATTTTTAATACATTTGCAAAGATTTCAAACAAACTTCTTTCACGTTGTCATTATGGGGTATTGTTTGTAGAATGTGGAGAGAAAAAATGAATTTAATCCATTTTGGAATAAGGCTGTAACATAACATGTTGAAAAAGCGAAGCGCTGTGAATACTTTCCGGATGCACTGTATAGTCAACACTAAATTAGCCCTAAAAAAAGATATGTGTTAAAATGGAAATACATCATAGAGATTATTCTATCTTTTCTTTAGACTCTCACAGTTTAAATGCAAAGCACCCATATGTATAAATGCACACATTTTATAGTGTGCAGTGAGGATACATCAATAAGTTCTGTGTGAATAATACAACAGTTTGCTGTACCCCATATAGAAAAAGTTTCTACAGAGACCTTTGTGCAGCACAAGCTTTATTTTACCTATGAAAGTTTTACTATAAAAATATGCAAATGATATCGCCTGGGAACAATTTATCACAGGGGGACAGTCAGTCTGACCTTTATTTTAATCCTACTTTTATTATACACCCATCCAAAACCCTTAGCAACCTATCACAAGAGGAACTGTAGAGCAGGAGGATGGTATCACTTAAGCATTTTTATGTAAAAGTCTTTTTGTACAAGGCAAGTTTCCCTGAAGCAGCACATTGTCTAGGCAACTGTATCTTTTAATTTTGGCACTCTCTGCCTATATGATGAGCACATAGCGATAAAGCATGCAATATGAACTATAAATAATGCAAAGACATCACAAATTAAGAGTCTTCTAGAATATTTATTTCCAATATACCTGCATTGGAATATTAGACAAAAAAGGCACAAACTCACATAAAAGAAACAACATTAATAATAATCGAGGCAGATCTACAAACAGTACTCATTTCAAAAAGAAGAATCTTATCAAACAATCAGAATTGGTCTGAATTTCAGCTGAGGTTTGACTTAAAATACAACCTGACAAGAAAGCAGCACATTGTGTTGTACATTTTGTTTGGGCTCTCCTACTTTTGCTGGTAAAGAACATGATATAAAAGAACTGTACATTAAAGAATGTGAGCAGCAGAAACTGACAGAACCAGGACAAAAAGTATATAATTATCACACTCAAGTCTATCCAAAATTATCAGTTGTAGGTAAATGCTAGTGCATTTTTTTCTCCCTCTTGTATCTTACTTGGAAATCCTTATCTACATACCTCTCAGAGACTAAAGCAGGCTATGCACCAGTAGGACATCCTTAAAAAGTTCATACAGAGATTCTGGAAAAATTGTCTATCAAGATTATTTGATCTGGCCATTGAGTCATCTTATTTAATTTTTTTCATTTCAAAAGCCCTTAAAAATTTGCCCATACCTGCTACCTGAATTAAATACCAGATGTATTAAACATGTTTCTTAGCCAGGTGTTTCTTACCAGATGTATTAAAACAGGTTTCAGTAAGATTTTTCCCAAACTACATTCACAGAATTTTGTTTGGGAAAAAAATGTCCATTCTGCCAATTCAAATTTTCTTATTATGGTCATAAACGATCACTGTTTGAACCCCACTAACCACTAGAAAATTGAACAAATGTACAGTAAATTAAAATTTTTCAAATAAAGTTCCATTGGTATAAGGGCAGAAGCACAAGGGCAGCCGCCATATTTCCCTAAAGGCAGAAATTTTTATGGCCCCCTGATGAATTTTACCATTTATTACTAACCTGTAGGTGGCAAAAGAAAAAGGTGACAACTTCCCTCGGCCTTAAAGGAGAAGTAGGGCCATATGTCTTTTGGCCCTACTTCTCCTGTGGATCACTTTAGTGCACTTAGTTCTGCACTCCTGTGACCCAGATTTAGCCAACAGAGGGCTAAAGTCTTCTGTTAGCTGATGTCACTCAGCCGCTCCAGACCCAGGAGGGATCCCTACTGTAATGTCGCTGCTGACTGATAACCGAGACCTGAATGATCAGTGGTCTTTGATAGCTCCGCTCTCGGTCTTAGAGGCGCTGGAGGACAGATGCAGCATTTGTATGTAGATTTGTTATTTTGAAACCTCAGTCTTCTCTTTTATGCCAAAGCTGGGCATACTCTGTGCAAGTTTCATCCAGTTTCTGACGAACCGACCAAAATTACCTACGTGGGTGGCCCCTATCACTCCCCTCCCGCCCGACATCCTTTGACTGAAAAAAATCAAAGGAGATGGATGGTTAGCTGAACAGCAGCTGCATCCAATCAGGTGCTGCTTTTGTTATGGTAGTCACTGGTGCTGGCTGTGGGGAATTCGTTCATACATGCTTTAAAAAAAAAAAAAAAATGTAACGGTATATGGACAGCTTAACAATAACAGCTGTGAGAAAGGGCACTGGACTTCTGAAAGAAAAAAAAAAAAAAAACCCCACAAAGCTGGCAGGCATATCAGTCCTATTATGTTTACTGAAAAACTGAAATAAACTAATTGGGTGGACTTAGTCTCTAAACTACACATAAATTAAATCATTAGGATCTAGTGAAATCACCAAGAACCAAATCCTAGCAACTTAACAGGGTTTAGTCCTATAAAGAACTAGGGTCACAAAATGGCTGCCTTCACTGTGCACTGGAAATTATGTATTCCCTTGCAGATATAGAGCACCTTATGTTATGTATTTCCTTTGGTTACCCTTCACTACATAAATAAAACACATCAGTTAGGAGATTATAGAACAGTAGCTGCTTTCCTGACATCCAGGAATTATAAAAAACAGATGTTAGCTCAGCCACTTTGCTGGGCAATTGGAAATGTAGGCTTATGCAATACATTGTTTTCAATGCATATACCTTGTTTTCCGAGATACAATTTTAAAAACATTTGTCCTATTCTGTCAAACACACCAAATAAAATAATGAAATAACTTTTCAATGTACCTTTTCTTCAAGCATGATTATTTCAACTATCATTCAATAATTAAATTCAGCCAAATGTAACCCATCTAGCTTTGAGTGGAGGGTAAGAAGTGAACTAGTAGATCTGCAGCACAGAAACTGGAATGCTAATATCTCTCAGAAAATATCTGTAGTTTACGGTTTAACATTTAAAGTTAGGTTCACATCTGTGTGGGTGCGGGACTGCGTATAAATCGCACACGGTCCCGCACCCACACACACACGATGCGCTGCTTTAGGAAAGCGCACGGGGATGCCATGAATGCTTAATGACATCCCCACTTACTGAAAAGCAGTGCGGTTTCCTCCATGTGGAAACGCATGTTTTTCATGCATCCGCGTTTTGAAAAAAGTGCAAGGACCCTTTCCCTGCAGGAAACGTAGGTACCAGTCAAAAGCAGGACACATAACCTCATAGATGTAAATCTAGCCTTACAGGTCCTCTCAACTCATGTATCAGCCATTGGGATAGATACAATAACTGAAAACCAAAAGAAAAGCTATCTGTTCTGGAATGTTTTGCTCTCTTTGTACCACAAGGCAGCACTAAGATGCTGCCCACTCTAGTGGTAAGCTCGGTCACCAATGCTGGGTGCTGCCCCTTCACAATTGTGGCAGTGTTTACTGTAAAACACTGAAGTATCAGTACACTATTTTTGTGAAAGTATTAAGCATAAGGCAGCCAATTTGCTAAGAAGCAAGTATTCTAATGCATGTTGTCTCTAAGGCTTCATTCACACTAGTCTCCTGTGTTTGGTTTATTTGGGACCCATTCGCACAGTGATGTACTGGGCAGCCTTGCCTAATACAGCCCAGCATACTGAATGGACAAATTTCCACTCACTTGCCCTAAGAAACCAGGGGAATGGGGGTCACAAGGACAGGAAGACGCAGATAAAAATACAAATCTCAGGTTTTAAATGTCCACACCCGAATATAAAAAAAAAAGTTTAAGGCCTCATGCACACAGGACTTTTTTTTAACTCTCTTTGAAGCCGCTTGTAAAAGTGTTTAAAGCTTTTACAGGCGTCAAGCTCTTGGGCATTAATTTATTTAATTGGCCAAAATAAATAATTTATTCTGGCCATTGAAACAAATTAATGCTCAAGTGTTTAGGCACGTTTAGCAGCTTTTAGTACCATCAAGCGTTTCTGTCCTAACTCTGCTGCTCCTGGATGCACTGGCAGTGTGTTTTTTTTTTTCATGCCTCTAAAAGCTCCTGCCACTAAACGCGGCTGAAAGCCTATGTGTGCATGGACACATAGGCTAACATGGACGGGCGTTTAGAGACAGGGAGAAAAAATGTCCAGTGTGCATGAGGCCTAAATGTTGTCTGTCCACTTTGGAGAGATTTCTTTCTAGTTCTTGTCCCTCAGAACCCATGGTGAGAAATATTGAAAATCTCCATAATGGGGATGAAAACCATAAAAAAAAAAAAAAACCTCTCTATCTAAATCAAAAAGATTTTGTGGGGCTGTAAGTAGTATCCACAATTTTTTTTTCGATCCACAGGATCTATAGGGAATGTATTAAAAGCCATACCAAATGCCCTGGCCAATAACATAACTCTTTATCCACGATCCTTTTTCAGCAGCTGCTTGGCAACTAAGAACAGGGCGATCATATTGATTAGAAAGGTTGTCATTGGAAATCTTGCATAATCTAACATTTTTATATTTTACAGTAAAGGAAGATGTAGAAAATGTTTTTTTTAACAAACTAGAATTTAAATGTTAAATTTTACAGTACATGGAAAATAATTGGGCTGCTCTAAGCCTATTAATAGGGCTGTATTTAAGTTACAAAGGTGAGTGGCAGATACTGTATGTTCTGGACTAGCATGACCAGTTTTATTGCAAGCACTGTCATATCGGGAGTGGAACATCTAGCCTTTGCCTAAAGTGGTTGTAGAGGTAAAAGTGTTTTACCTTAATGCATTGTCTGCATTAAGATAAGAAGTTCACTGTTGGCACCCCTGAGCCCGAACTCAATCCAGCGCTGTGCGTGTTTGCAGCAGCGCTGCTCTTCTTTCCCCTCTCTCACAGGAGGCTTGGCAGCAGAGGGGGCCATTGGCTGGTGCTGCTGTCAATCAAAACCTGTGAGCAAAGAGCAGGGGCAGGGCTAGGCTGCACTGTGCGAGTCAGACGCACACAGTGTGGCTGGAGATTGAGCCCACATGAGTGCCCCTATAGCAAGCAACTTGGAAAAGAGGAGGAGTCAGGGCTGCTGGTAGGGGAACAGCAAAAGAGGAGGATCGGGGTTGCTCTGTGCAAAACCACTGCACAGAGCAAGTAAGTATTTTATAAGTATGTATATTATAAGTATTTTATAAGTATTTGTAAGTATCAGGTTTGTTATTTTAGAAAAATAAATAAACCTTTACAATCACTTTAATAATTTCAACAGCCAACACACAATCTAGATTAAAAGTGCAAAATCACTGTTCCAGCATGTTAAGCTGAAAAATATGGAACAAGTATGCTGACTGTGCTAATTTGTCAAACAACTTTAATCACAATTCATAATTGACAACTTTTCACAAAAAAAGAAAAACTGACAAAAACTCACTAGTAGATTATGTGGTTGTTAAATTTATCATTTACAAATAACTTTATAGTACTATTAAAATAGGCATATTTTGTCATCTTTTCTTCCATACAATTCTTATTTTTGAATAATTCTGCATTATACACAGTCTAAAACATTTACCTACATGTCAAGGGGTTGAGCCGCACGTAATATTGCAATTATAACATCAAAGTCTTCATTCAATTGTGATAGATTTAGTAAATGGGAAGGATGGACAGACAGATGAGAAAAGTATGAATGGAAATGGAACAGAGATGTTAATTATTGCACAACTTCTGTTTGAGAAACAGCATCCTCCTTTTACATTTAATAACATACTTAATGAACCACAACTGTCAACAACCTGTGACTCTGCAGTGCTGATCTAAATCCCCAGCATGTTCAAGAGTTTTTCATTTTTATTTTAATAGTATTCTTATGTGTTTTATTATATTTCCATCTTAAAAATCTGTAGTTCTTAAAAAAATCTAGTAATCTTTAAAAATGAATACATTGTATGAAAGATAATGTAAAGGTGATACCAACACCGACCAATTGTGCTAGCTTTCTAATTTTCTAAGAAAGGACTGGCTGCACTGTGAAAAATAATACTTCTCCATTTTTTTTCTGCAGCTTTTTTCATTCTTTCCACTGTGCTTATGTCAATGTACTAGCAGCCCAGGACACTAATGTGGGACAATTTACAATGGAACTACAAACAGCAGCAATGCCAAGCAACATAGGGAAACCAATAGCAATCGGGTTTCACATTACTCAGTATAGATTAGCCAGATGAGAGATGAATGCTTACTATTGGTGACTGCTCTGTGCTAGGACAGGCTGAATTCTAAGAGCCGAATAGCCAGCGTGCCTAATAATACATTTGCTGCCAAACATTCAAAACTTTTTGTTTTTGGGTAAACTGAAGAGCATGGTCCCTGCTTATTGAAATTGTTGTCTTAACTCATGTTGAACAGACTGCCTCTAAAATTCTATATATTAATTCATCTGCACGTTGCCTTAATAAATAAGCCCCATGGATTAACACTAGATCATGATGGGTAGTTTAGTTAAACAGTTGGAGAGCCTCAGATTGTCAATTACAAAATTACATTATTAAATAATCATATTTGCAATAGTCTTGGAAGTTTAAAAGTGAAGACAATTTTTTTCAAAGACAAAAAAAAACAATTGTGCTATGGAGCCCTTTAACTTCATACAGAGCTATCCTGCTTAAATAAAGTGATGCATGTACAATAGGATTGTTGCCTTTTCGTTATTGTACCCCTTTACTTTAACAAAATAAGACCACTGAAAGCATTTCATGTTTCAATAAAGTAAAACATAATTATGTATTTCACAATTACTCACAAGACACTTTCTTTCCTAAAAGTGACATTTAAATTAATTGGGAGCTCAATGGAAAACTCTGGAACAATGAAAATAGAAGGACAGGGGGGCTCTTGTTAATACAATATATACACAATGCACCTGAGGAATGAGCTCCTTCATCACACAGGTGTGAGAATCTTAGCGTTTGCTTGTTATAGGACTACTAGCTCACAATATTAAGGGGTGCCTAGAGTAAGCTACAAGGGGGTTCAAATTGTCTGTAAAAACAGGTAGTGGAGCTTGATCCAGAAGTGAGCTATCCATCAGGACCGAAGCACTGAGGCCTCCCGTATATCTCTTAAGTCCAAAACTGAAAGAAAAACGTGTATTAGGTAACAATTGACAAAAATGCCTAAACATATTTATCTTTGAATATTGCAATGCAGGAATACAGTTGCTAACATTCACTATACAGCATCACATGAAGAGCACCTATACTATACAAATTCTGTAGAGGCAGAGGGTAGGAGAAAAAGGGGATGCAACAGTTCTCCCAATAATTATTTTAGTTTATTAGGGCTTTTGCTCACATCAGATGGAATCCGCATTCCTTTACATGTCTATGGAAATGCAAAACCTGCTTATAGCATGTCAAATGCAGGTCAAATCATCACTTACACCTGTTAATTAATTCTGAATGATCTAAGAAACAAGTCAAACTGATGCTATCAACACATCTCAAAGCCTATTCAAACACAGGTCTGTAACCCAGGCCTTAAAGGGTCTCTTTCACCTTGCCTGTTCAGGGGTGGTCCACCAATGGACCTACGTGTACTCACATTGACAGTGCTGCTCTATCTGAATATACTTGGCGTTTCAGGCTATGGGGAGTTGGTGACCTTCTCTCATGATGGAGTCGTCTGGCACTGTCAAACACGAAGTATGGCACATGGGGAAAGTGAGTATAGGCGGGTTGGGGGTGAACTAGTGACAGTAACTTTCCCTTTAAAGGAGAAGTATAGCCAAATTTCTTTTGGCTATACTTCTCCTATGGATCATAGGAGTGCAGTTCCTTCTACACACTTGCAATCCATTTTCACAGAGCCAGTACAGGCTCTAAAAAGATCCTGATCATATGGAAGCCGGGACTGGCACCTAGCTCAGCCTTTTAGCGAGCTGACTGTCACAGCTCTCTGCTCAGAGCAGAGGGAGAGAACTGAGCGATCAGCGGCCTTTGATCGCTCAGTTGTCACTGCAGAGCCAGAGGGGGATCAATGCTGAATCTACCTAGGTGAGAATTTTTTTCCCCAAATCCCATACTACTCCTTTAAGTGAAACTATGGGCAAAATCAAAAATAATATGCAGTCTGTTGTTAGCGTTAAAACCATTTTCTTCTGAACCCCTAAATAACATTTTTTTTACCTGTTGATCCTGCCAATAGTTTTTTTCCCCAACTTCTTTTACAGTGGAAGCTGGCCAGAGAAAGTGTTAGTTACAACTGGGACAAACCAAATAACACTGATGCTAACAACAGTCAGTTTTTATTCATATGCTATGATCTTTTTTTTTTGGAATAAATTATTACTTGTAACTGCTTAAATATTGTTAGCTTTAGTTTT
Source organism: Lithobates clamitans (assembly GCA_037952925.1). Taxonomy (NCBI): domain Eukaryota; kingdom Metazoa; phylum Chordata; class Amphibia; order Anura; family Ranidae; genus Lithobates; species Lithobates clamitans. Next base: position 6,125,410 of record JBBGZY010000199.1, read on the forward strand.
GAGTTGGTCATGAATTTGTTGGACTTACTCTAAGTCTAATTAAAAGTACATGTCCATCCAAAACTACCTTATATCCACATGGTTACAACACTGCTGTGTGCTTCACTGTACGACAAACAAAATAACAAATCTACCTGCAGGATCAAAAGGCAATACAACTATATTACAGAGGGGACTCAGGAAAACAAAAACAGATTTATTCATGCAACTGACAGACCCAATCATATATGTAGTGTTTTATGTAGCCTATGCAGTGCAACCGATAGTTGTAACCGAAGCAGAAAGTAAAGCAAAATCTAAAAATTGAAAGCGATCACAAGAACAATAAGTGAATGCAAATATCAAAAAGAGGACAGTCATAGTGACAACTGTATGAAGATCAAAAGACAGAATGTGTGGCACTTATGTTTTCGAGTGACAACAGTCAGAGGTGGGTTTTTCTGACAAATTTCCTATCAATTATCACGTCTCCAGAACAGGAGTGAGGACTCTTCCCAATGGAAGGGATGGGAGGGCAGTGAGCAATAGAGCCCTGAAAAAAAGTCTAACCTCAGTCCACAATAATAAAAAAAAAGTTCTAGCTTCAGTTCTATATTAGTTCCCACCCCATTAGTTCCCACAACTATTAAAATGGCGGCCAAATTTGTACAAGCCATATATATGTTTTAACATATGTTATGCACAAATAAAATGCCTATTCAGTCAAAAACCTCCAAAAATACATTAGGACTACTCACTGAACTCAATACATTGGTGCTAATCATCCGCTGCCACCATTCCTTTCACTGGGTCCTTCTCTCTCATCTAAGGTTAAAACAGACACATATTAGTTCAGTTGCAATTGATCAGAAACAGAATGTTTATCATAATTAGTGTAGATTTATGTCCACAGGTCACAGAATGCTTTCTGTATTGGTGATATCTCTTATAACTGAATTGTCGAGCACTGATGGAAAGAGTGTTGCCAGAGTCTAGGTGTAATTTAACACGTGTAAGGTTGTTTTTATCTGGAGTCTGTATTTGCAACCTTTCAGTATTTAATGTACAACACAGTGTAATATGTTGGAAAATGAAGAAAAATAACAACTTACACCAGAGCACGTTCCCATTTGTTTCAGCTGACATAAAGCAGTATACGGTACATAGTTATACAATAAAATAAGCATTTCTGAAATTCTAATGCCCCGTACACACGGTCGGACATTGATCGGACATTCCGACAACAAAATCCTAGGATTTTTTCCGACGGATGTTGGCTCAAACTTGTCTTGCATACACACGGTCACATAAAGTTGTTGGAAAATCCGATCATTCTGAACGCGGTGACGTAAAACACGTACGTCGGGACTATAAACGGGGCAGTAGCCAATAGCTTTCCTCTCTTTATTTATTCTGAGCATGCGTGGCACTTTGTGCGTCGGATTTGTGTACAGACGATCGGAAATTCCGACAATGGATTTTGTTGTCGGAAAATTTTATAGCCTGCTCTCAAACTTTAAGTGTCGGAAAATCCGATGGAAAATGTGTGATGGAGCCTACACACGGTCGGAATTTCCGACAACAAGGTCCTATCACACATTTTCCATCGGAAAATCCCACCGTGTGTACGGGGCATAAGGGTAATTATACTGCCTGCATCACAGTAAGGCCTCTGCAGTGTAAGAAGCTGAAAACACCACCACTGTAATATATTTTCTCTTAAAATAGGTATTTCATCTATTAGGAAACACTGAGGAACATAAAACAGTTTAAAGGAAAGCAAACATATTGGTGGCTTGAAGGTATTTCAGTAAGACAAAAATCTAAAACGAAAAATAAAGAATACAGAGGTGTCTCTACATACCCCTGTTAAAGAGAACCTGAATTGTGGAAGCTGAGTCCAAATAAAGGCAATCAGAAGGTAAAAGATTAACAACCAGCATTGCATTGCATATAAACTCCCTGCAGATGAAACAAAACATTGCTTGCTCTGAGCGCTGCTGCGGTAGATGCTTCTGTGTTCAAGGTATGAGACAGGAAGTCTTGGCTCGCATCAGAAACACAGTGCTGTATGCTGTAAGTAGCCGCAGCTACCTATAGTTTATCCCGCACATCCAGCGGCCTCACAGGTTAGTGAGGGACATAGTTCATTTGGGCCAGAATGGCCCAAACAAAGTATGGAAAATGTGTGGAAAGATGGAGTTCTTCTTTAAGCATAATTAAAGTTTCTAGATGTCCCTTAAAAAGAAAGGAGACACCTTTCAAATTACCTACTTGAAGTGTATGCAAACCTTAACTATGATTTTTTCTTATTTGATCTCTTTTGGTCTGTCAAAATACCATTGAAAGCCCTTTTTATATCTGCTATCTACAAGGAAAGAAGTCTAGGGTGAGGACGCTGTTCCCTCAAAGATATTTGGCTCTGTGGGCGAGTGTGGTCACCCTAGGACAGGATATATGTTAATGGCATGATCACTAGCTGCAAATAAAACAGAAAAAGGGGCCACAAAATGAAAAGAAATGCAAACACCACATTATAGTAAGCTGCAACATATTACATTACGCTCTTTGGTTTAGAGTCACGTTAAAATCCTACTATAACGTGGTTTTGGAAGGTGCAGGAGGGGATTATAGAAAAAAAAAATTAAGTGGAGCTCTAATTTCAAGGAATGACAAAACACAAGAGAACCAGAGGACAGACTCATTTTAAATTGTTAGAGAAATAAGATTACTGATCAGCTGATACAAACCTCATCAAGTTCTTTCTTTGTTTGATCCTCCATCCTGCGAATGTCCTCCATTGTTAATTCCACCCACTTATCCAGCCAGCAGAAAAGCTGTCGATGGAAGTTTGTAAACAGCCGCCTCTCTTGCTGGTAATGATAATGAACATTAGAAAACATCAGCAAAGAGGAATGAGAATTCACAAAACCTAAGCTTAGATTAAAAACACAAAAATAAACCCTTGCAGCAACAAGCTTTGGTTAAAGCGTCAAAAATAATATTTATTTTAAAGTGGATGGTGCTGTGCAGCAAAGGCTAGCAGCAATTAAACAAAAACTATTTTGTGCCATGAATATCCTGTAATGACATGAAGGTCAGTAGGAGGAACCAGTGAGATCCAAGAGAGACCAAAGAGATTGACAATCCCAAAAGCGTTGGTTTGCCTGTGGACTTCAGGGGATGATTTCTGCTGAATAGGACAGTGTTTTACTATAGTGGCACGATTGCTTTTACAATAAAACCCAAGTTCTGTTGAGGAATAATATTTTCCCAGCACAGGGTACTTGACAAGAGGACTTTAGGCTCCCATTCCCACTAAGTTGTGCAACATCAGGTGTCATGTATATGCATACATTTTTTGTGAATTGTTGAGCTGCACGCATAGTGCAGCCCTATGTATGAAAACCACAGCAAAGCAGCTCAAGTATCTTTTTTTTGAGCTTTGCCAGTTTTTAGCCTCATGGTTTGCTGCATTAGTTGACCATTAAACCATTAATTTGTGTGCAAACCCAGTCAGTTCCTGCTCCATGTGCTGACAGTTAACATGCTGAAAAGAAGAGAGAGCAGAGTGTTGACTCAGCACTGTGCTGCTGCTCAATTACTGTCCAATCAGCAGGCCCAAAGTGTGTTCCTGATCAAGCTGTGTTCCTGATCAAGCTGTGTTCCTGCAGTGGATGTCAAGGAGATTCCAGGATCACAAACCTGGTTGAACAGAATAAGAAACTCTCTGGCAGGCAGGTTAAACATTTACTACATATGTTTTTTCATTTTAACCAGACTGCTAATATAAAGAAAAAATTTTAAGATATAATTTATTGCGCGATATTGATATGACAGGGAATATCCTTATAAAGAAGAATCTCATGATTATCATTCTGCTAATTACCACACCCCACAAAGAGGAGGTCGTCGGGATAAACCAGGTTGTATTGATCCTGCTGCGGTCCATTTGAGTGTGGTTTCTATAGAGGGTTTGGCCCCATATCGGAGTGTTTCCAGAGGATTTCTTGCATTATACCCCGCAGAGGGATATTCTGCCTGCCTGTTTGATATATTCTCCAGTGCACATGCGCATATGGCAAAGCGCATATGCACTGGAGAATATATGCATATGTGCACGAAATAAAAGGAAGTCGCACGCAAGCTTGGGGTCTGTTAAGACCATTACCTGTCCCAGACAGCCCTTCGAAGATGCGATCTATGGACTTTATAGTGGATTTACCGCCCTTCCGAAGGTTTCTCCACTATCCTGGTGGTGGTTGATAGTCTGTCAAAGATGGGCCACTTTCTGCCTCTACTGGGTACTCCCTCTGCCATGGATACAGCACACATCTTTATCAAGGAGATTGTAAAATTACATGGCCTGCCGAACAGTATTGTCTCTGACAGAGAAGTACAATTCACTTCAAGGTTCTGGAGGGCTCTCTGCAAAACTTTGAACATTGAAGTCTGCTGGTCGTCTGCCTATCATCCGTAGAGTAACGGCCAGACAGAGAGGACAAATCGGACTTTAGAGTAATAACTCCGTTGCATTTCTACCTTTGTTTAAGATAACTGGGTAGCCTTGCTCCCGTGTGCCGAAATTGCGTACAATAATCCTGTACACGCTACCACCAAACAGTCTCCATTCTGGGCGAACTATGGATTCCATCCGTCATTTTTGCCTAATGCCATTCCGGAAGCAGCTGTACCTGCCGTACAGTACAGATTAACCTTTATTCAAGAAAGCTTGCAGGTTCTTCAAGAAACCATGCAGAAATCACAGGAGGGCTACAAGAAATATTATGACAGGAGGAAGATAGGGGAATCCAGTTCTGAAGGTAAGGGACGAAGTGTGGCTCTCTACAGTGAACCTCAAAACTGTCTTGCCCTTGTCGGAAGCTGGGTCCAAGGACATCGGTCATTTTACAATCAAGAAAGAGATTAATCCTGTGGCCTTCGAATGGTCCCTGCCGAGCTCTTAGAAGATTCACCCAGTCTTCCACGTTTCACTGCTCAAACCAGTCACTTCTGGCCCCTTTTCTGGAAGGGAAGACCCACCTCAAATCACGGTGGGTGAAGAAACAGAGTTTGAGGTGGAAGCCATCCTGGATTGTCGAAAAAGGGGAAGACAAGTCCAATACCTGGTAAATACCTGGTGAAGAGAGCTCTTGGGAACCTGCAAATAATGTTCATGCCCCTAAACTTCTGCGTGAATTCTTCAGAAAATATCCAGAGAAGCAAGCACGCCTGGTCATCCGGAGGCTGCCCCTTGCGGGGAGGCATTGTCAGAGAACAATCCGCAGAAGAACTGGCATGTCTATCAATGGCCAGCAGAATCGCGGATTGACAAATGAAAATTCGCCAATGCTAATGCTCATGCGCACACGAGCAAGAACAGTCAGGAAGAAATATTCTCCAGTGCACATGCGCATATAGCAAAGTGCACGCAATGCGTGACTGACTCTGGAGCCCAGTGGCCTATTTAAAGCCTGCAGCAGCAACCACTAATTGCTGGATGGTCTTCAGCTCCCCTGTGTTTCCGAGTTCTTGTTCCTGCTATCGACCCGGCTTGCCTTTGACCTGTCATATCTCAATTCCTGGCTTTGACCCTTGGCTTGTTCCAGTGACTCCGCTTCTGCCTGCTGATCCGTATATGACCCCGGTTTACTCCTGACTCTGCTTGCTGCCTTACTATCGGCTGATCCTCTGTGTATGACTTCTGGCCTGGCTCCTGACTCTGCTCCTGGCTCTCCCTTCTGTCAAGTCTCACCCGGTACTCCTGAGGAACTCATGCCCAGCAGTACACCCTGCTCGTCAGCCACCATCCAGCAGACATCTCTTCATCATTTCAGCCTGTTGCAGCTGGCAACCCCTGCTTCTTTAAGTATAGCACTCCCTGTTACCACCTTCAGGGGCGCTCTGCACTTAGCCGCAAGGGAAGACCTCTCAGCACTTCGGCCTCTGACCAGGTACGTGACACATTACAGGCCTTTTCTATGGCGTGGAATCTGGATAAGGCTACCATATTTTTCAAGAGCTTGCACCGATCTGGTTGCATAAAAAGACCGAAAAAGTTTAAACTACCTAAGCTGCCAAGATTGTTTTCTCTGTATGGGAGAGGAGGTCCAACACCTTAAGGACACTAACAAAAAACTGACAGCTCACAGAGTGGGGGAGGTTTATAAGAAAACACCCAGGGGCCATTACTCCAAAGCTTTGCCAGTGTTCAATCGTGTAGATAAAGGTACCAACCTATAACCCAGAATCTATCAAAGTTGTGTCTTGTACCGTGTAATTACGATAACGGCATTCAGAGTATGCGAATACAAAAGTCCATAACAGTCAGCTAATAAAAAAAAGATTAACAAGTACTGCGCTATATAATATATATATTTATTTATCACACACACACATACACACACACACACATACACACAGTGATATTAAGTCAGAATTCCAATATTGAAAAATATGTATCAAACTAATCAAAATAAACAAGATAAAGTATCACCACCTGTACAGTGTGAATGAGTTGACAAAGTAAAAAAAAGTCCATATGTGACATCAATAAAGAAAACGTCCATAAATAATACAAGTGGTTTAAACTTCAATATTGATAGAAGAAAAGCCTTGTTGATCCAACTAAGAAATCACCCTGGTGTGTAAGCCTCCACCGATTTAAATGCGAGGTTTAAATGCGCTTACCAGATTGTGTGGACTCAAATGCTGTTAACATTGAGCCAGATAGACATTAGGAGAATAAGCTCTCCCACACTAAATGCTGTATGGCAGGTCCAACATCCAATTCCACAACAATCATGGTGAAAGTTCTCTTATTTAGTAGGTCAGTCATCATAAAAGTAAAAAAAAAAAAAAAAAACTCCACACGTGTAAAACCATTGAAGCGGTATTTATTTAAAAAAAATATTGCACTTACGTTAAGCAGGAATTAAGCAGGCATATCATCAAAAAATCCAGTAGACCTCGGTGTTAGAACGCAGTGGTTAGATGAGCGTCAACAAGGCTTTTCTTCTATCAATAGTGAATTCACCTGTATTACTTATGGACATTTTCTTTATTGATGTCATATATGGACTTTTTCTTCACTTTGTCAACTCATTCACACTGTAAAGGTGGTGATACTTTATCTTGTTTATTTTGATTTGTTTGATACGATACATATTTTGCAATATTGGAATTCTGATACGTCACTTTATATCACTGTTTATAGATAGCGCAGCACTTATTAATCTTTCTTTGCTATTGCACAATGACATGTCGAATTGTGGTGCTTGCAGCTGCTCAATTTAGAGGTTAATAGCGCAGTATATTTCTAGAGATTATTAGTCAGCTATTAAATCCAAGTAAATGTTTAGATTACCTTTGAAGTGATTGTAAAGCATATATTTTTTAAACAACAAACTTGTTATACTTTTCTGCTCTGTGCAAAAAAATTGCACAGAGTGGCCTTGATCCTCCTTTTCTGAGGTCCCCCGCCGGGGCTACCAACTCCACCTCTTCTCGGTGTGACCCCATAGGAGGCTGCTTCCTAATGTGGTACATCTGCAGGCTTAATCCCAAGCTGGCCCAGCCCCACCCTGCCTCCTCAGCAAAGGATTTGGCCTATAGCAGTGGGAGTTATTGTCAAAGACTGTGAGAACGGGGAGAGAGAGCAGAGCCACTGCAGTAGGGTACAGCACTGGATCAAGTGAGGGCTCACACAAGTAAAAAAAAAAAGGAGGGGGGGGGCGATACAGGTACTGGAACATTTTTTTTTCTTAATGCAGGGAATGCAGTAAAGATAAAAACGTTTAGGCTTTAGAACCACTTTAAATATTTCCCTTACAAAGAAAAAGGTGCCTGTCTCTTTATACATAAAACAGATTGCACATTACATGCTCTAAGCTAGTTTCATTTAAAAACAACTGCAGCAATGATTCATAAGCCAGTTCTGCAATATCAGTTCAAGGTCAGTTAGAGATTTAGGGATTTTAACAATGAGTTCTCAGTAATTTTAGTAACTGGTTAACTCATAGCAATTCAGTTATTTTGTTATATGAAATGTAAACACGTGGTATGAAAATGAACCATAAAATTTGATGATACTTCACAGAATGGAGGCTGGGTTCACACTGGTGCGACACGACAGCCGTCCTACTTTGGATCCGACTTTGCCCTGCGACATGAAGCCGGCATGTGTCCGATTTTCAATGAACGGGGATCCGACTTGGATCCCCGCCAAAGCCCGGCACTGTTTGGTATGAATCTTTAGGGGGAACTCCGCGCCAAATTTTAAATAAAAAACCGGCATGGGTCCCCCCTCCAAGAGCATACCAGGCCCTTGGGTCTGGTATGGACCTTGAGGGGAACCCCCTACGCCGATAAAAACGGCGTGGGGGTCCCCCCCCAATCCATACCAGACCCTTATCCGAGCACGCAGCCCGGCCGGACAGGAATGGGGGTGGGGACGAGCGAGCGCCCCCCCCCCTCCTGAACCGTACCAGGCCGCATGCCCTCAACATGGGGGGGTTGGTGCCTTGGGGGAGGGGGCGCTCTGCGGCCCCCCACCCCAAAGCACCTTGTCCCCATGTTGATGAGGACAAGGGCCTCTTCCCGACAACCCTGGCCGTTGGTTGTCGGGGTCTGCGGGCGGAGGGCTTATCGGAATCCAGGAGCACCCTTTAATAAGGGGGCCCCCAGATCCCGGCCCCCCACCCTATGTAAATGAGTATGGGGTACATGGTACCCCTACCCATTCACCTAAGGAAGTTTCAATAAAAAAAAAACACAGTACACAGGTTTCAAAATTAATTTATTGGGCAGCTCCGGTATCTTCTTCCGACTTCTCCCGGTGTTCCGCCTCTTCTCCCGGGCCCCGCCGCTATCTTCATCCAGCTCTATTGCCAGCGAGGGGCCCGGTCTGCTGCCGCTGTCTTGTCGCCGCTGTCTCGCCGCTACTTCTCTTCATCTCTTCTTCCGATGTTGACACGACGCTCTCCCCGGCTGGAATGCTCTCTGTGCGCTCTGCTCTGACTTATATAGGCGGTGACCCCGCCCCCTTATGCCGTCACAGTCCCTGGGCATGCTGGGACTAGGACGACATAAGGGGGCGTGGTCATCGGGTGATGACCACGCCCCCTAAAACGGCACAGTCCCAGCATGCCCAGGGACTGTGACGGCATATGGGGGCGTGGTCACCACCTATATAAGTCAGAGCGGAGCGCTCAGAGTGCATTCCAGCCCCAGAGAGCGTCGTGTCAACATCAGGAAAAGAGGGCAGAAGGCAGAAGATTGAAGACCAGGCTTCTCCGCTTTAGCAAAAGAGCGGCAAAAGAGCAGAAGAGAGCGGAGGAGCCCGGCAGAAGATCCGGAGAGCGTGGAGAAGAACCGGAGAGACCCCCGAAGTCGGAAGAAGACCCCCGGAGCTGTCTAATAAAATGCTTTAAAAATCTGTGTAGTGTTTTTTTTTAAATTGACACTTTTTTCCTAGGTGAATGGGTAGGGGTACGCTGTACCCCATACTCATTCACATAGGGTGGGGGGCCGGGATCTGGGGGCTCCCTTATTAAAGGGGGCTCCCGGATTCCGATAAGCCCCCCGCCCGCAGACCCCGACAACCAACGGCCAGGGTTGTCGGGAAGAGGCCCTTGTCCTCATCAACATGGGGACAAGGTGCTTTGGGGTGGGGGGCCACACTGCGCCCCCCATGCCCCAAAGCACCCCCCCATGTTGAGGGCATGCGGCCTGGTACGGTCCAGGAGGGGGGGGGCGCCAGCTCGTCCCCACCCCCATTCCTGACCGGCTGGGCTGCGTGCTCGGATAAGGGTCTGGTATGGATTTTAGGGGGGACCCCACGCCGATTTTTTGGCGTAGGGGGTTCCCCTTAGATCCATACCAGACCTAAGGGCCTGGTATGCTCTTGGAGGGGGAACCCATGCCGGATTTTTATTTAAAATTTGGCGCAGAGTTCCCCCTCAAGATCATCTGAGCACAAGTCGCGTGCCGAAGTCGGATCACGCAAGACGGCAATCCGACTTTGATCCGACTTCAATGATAGTCAATAGGCTGAAGTAGGATCAAAGTCGGACCAAAGTAGTACAGGGAGCATTTCTAAAGTCGGAACGACTTGTGTCGGACCAGTTAGGACAGCTCCCATAGGGAAACATGAAATTTCACACGTCATGCGACATGAGCTCCCAATGTCGGAGCGTTTGTCGGACCAGTGTGAACCCAGCCGGAATATATATGCACTAATCCCATCAAACTGCAGCCTTCTCAAATCCATGTGTACACTTTCAGCTGCAAATTGTGCCACCTGCTAGAAGCAGGGAATGAAACAAGGTGTGTGATCTCTTAATCATTGGGCAAATTCTGACATTTCTCTCATAGAAGTAAATATCTGCATTTTTTTGCTAGAAAATTACTTAGAACCCTCAAACATTATATTTTTTTTAAGCAGAAGTCCTAGAAAATAAAATGGTGGGTGTTGCATTTTTTTTTATGTCATACAATATTTGCGCAGTGGCTTAAGTGCAAATTTTTTGGAAAAAATACACTTTAATGAATTTTAGTGAACACAAACACAATATACTACCCAATTTTTAGGTAAAATATAAAACATGATGTTCCACCAAGCAAACAGATACCAAACATGTCACACTTCAAAATTCTGCACGCCTGTGGCTTGGTAACAAACTACAATACATTAAACACTTCAGCCTCAGCAGCGTACCCATACGTCATATGGTTGAAGGGCTTTTACTGAGATGATGCCTGTATATATTTGTTTTCAGCTGGCGATGGGCTTTAATGTAAAAGCAATCCTAGTGGCTAATTAGCTGCTGGATCACTTTTACAGGCGGCGGAAGGGGGTCCCTTCTCCCACCGCCTTCCCGGGCTCTCCCATTCAGCCTCCGCTGGCTGACCATAAAGATGACCGAGAACCGGAACATCCCTGATCATCTCTACGGGCTAAAAAAAACAGAAGAGATGAGTAGTTTGTCATTTCCAGTTTCAGCACAATGTAAACAGGCTGTTACTGGCCTGCGAAAGCATCGGATCAAACCGATCTTGGTTTGACCTGCTGATTTTAAAGGCAGAGAAGAGATCTCTAAGTAAAAAGTACCTTTCACTGCCCATGTTATCACAAGGGATGTTGTTCATTCTTTGGTAAAGCAATAAAGTTGACCCTAAAAAAAATAAAAAATAAAAAAGGACAGTGTAAAATAAATAAATAGATTAAAAAAAAAGTTAAACGCCCCCGTGCTCACATGCAAAAGTTAACGCACACGTCGGTCCCGCATGCATAGGTAAACAGTGATCGCACCACACATGAGGTATCATCGCGAACGTCAGAGTGAGAGCAATAATTCTAGCACCCCCTGTGTAAATCTAAAGTGATAACCTGTAAAGGCTTTTAAAACATCACTTATGGATAATTTAAAAAGCTGGAGTTTGGTGCCAATCCACGGGCGTCTGCATTTTTAAAGCGTGGCATGTTTGGTACCTATTTACTAGGCGTAGCATCATCTTTTATATTTTAGCAAGAAATTGGGTATAATATTCTGTTTGTGCGCACTAAAATTCATTAAAGTGTATTTTTTTCCAAATATTTGTGTTTAAAAAACCGCTGAGCCATTACCGATTGACATAAAAAATTGCAACATCCAACTATAACAAAATATCCATAGCCAACGTTTTAAAAGCCTTTACAGGTTATCAGTTGTGAGTTACACAGGGAGGTCTGGCACTAGACTTACTGCTCTCTGATGTTCGCAGCGATACCTCACGTGTGGTGAGATCGCTGTTTACATATGCACCTACGTGTGCATTCAAAGTTGCGCGTAAGCTCGGGGGTGCTTTAATTTTTTTTTTTTTACGCTGTACCTTTAATTTTTTTTTCCGATCACAAGGGATGAACATCATCTCCTGTGATAGCATTGGCAGTGACAGGTCCTCTTTTTGGAGAGATCTAAGGTCTATTGAGAACTGCCCATAAAGAACAATACCAGGATCATGACTGTAGCCGCAGCCCTGATCCTGGTATAACCACTTCCACCCGAGGCCATATATATATATATATATATATATATATATATATATATACCGTATATATATATATATATATATATATATATATATATATATATATATATATATATTTGGTGGTTCATTTCTGACATAAAGATGCTCATGGGCAAAATGGGGTTAATTTACTAAAACTTGAGAGTGCAAAATCTGGTGCAGCTCTCCATAGAAACTAATCAGCTACCAGTATTTTTTTTTAACAGGCTGAAGTTAGAAGCTGTGAATAAATTTGCTAAGGCTCCATTCACACTTGTGTGACGTTAATGTTAATCCTCAGAAGTTGCATGAAAGTCGTAACTGAATGTTATACAATGCAACTTGCGTGCAACAGTTGTCCATTATCACTGTTCAAAGCCAAAGTCTTATTCAAGTTGCACCCATGCAAAGTTGCACCCCAAAGTCAGCGCAGCTTTGGAGTCGTGCGAGTATGAATAGAGCCTAAAATGTACATTATGACCTCTACTGAAGTTAGAAGCTACAACGAAATATACTTGTGAACTTTTGATCACTGGCATTCTTGGAAACATTTTACACACCAAAGGGGCAGCTTTAAAAGGTGGATGTGATGGCGATTCTTCCCATAAGGCCTGTGCTTACACACACAGCTCTTTAACCCCTTCCCACTCACTCAGGAGTCCAATTAAAAGGTTCTGAACGCCTGGGGGGGGGGGGGGAGTATTGGCTATCATGTAACCTCTGACTGGCTATCACAGTGGTCACAAGATCGGGAGCCAGTCTCACCAGCTACCAATCATTAGTGGGGATCGAGAGCTGTCTAACAGTTTGGGCTCTGTGCTGGGAGAACGCAGTGCACACTCTCTCAGCACAGAAACATTGGCCGCAAAGTGACGCATATGTGCAGTGTGTAGACGTTAAAGCCCAAAGCCCACTGTTTTGCCACCGCACGTATGTGTTACGTGGACAGCAACAGGTTGAGGATAATTTTAAATCAGAAGTTTAACTGGATCCTCTGGTGTTATTTCCCTTCTTTCTTTTTTTTTTGTGCAAGAAGAAAAAGTGTAGTTTTAAGCTGTTTATACAAGTTACTAAATTTTTCAACATAAAAGCCACATAAAGACTAGAAAATGCATTTCCTGGGGAAAATGCGTGGGAATGCTGAATTGCTAAAACGGCCCCCAGCAAAATTGCCCCCATCATATTGCCATCAAAACTGTCCCATCATATTGCCACCATCAAAACTGCCCCATCAAAAAATATTTTTTTTTTTCAAAAATAATTTTTTTTTTTCAAAAATAATTTTTTTTTTCAAAAATATTTTTTTTTTCAAAAATATTTTTTTCAAAATTTTTTTTTTTTCAAAAATATTTTTTTTTTTTCAAAAATATTTTTTTTTTTTCAAAAATTTTTCAAAAATATTTTTTTTTTTTCAAAAATAATTTTTTTCTTCAAAAAAATTTTTTTTTTCAAAAAATTTTTTTTTTCAAAAATATTTTTTTTTTCGAAAATAATTTTTTTTTTTCAGAAATATATATTTTTTTTTTTCAAAAATAATTGCTGAATAGCTAAATTGCTAAAATGACCGCCATCAAAACTGCCCCATCAGAATTGCCACCATCAAAACTGCCCCATCATATTCCTCTATTATAATCAGTACATGGTGTGTCTGTCCCCTCCCCCGGGCTCTGTAATTAAGTGTTCTTGCATAGCAAGACCACTTACTGTTATCTCACATATATATTATTAAGTGTTCTTGCATAGCAAGACCACTTACTGTTATCTCACATATATATTATTATTATTAAGTGTTCTTGCATAGCAAGACCACTTACTGTTATCTCACATATATATTATTATTATTCTTATTCTTATTATAGCCAAATTTACCACCCTAACTCCTCCCACAGTTTTTACACTACATAGACAAGTAATATACCGAAACGTGCGGATTTTTCCCGAATGGTGTGCTATTATTTTGTGGAACATTTCGCCGAATGGTTCACGAAATATCGTCATTTTTGCGGCGAAATTGGTCCCATAGGAATGAATGGGGAAACTAGAGTGGGAGATGACAAAAGCTGGAAAATCAGAACATGATTTCTAAACTGCCGCCACTCCCTCATTTTCAAGCCCACCTACACAAATCTTATATCAAAACGTTCAGCTATCCCTGCTGCCACTAAACATGTCCACGGCTAAGCCATAGTCCTGATAGTTTTCACAATATGACCATTTGTTTGCAACTCACACCGTCCATTGACATTCATTGAAACTACACTCTAGCCCCCTCCAAATTTGAAGGGCAATTTCTAAACTGCGACCGTGCCTTCAATTTTAATATTTCAGAGACATACTATACATCAAAATCTAGGTCTGGGTCTTGTGATTCTCACAATATAAAGATCTTCGCTGTAGGATGTATAGTTTTTAAAATACGGCCATTTGTTTAGAGGTCATTTCAGGAAATTTTAGCCATTAATCAGAGTGCACTGTTAGTGTTTGTTTTGTTGCCATGGTTACCAAAGCTTCTGTTATACACAGGGGGGAAGGTGGCTGGAGCATCTCAGCTGATTACAGAGCCCGGGGGAGGGGACAGACACACCATGTACTGATTTATAATAGAGGAATATGATGGGGCAGTTTTGATGGGGTAATTCTGATGGGGCAGTTTTGATGAAGCAGTATTTGGGAAGCATAAACAGGGCATGAGCGTTGCTAGGAAACAGTGGTTGTAAACACAAGATGCTGAGACACTCCAAATGCATGTGACTTCATCTGCTAGACTTGATAATGCTTGTAGACTCCTCCCACAGTTTTCACACTACATAGACAAATAATATACCGAAACGAGCGGATTGTTCCCGATTGGTGTGTTATTACTTTGTGGAATGTTTTGCCGAATGGTCCACGAAATGACGTTTTTACGGTGAAATTGGTCCCATAGGAATGAATGGCGAAATGTTCAAAACTAGAGTGGGAAGTGACAAAAGCTGACAACCCCATGATCAGCCAAAACATTATGACCACCCCATGATCAGCCAAAACATTATGACCGCCCCAAGTAAAAAAAAAAATATTTTTGAAAAAAAAAAAATTTTTTTTTAAAAAGTAAAAAAATAATTTTTGAAAAAAAAAATCATTTTTGAAAAAAAAAATATTTTTGAAAAAAAAAATATTTTTGAAAAAAAAATTTTTTTAAAAAAAAATTATTTTTGAAAAAAAAATATATTTGAAAAAAAAAATATTTTTGAAAAAAAAAATTATTTTTGAAAAAAAAATTACTTTAAAAAAAATAATAATTTCGAAAAAAAAATTATTTTTGAAATAAAAAAATTCATTTTTGAAAAAAAAAATTACCTTTGAAAAAAAAAATTACTTTTGAAAAAAAAAATCATTTTTGAAGAAAAAAAAATCATTTTTGATTAAAAAAAATTCATTTTTTGAAAAAAAAAATTACTTTTGAAAAAAATGTTTAGCTCTTTCAGCGAATGATGGAACTTTTTTACTACTATTTATACTTTTTAAAATATTAAGCTTTTTAACACTTTTCACAGTTACTCAAGCCACTCCATCCCACCCAGTTACTCCGCCCACTCCAGTTGTAGAGGCAAGAACACTTTCACAATTTCCCCAGAAATTGTACCTTTTCTAGTTCTTATTCTTATTATTATAGCCAAATTTACCACCCTAACTCCTCCCACAGTTTTTACACTACATAGACAAGTAATATACCGAAACGTGCGGATTGTTCCCGAATGGTGTGCTATTATTTTGTGGAACGTTTCACCGAATGGTTCACGAAATATCGTCATTTTTGCGGCGAAATTGGTCCCATAGGAATGAATGGGGAAACTAGAGTGGGAGATGACAAAAGCTGGAAAATCAGAACATGATTTCTAAACTGCCGCCACTCCCTCATTTTCAAGCCCACCTACACAAATCTTATATCAAAACGTTCAGCTATCCCTGCTGCCACTAAACATGTCCACGGCTAAGCCATAGTCCTGATAGTTTTCACAATATGACCATTTGTTTGCAACTCACACCGTCCATTGACATTCATTGAAACTACACTCTAGCCCCTTCAAATTTGAAGGGCAATTTCTAAACTGCGACTGTGCCTCCATTTTTAATATTTCAGAGACATACTATACATCAAAATCTAGGTCTGGGTCTTGTGATTCTCACAATATAAAGATTTTCGCTGTAGGATGTATAGTTTTTAAAATACGGCCATTTGTTTAGAGGTCATTTCAGGAATTTTTAGCCATTAATCAGAGTGTACTGTTAGTGTTTGTTTTGTTGCCATGGTTACCAAAGCTTCTGTTATACACAGGGGGGAGGTGGCTGGAGCATCTCAGCTGATTACAGAGCCCGGGGGAGGGGACAGACACACCATGTACTGATTTATAATAGAGGAATATGATGGGGCAGTTTTGATGGGGTAATTCTGATGGGGCAGTTTTGATGAAGTAGTATTTGGGAAGCATAAACAGGGCATGAGCGTTGCTAGGAAACAGTGGTTGTAAACACAAGATGCTGAGACACCCCAAATGCATGTGACTTCATCTGCTAGACTTGATAATGCTAGTAGACTACTCCCACAGTTTTCACACTACAGAGACAAGTAATATACCGAAACTAGCAGATTGTTCCCGATTGGTGTGTTATTACTTTGTGGAATGTTTCGCCGAATGGTCCACGAAATTAAGTTTTTGCGGCAAAATTGGTCCCATAGGAATGAATGGCGAAATGTTCAAAACTAGAGTGGGAGGTGACAAAAGCTGACAACCCCATGATCAGCCAAAACATTATGACCACCTCATGATCAGCCAAAACATTATGACCGCCCCATGTAAAAAAAAAAATATTTTTGAAAAAAAAAAAATATTTTTGAAAAAAAAAAAATATTTTTGAAAAAAAAAAAATATTTTTGAAAAAAAAAAAATATTTTTGAAAAAAAAAATAATAATTTTTGAAAAAAATTAAAATAAAATCATTTTTGAAAAAAAAAATATTTTTGAAAAAAAAATCATTTTTGAAAAAAAAAAAATATTTTTGAAAAAAAATATATTTTTGAAAATAAAATCATTTTTGAAAAAAAATCATTTTTGAAAAGAATTTTTATAATTTTTGAAAAAAAAAATCATAATTTTTGAAAAAAAAAATCATAATTTTTGAAAAAAATGTTCAGCTCTTTCAGCTAATGATGAGACTTCAACTTTTTTACTACTATTTATACTTTTTAAAATATTAAGCTTTTTAACACTTTTCACAGTTACTATAGCCACTCTAACCACACAACAGTTACTCAAGCCACTCCACCCAGTTACTCCGCCCACTCCAGTTGTAGAGGCAAGAACACTTTCACAATTTCCCCAGAAATTGTACCTTTTCTAGTTATTCTTATTCTTATTATAGCCAAATTTACCACCCTAACTCCTCCCACAGTTTTTACACTACATAGACAAGTAATATACCGAAACGTGCGGATTTTTCCCGAATGGTGTGCTATTATTTTGTGGAACATTTCGCCGAATGGTTCACGAAATATCGTCATTTTTGCGGCGAAATTGGTCCCATAGGAATGAATGGGGAAACTAGAGTGGGAGATGACAAAAGCTGGAAAATCAGAACATGATTTCTAAACTGCCGCCACTCCCTCATTTTCAAGCCCACCTACACAAATCTTATATCAAAACGTTCAGCTATCCCTGCTGCCACTAAACATGTCCACGGCTAAGCCATAGTCCTGATAGTTTTCACAATATGACCATTTGTTTGCAACTCACGCCGTCCATTGACATTCATTGAAACTACACTCTAGCCCCCTCCAAATTTGAAGGGCAATTTCTAAACTGCGACTGTGCCTTCATTTTTAATATTTCAGAGACATACTATACATCAAAATCTAGGTCTGGGTCTTGTGATTCTCACAATATAAAGATCTTCGCTGTAGGATGTATAGTTTTTAAAATACGGCCATTTGTTTAGAGGTCATTTCAGGAAATTTTAGCCATTAATCAGAGTGCACTGTTAGTGTTTGTTTTGTTGCCATGGTTACCAAAGCTTCTGTTATACACAGGGGGGAGGTGGCTGGAGCATCTCAGCTGATTACAGAGCCCGGGGGAGGGGACAGACACACCATGTACTGATTTATAATAGAGGAATATGATGGGGCAGTTTTGATGGGGTAATTCTGATGGGGCAGTTTTGATGAAGTAGTATTTGGGAAGCATAAACAGGGCATGAGCGTTGCTAGGAAACAGTGGTTGTAAACACAAGATGCTGAGACACTCCAAATGCATGTGACTTCATCTGCTAGACTTGATAATGCTTGTAGACTCCTCTCACAGTTTTCACACTACAGAGACAAATAATATACCGAAACGAGCGGATTGTTCCCGATTGGTGTGTTATTACTTTGTGGAATGTTTTGCCGAATGGTCCACGAAATTACGTTTTTACGGCGAAATTGGTCCCATAGGAATGAATGGCGAAATGTTCAAAACTAGAGTGGGAAGTGACAAAAGCTGACAACCCCATGATCAGCCAAAACATTATGACCACCCCATGATCAGCCAAAACATTATGACCACCCCATGTAAAAAAAAATATTTTTGAAAAAAAAAAAAAATTTTTGAAAAAAGTAAAAAAATAATTTTTGAAAAAAAAAATCATTTTTGAAAAAAAAATATATATTTTTGAAAAAAAATATTTTTGAAAAAAAAAAAATTATTTTTGAAAAAAAAAAAATATTTTTGAAAAAAAAATTTCTTTTAAAAAAAAAATTATTTTTGAAAAAAAAATATATTTGAAAAAAAAAATATTTTTGAAAAAAAAAATTATTTTTGAAAAAAAAATTACTTTAAAAAAAATAATAATTTCGAAAAAAAAATTATTTTTGAAATAAAAAAATTCATTTTTGAAAAAAAAAATTACCTTTGAAAAAAAAAATTACTTTTGAAAAAAAAATCATTTTTGAAGAAAAAAAAATCATTTTTGATTAAAAAAAATTCATTTTTGAAAAAAAAAATTACTTTTGAAAAAAATGTTCAGCTCTTTCAGCGAATGATGGAACTTTTTTACTACTATTTATACTTTTTAAAATATTAAGCTTTTTAACACTTTTCACAGTTACTCAAGCCACCCCACCCAGTTACTCCGCCCACTCCAGTTGTAGAGGCAAGAACACTTTCACAATTTCCCCAGAAATTGTACCTTTTCTAGTTAAGTGTTCTTGCATAGCAAGACCACTTACTGTTATCTCACATATATATTATTAAGTGTTCTTGCATAGCAAGACCACTTACTGTTATCTCACATATATATTATTAAGTGTTCTTGCATAGCAAGACCACTTACTGTTATCTCACATATATATTATTATTCTTATTATAGCCAAATTTACCACCCTAACTCCTCCCACAGTTTTTACACTACATAGACAAGTAATATACCGAAACGTGCGGAATGTTCCCGAATGGTGTGCTATTACTTTGTGGAACGTTTCGCCGAATGGTTCACGAAATATCGTCATTTTTGCGGCGAAATTGGTCCCATAGGAATGAATGGGGAAACTAGAGTGGGAGATGACAAAAGCTGGAAAATCAGAACATGATTTCTAAACTGCCGCCACTCCCTCATTTTCAAGCCCACCTACACAAATCTTATATCAAAACGTTCAGCTATCCCTGCTGCCACTAAACATGTCCACGGCTAAGCCATAGTCCTGATAGTTTTCACAATATGACCATTTGTTTGCAACTCACGCCGTCCATTGACATTCATTGAAACTACACTCTAGCCCCCTCCAAATTTGAAGGGCAATTTCTAAACTGCGACTGTGCCTTCATTTTTAATATTTCAGAGACATACTATGTATCAAAATCTAGGTCAGGGTCTTGTGATTCTCACAATATAAAGATCTTCGCTGTAGGATGTATAGTTTTTAAAATACGGCCATTTGTTTAGAGGTCATTTCAGGAAATTTTAGCCATTAATCAGAGTGCACTGTTAGTGTTTGTTTTGTTGCCATGGTTACCAAAGCTTCTGTTATACACAGGGGGGAGGTGGCTGGAGCATCTTAGCTGATTACAGAGCCCGGGGGAGGGGACAGACACACCATGTACTGATTTATAATAGAGGAATATGATGGGGCAGTTTTGATGGGGTAATTCTGATGGGGCAGTTTTGATGAAGTAGTATTTGGGAAGCATAAACAGGGCATGAGCGTTGCTAGGAAACAGTGGTTGTAAACACAAGATGCTGAGACACTCCAAATGCAT
Organism: Lithobates clamitans; assembly: GCA_037952925.1. Taxonomy (NCBI): domain Eukaryota; kingdom Metazoa; phylum Chordata; class Amphibia; order Anura; family Ranidae; genus Lithobates; species Lithobates clamitans. Next base: position 6,145,707 of record JBBGZY010000199.1, read on the forward strand.
GTGACTTCATCTGCTAGACTTGATAATGCTTGTAGACTCCTCCCACAGTTTTCACACTACAGAGACAAATAATATACCGAAACGAGCGGATTGTTCCCGATTGGTGTGCTATCACTTTGTGGAATGTTTTGCCGAATGGTCCACGAAATGACGTTTTTACGGCGAAATTGGTCCCATAGGAATGAATGGCGAAATGTTCAAAACTAGAGTGGGAAGTGACAAAAGCTGACAACCCCATGATCAGCCAAAACATTATGACCACCTCATGATCAGCCAAAACATTATGACCGCCCCATGTAAAAAAAAAAATATTTTTGAAAAAAAAAAAATATTTTTGAAAAAAAAAAAATATTTTTGAAAAAAAAAAAATATTTTTGAAAAAAAAAATAATAATTTTTGAAAAAAATTAAAATAAAATCATTTTTGAAAAAAAAAATATTTTTGAAAAAAAAATCATTTTTGAAAAAAAAAAAATATTTTTGAAAAAAAATATATTTTTGAAAATAAAATCATTTTTGAAAAAAAATCATTTTTGAAAAGAATTTTTATAATTTTTGAAAAAAAAAATCATAATTTTTGAAAAAAAAAATCATAATTTTTGAAAAAAATGTTCAGCTCTTTCAGCTAATGATGAGACTTCAACTTTTTTACTACTATTTATACTTTTTAAAATATTAAGCTTTTTAACACTTTTCACAGTTACTATAGCCACTCTAACCACACAACAGTTACTCAAGCCACTCCACCCAGTTACTCCGCCCACTCCAGTTGTAGAGGCAAGAACACTTTCACAATTTCCCCAGAAATTGTACCTTTTCTAGTTATTCTTATTCTTATTATAGCCAAATTTACCACCCTAACTCCTCCCACAGTTTTTACACTACATAGACAAGTAATATACCGAAACGTGCGGATTTTTCCCGAATGGTGTGCTATTATTTTGTGGAACATTTCGCCGAATGGTTCACGAAATATCGTCATTTTTGCGGCGAAATTGGTCCCATAGGAATGAATGGGGAAACTAGAGTGGGAGATGACAAAAGCTGGAAAATCAGAACATGATTTCTAAACTGCCGCCACTCCCTCATTTTCAAGCCCACCTACACAAATCTTATATCAAAACGTTCAGCTATCCCTGCTGCCACTAAACATGTCCACGGCTAAGCCATAGTCCTGATAGTTTTCACAATATGACCATTTGTTTGCAACTCACGCCGTCCATTGACATTCATTGAAACTACACTCTAGCCCCCTCCAAATTTGAAGGGCAATTTCTAAACTGCGACTGTGCCTTCATTTTTAATATTTCAGAGACATACTATACATCAAAATCTAGGTCTGGGTCTTGTGATTCTCACAATATAAAGATCTTCGCTGTAGGATGTATAGTTTTTAAAATACGGCCATTTGTTTAGAGGTCATTTCAGGAAATTTTAGCCATTAATCAGAGTGCACTGTTAGTGTTTGTTTTGTTGCCATGGTTACCAAAGCTTCTGTTATACACAGGGGGGAGGTGGCTGGAGCATCTCAGCTGATTACAGAGCCCGGGGGAGGGGACAGACACACCATGTACTGATTTATAATAGAGGAATATGATGGGGCAGTTTTGATGGGGTAATTCTGATGGGGCAGTTTTGATGAAGTAGTATTTGGGAAGCATAAACAGGGCATGAGCGTTGCTAGGAAACAGTGGTTGTAAACACAAGATGCTGAGACACTCCAAATGCATGTGACTTCATCTGCTAGACTTGATAATGCTTGTAGACTCCTCTCACAGTTTTCACACTACAGAGACAAATAATATACCGAAACGAGCGGATTGTTCCCGATTGGTGTGTTATTACTTTGTGGAATGTTTTGCCGAATGGTCCACGAAATTACGTTTTTACGGCGAAATTGGTCCCATAGGAATGAATGGCGAAATGTTCAAAACTAGAGTGGGAAGTGACAAAAGCTGACAACCCCATGATCAGCCAAAACATTATGACCACCCCATGATCAGCCAAAACATTATGACCGCCCCATGTAAAAAAAAATATTTTTGAAAAAAAAAAAAAATTTTTGAAAAAAGTAAAAAAATAATTTTTGAAAAAAAAAATCATTTTTGAAAAAAAAATATATATTTTTGAAAAAAAATATTTTTGAAAAAAAAAAAATTATTTTTGAAAAAAAAAAAATATTTTTGAAAAAAAAATTTCTTTTAAAAAAAAAATTATTTTTGAAAAAAAAATATATTTGAAAAAAAAAATATTTTTGAAAAAAAAAATTATTTTTGAAAAAAAAATTACTTTAAAAAAAATAATAATTTCGAAAAAAAAATTATTTTTGAAATAAAAAAATTCATTTTTGAAAAAAAAAATTACCTTTGAAAAAAAAAATTACTTTTGAAAAAAAAATCATTTTTGAAGAAAAAAAAATCATTTTTGATTAAAAAAAATTCATTTTTGAAAAAAAAAATTACTTTTGAAAAAAATGTTCAGCTCTTTCAGCGAATGATGGAACTTTTTTACTACTATTTATACTTTTTAAAATATTAAGCTTTTTAACACTTTTCACAGTTACTCAAGCCACCCCACCCAGTTACTCCGCCCACTCCAGTTGTAGAGGCAAGAACACTTTCACAATTTCCCCAGAAATTGTACCTTTTCTAGTTAAGTGTTCTTGCATAGCAAGACCACTTACTGTTATCTCACATATATATTATTAAGTGTTCTTGCATAGCAAGACCACTTACTGTTATCTCACATATATATTATTAAGTGTTCTTGCATAGCAAGACCACTTACTGTTATCTCACATATATATTATTATTCTTATTATAGCCAAATTTACCACCCTAACTCCTCCCACAGTTTTTACACTACATAGACAAGTAATATACCGAAACGTGCGGAATGTTCCCGAATGGTGTGCTATTACTTTGTGGAACGTTTCGCCGAATGGTTCACGAAATATCGTCATTTTTGCGGCGAAATTGGTCCCATAGGAATGAATGGGGAAACTAGAGTGGGAGATGACAAAAGCTGGAAAATCAGAACATGATTTCTAAACTGCCGCCACTCCCTCATTTTCAAGCCCACCTACACAAATCTTATATCAAAACGTTCAGCTATCCCTGCTGCCACTAAACATGTCCACGGCTAAGCCATAGTCCTGATAGTTTTCACAATATGACCATTTGTTTGCAACTCACGCCGTCCATTGACATTCATTGAAACTACACTCTAGCCCCCTCCAAATTTGAAGGGCAATTTCTAAACTGCGACTGTGCCTTCATTTTTAATATTTCAGAGACATACTATGTATCAAAATCTAGGTCAGGGTCTTGTGATTCTCACAATATAAAGATCTTCGCTGTAGGATGTATAGTTTTTAAAATACGGCCATTTGTTTAGAGGTCATTTCAGGAAATTTTAGCCATTAATCAGAGTGCACTGTTAGTGTTTGTTTTGTTGCCATGGTTACCAAAGCTTCTGTTATACACAGGGGGGAGGTGGCTGGAGCATCTTAGCTGATTACAGAGCCCGGGGGAGGGGACAGACACACCATGTACTGATTTATAATAGAGGAATATGATGGGGCAGTTTTGATGGGGTAATTCTGATGGGGCAGTTTTGATGAAGTAGTATTTGGGAAGCATAAACAGGGCATGAGCGTTGCTAGGAAACAGTGGTTGTAAACACAAGATGCTGAGACACTCCAAATGCATGTGACTTCATCTGCTAGACTTGATAATGCTTGTAGACTCCTCCCACAGTTTTCACACTACAGAGACAAATAATATACCGAAACGAGCGGATTGTTCCCGATTGGTGTGCTATCACTTTGTGGAATGTTTTGCCGAATGGTCCACGAAATGACGTTTTTACGGCGAAATTGGTCCCATAGGAATGAATGGCGAAATGTTCAAAACTAGAGTGGGAAGTGACAAAAGCTGACAACCCCATGATCAGCCAAAACATTATGACCACCCCATGATCAGCCAAAACATTATGACCGCCCCAAGTAAAAAAAAAAATATTTTTGAAAAAAAAAAAAAATTTTTTAAAAAGTAAAAAAATAATTTTTGAAAAAAAAATCATTTTTGAAAAAAAAAATATTTTTGAAAAAAAAAAAATTATTTTTGAAAAAAAAAATATTTTTGAAAAAAAAATTTTTTTAAAAAAAAATTATTTTTGAAAAAAAAATATATTTGAAAAAAAAAAATATTTTTGAAAAAAAAAAATATTTTTGAAAAAAAAATTACTTTAAAAAAAATAATAATTTCGAAAAAAAAATTATTTTTAAAATAAAAAAATTCATTTTTGAAAAAAAAAATTACCTTTGAAAAAAAAAATTACTTTTGAAAAAAAAAATCATTTTTGAAGAAAAAAAAATCATTTTTGATTAAAAAAAATTCATTTTTTGAAAAAAAAAATTACTTTTGAAAAAAATGTTCAGCTCTTTCAGCGAATGATGGAACTTTTTTACTACTATTTATACTTTTTAAAATATTAAGCTTTTTAACACTTTTCACAGTTACTCAAGCCACTCCACCCCACCCAGTTACTCCGCCCACTCCAGTTGTAGAGGCAAGAACACTTTCACAATTTCCCCAGAAATTGTACCTTTTCTAGTTATTATTCTTATTATTATAGCCAAATTTACCACCCTAACTCCTCCCACAGTTTCTACACTACAGAGACAAGTAATATACCGAAACGTGCGGATTGTTCCCGAATGGTGTGCTATTACTTTGTGGAACGTTTCGCCGAATGGTTCACGAAATATCGTCATTTTTGCGGCGAAATTGGTCCCATAGGAATGAATGGGGAAGCTAGAGTGGGAGATGACAAAAGCTGGAAAATCAGAACATGATTTCTAAACTGCCGCCACTCCCTCATTTTCAAGCCCACCTACACGAATCTTATATCAAAACGTTCAGCTATCCCTGCTGCCACTAAACATGTCCACGGCTAAGCCATAGTCCTGATAGTTTTCACAATATGACCATTTGTTTGCAACTCACACCGTCCATTGACATTCATTGAAACTACACTCTAGCCCCTTCAAATTTGAAGGGCAATTTCTAAACTGCGACCGTGCCTTCAATTTTAATATTTCAGAGACATACTATATATCAAAATCTAGGTCTGGGTCTTGTGATTCTCACAATATAAATATCTTCGCTGTAGGATGTATAGTTTTTAAAATACGGCCATTTGTTTAGAGGTCATTTCAGGAAATTTTAGCCATTAATCATGTACTGTGTTTGTTTTGTTGCCATGGTTACCAAAGCTTCTGTTATACACAGGGGGGGAGGTGGCTGGAGCATGTTAGCTCTGATTACAGAGCCCGGGGGAGGGGACAGACACACCATGTACTGATTTATAATAGAGGAATATGATGGGGCAGTTTTGATGGGGTAATTCTGATGGGGCAGTTTTGATGAAGCAGTATTTGGGAAGCATAAACAGGGCATGAGCATTGCTAGGAAACAGTGGTTGTAAACACAAGATGCTGAGACACTCCAAATGCATGTGACTTCATCTGCTAGACTTGATAATGCTTGTAGACTCCTCCCACAGTTTTTACACTACAGAGACAAGTAATATACCGAAACGAGCAGATTGTTCCCGATTGGTGTGTTATTACTTTGTGGAATGTTTCGCCGAATGGTCCACGAAATGACGTTTTTGCGGCGAAATTGGTCCCATAGGAATGAATGGCAAAATGTTCAAAACTAGAGTGAGAGGTGACAAAAGCTGACAACCCCATGATCAGCCAAAACATTATGACCACCCCATGATCAGCCAAAACATTATGACTGCCCCATGTAAAAAAAATAAATTCATTTTTGAAAAAAAAAATTTTTGAAAAAAAAAAAATTATTTTTGAAAAAAAAAATTCATTTTTGAAAAAAAATATATATTTTTGAAAAAAAAAATTCATTTTTGAAAAAAAAAATTCATTTTTGAAAAAAAAATATATTTTTGAAAAAAAATTTTTTTGCAAAAAAAATCATTTTTGAAAAAAAAAATCATAATTTTTGAAAAAAATGTTTGTGCTCTTTCATCTAATGATGAGACTTCAACTTTTTTACTACTATTTATACTTTTTAAAATATTAAGCTTTTTAACGCTTTTCACAGGAGCTCCAGACACTCCAACCACACAACAGTTACTCAAGCCACTCCATCCAGTTACTCCGCCTGCTCCAGTTGTAGAGGCAAGAACACTTTCACAATTTCACCAGAAATTGTACCTTTTCTAGTTATTCTTATTCTTATTATAGCCAAATTTACCACCCTAACTCCTCCCACAGTTTTTACACTACATAGACAAGTAATATACCGAAACGTGCGGATTTTTCCCGAATGGTGTGCTATTATTTTGTGGAACATTTCGCCGAATGGTTCACGAAATATCGTCGTTTTTGCGGCGAAATTGGTCCCATAGGAATGAATGGGGAAGCTAGAGTTTGAGGTGACAAAAGCTGAAAAATCAGAACATGATTTCTAAACTGCCACCACTCCCTCATTTTCAAGCCCACCTACACAAATCTTATATCAAAACGTTCAGCTATCCCTGCTGCCACTAAACATGTCCACGGCTAAGCCATAGTCCTGATAGTTTTCACAATATGACCATTTGTTTGCAACTCACGCCGTCCATTGACATTCATTGAAACTACACTCTAGCCCCCTCCAAATTTGAAGGGCAATTTCTAAACTGCGACTGCGCCTTCATTTTTAATATTTCACAGACATACTATGTATCAAAATCTAGGTCTGGGTCTTGTGATTCTCACAATATAAAGATCTTCGCTGTAGGATGTATAGTTTTTAAAATACGGCCATTTGTTTAGAGGTCATTTCAGGAAATTTTAGCCATTAATCAGAGTGCACTGTTAGTGTTTGTTTTGTTGCCATGGTTACCAAAGCTTCTGTTATACACAGGGGGGAAGGTGGCTGGAGCATCTCAGCTCTGATTACAGAGCCCGGGGGAGGGGACAGACACACCATGTACTGATTTATAATAGAGGAATATGATGGGGCAGTTTTGATGGGGTAATTCTGATGGGGCAGTTTTGATGAAGTAGTATTTGGGAAGCATAAACAGGGCATGAGCGTTGCTAGGAAACAGTGGTTGTAAACACAAGATGCTGAGACACTCCAAATGCATGTGACTTCATCTGCTAGACTTGATAATGCTTGTAGACTCCTCCCACAGTTTTCACACTACAGAGACAAATAATATACCGAAACGAGCGGATTGTTCCCGATTGGTGTGTTATTACTTTGTGGAATGTTTTGCCGAATGGTCCACGAAATGACGTTTTTGCGGCGAAATTGGTCCCATAGGAATGAATGGCGAAATGTTCAAAACTAGAGTGGGAAGTGACAAAAGCTGACAACCCCATATCAGCCAAAACATTATGACCACCCCATGATCAGCCAAAACATTATGACCGCCCCATGTAAAAAAAAAAAATATTTTTGAAAAAAAAAAAAAAATTTTGAAAAAAAAGTAAAAAAATAATTTTTGAAAAAAAAAAATCATTTTTGAAAAAAAAAATATTTTTGAAAGAAAAAAAAAAATTTTTTGAAAAAAGTAAAAAAATAATTTTTGAAAAAAAAAATCATTTTTGAAAAAAAAATATATATTTTTGAAAAAAAATATTTTTGAAAAAAAAAAAATTATTTTTGAAAAAAAAAAAATATTTTTGAAAAAAAAATTTCTTTTAAAAAAAAAAATTATTTTTGAAAAAAAAATATATTTGAAAAAAAAAATATTTTTGAAAAAAAAAATTATTTTTGAAAAAAAAATTACTTTAAAAAAAATAATAATTTCGAAAAAAAAATTATTTTTGAAATAAAAAAATTCATTTTTGAAAAAAAAAAATTACCTTTGAAAAAAAAAATTACTTTTGAAAAAAAAATCATTTTTGAAGAAAAAAAAATCATTTTTGATTAAAAAAAATTCATTTTTGAAAAAAAAAATTACTTTTGAAAAAAATGTTCAGCTCTTTCAGCGAATGATGGAACTTTTTTACTACTATTTATACTTTTTAAAATATTAAGCTTTTTAACACTTTTCACAGTTACTCAAGCCACCCCACCCCACCCAGTTACTCCGCCCACTCCAGTTGTAGAGGCAAGAACACTTTCACAATTTCCCCAGAAATTGTACCTTTTCTAGTTATTAAGTGTTCTTGCATAGCAAGACCACTTACTGTTATCTCACATATATATTATTATTCTTATTATAGCCAAATTTACCACCCTAACTCCTCCCACAGTTTTTACACTACATAGACAAGTAATATACCGAAACGTGCGGATTTTTCCCGAATGGTGTGCTATTATTTTGTGGAACATTTCGCCGAATGGTTCACGAAATGTCGTCATTTTTGCGGCGAAATTGGTCCCATAGGAATGAATGGGGAAACTAGAGTGGGAGATGACAAAAGCTGGAAAATCAGAACATGATTTCTAAACTGCCGCCACTCCCTCATTTTCAAGCCCACCTACACAAATCTTATATCAAAACGTTCAGCTATCCCTGCTGCCACTAAACATGTCCACGGCTAAGCCATAGTCCTGATAGTTTTCACAATATGACCATTTGTTTGCAACTCACGCCGTCCATTGACATTCATTGAAACTACACTCTAGCCCCCTCCAAATTTGAAGGGCAATTTCTAAACTGCGACTGTGCCTTCATTTTTAATATTTCAGAGACATACTATACATCAAAATCTAGGTCTGGGTCTTGTGATTCTCACAATATAAAGATCTTCGCTGTAGGATGTATAGTTTTTAAAATACGGCCATTTGTTTAGAGGTCATTTCAGGAAATTTTAGCCATTAATCAGAGTGCACTGTTAGTGTTTGTTTTGTTGCCATGGTTACCAAAGCTTCTGTTATACACAGGGGGGAAGGTGGCTGGAGCATCTCAGCTGATTACAGAGCCCGGGGGAGGGGACAGACACACCATGTACTGATTTATAATAGAGGAATATGATGGGGCAGTTTTGATGGGGTAATTCTGATGGGGCAGTTTTGATGAAGTAGTATTTGGGAAGCATAAACAGGGCATGAGCGTTGCTAGGAAACAGTGGTTGTAAACACAAGATGCTGAGACACTCCAAATGCATGTGACTTCATCTGCTAGACTTGATAATGCTTGTAGACTCCTCCCACAGTTTTCACACTACAGAGACAAATAATATACCGAAACGAGCGGATTGTTCCCGATTGGTGTGTTATTACTTTGTGGAATGTTTTGCCGAATGGTCCACGAAATTACGTTTTTACGGCGAAATTGGTCCCATAGGAATGAATGGCGAAATGTTCAAAACTAGAGTGGGAAGTGACAAAAGCTGACAACCCCATGATCAGCCAAAACATTATGACCACCCCATGATCAGCCAAAACATTATGACCGCCCCAAGTAAAAAAAAAAATATTTTTGAAAAAAAAAAAAAAAAATTTTTAAAAAGTAAAAAAATAATTTTTGAAAAAAAAAAATCATTTTTGAAAAAAAATATATTTTTGAAAAAAAAAAAAATATTTTTGAAAAAAAAAAATATTTTTGAAAAAAAAAATTTTTTTAAAAAAAATTATTTTTGAAAAAAAAATATATTTGAAAAAAAAATATTTTTGAAAAAAAAAATTATTTTTGAAAAAAAAATTACTTTAAAAAAAATAATAATTTCGAAAAATAAATTATTTTTGAAATAAAAAAATTCATTTTTGAAAAAAAAAATTACCTTTGAAAAAAAAAATTACTTTTGAAAAAAAAAATCATTTTTGAAGAAAAAAAAATCATTTTTGATTAAAAAAAATTCATTTTTTGAAAAAAAAAATTACTTTTGAAAAAAATGTTCAGCTCTTTCAGCGAATGATGGAACTTTTTTACTACTTTTTATACTTTTTAAAATATTAAGCTTTTTAACACTTTTCACAGTTACTCAAGCCACTCCACCCCACCCAGTTACTCCGCCCACTCCAGTTGTAGAGGCAAGAACACTTTCACAATTTCCCCAGAAATTGTACCTTTTCTAGTTATTCTTATTCTTATTATAGCCAAATTTACCACCCTAACTCCTCCCACAGTTTTTACACTACATAGACAAGTAATATACCGAAACGTGCGGATTTTTCCCGAATGGTGTGCTATTATTTTGTGGAACATTTCGCCGAATGGTTCACGAAATATCGTCATTTTTGCGGCGAAATTGGTCCCATAGGAATGAATGGGGAAACTAGAGTGGGAGATGACAAAAGCTGGAAAATCAGAACATGATTTCTAAACTGCCGCCACTCCCTCATTTTCAAGCCCACCTACACAAATCTTATATCAAAACGTTCAGCTATCCCTGCTGTCACTAAACATGTCCACGGCTAAGCCATAGTCCTGATAGTTTTCACAATATGACCATTTGTTTGCAACTCATGCCGTCCATTGACATTCATTGAAACTACACTCTAGCCCCCTCCAAATTTGAAGGGCAATTTCTAAACTGCGACTGTGCCTTCATTTTTAATATTTCAGAGACATACTATACATCAAAATCTAGGTCTGGGTCTTGTGATTCTCACAATATAAAGATCTTCGCTGTAGGATGTATAGTTTTTAAAATACGGCCATTTGTTTAGAGGTCATTTCAGGAAATTTTAGCCATTAATCAGAGTGCACTGTTAGTGTTTGTTTTGTTGCCATGGTTACCAAAGCTTCTGTTATACACAGGGGGGAGGTGGCTGGAGCATCTCAGCTGATTACAGAGCCCGGGGGAGGGGACAGACACACCATGTACTGATTTATAATAGAGGAATATGATGGGGCAGTTTTGATGGGGTAATTCTGATGGGGCAGTTTTGATGAAGTAGTATTTGGGAAGCATAAACAGGGCATGAGCGTTGCTAGGAAACAGTGGTTGTAAACACAAGATGCTGAGACACTCCAAATGCATGTGACTTCATCTGCTAGACTTGATAATGCTTGTAGACTCCTCCCACAGTTTTCACACTACAGAGACAAATAATATACCGAAACGAGCGGATTGTTCCCGATTGGTGTGCTATCACTTTGTGGAATGTTTTGCCGAATGGTCCACGAAATGACGTTTTTACGGCGAAATTGGTCCCATAGGAATGAATGGCGAAATGTTCAAAACTAGAGTGGGAAGTGACAAAAGCTGACAACCCCATGATCAGCCAAAACATTATGACCACCCCATGATCAGCCAAAACATTATGACCGCCCCAAGTAAAAAAAAAAATATTTTTGAAAAAAAAAAAAAATTTTTTAAAAAGTAAAAAAATAATTTTTGAAAAAAAAATCATTTTTGAAAAAAAAAATATTTTTGAAAAAAAAAAAATTATTTTTGAAAAAAAAAAATATTTTTGAAAAAAAAATTTTTTTAAAAAAAAATTATTTTTGAAAAAAAAATATATTTGAAAAAAAAAAATATTTTTGAAAAAAAAAAATATTTTTGAAAAAAAAATTACTTTAAAAAAAATAATAATTTCGAAAAAAAAATTATTTTTGAAATAAAAAAATTCATTTTTGAAAAAAAAAATTACCTTTGAAAAAAAAAATTACTTTTGAAAAAAAAAATCATTTTTGAAGAAAAAAAAATCATTTTTGATTAAAAAAAATTCATTTTTTGAAAAAAAAATTACTTTTGAAAAAAATGTTCAGCTCTTTCAGCGAATGATGGAACTTTTTTACTACTATTTATACTTTTTAAAATATTAAGCTTTTTAACACTTTTCACAGTTACTCAAGCCACTCCACCCCACCCAGTTACTCCGCCCACTCCAGTTGTAGAGGCAAGAACACTTTCACAATTTCCCCAGAAATTGTACCTTTTCTAGTTATTCTTATTCTTATTATAGCCAAATTTACCACCCTAACTCCTCCCACAGTTTTTACACTACATAGACAAGTAATATACCGAAACGTGCGGATTTTTCCCGAATGGTGTGCTATTATTTTGTGGAACATTTCGCCGAATGGTTCACGAAATATCGTTGTTTTTGCGGTGAAATTGGTCCCATAGGAATGAATGGGGAAGCTAGAGTTTGAGGTGACAAAAGCTGAAAAATCAGAACATGATTTCTAAACTGCCACCACTCCCTCATTTTCAAGCCCACCTACACAAATCTTATATCAAAACGTTCAGCTATCCCTGCTGCCACTAAAAATGTCCACGGCTAAGCCATAGTCCTGATAGTTTTCACAATATAACCATTTGTTTGCAACTCACACCGTCCATTGACATTCATTGAAACTACACTCTAGCCCCTTCAAATTTGAAGGGCAATTTCTAAACTGCGACCGTGCCTTCAATTTTAATATTTCAGAGACATACTATATATCAAAATCTAGGTCTGGGTCTTGTGATTCTCACAATATAAAGATCTTCGCTGTAGGATTTATAGTTTTTAAAATACGGCCATTTGAATTACTGCATAGTTACTACATCTATCATGTTCCTGTGTTCTGTGTATTGAGCTGTATTTGTGAAGCATAAACAGGGCATGAGCGTTGCTAGGAAACAGTGGTTGTAAACACAAGATGCTGAGACACCCCAAATGCATGTGACTTCATCTGCTAGACTTGATAATGCTTGTAGACTCCTCCCACAGTTTTTACACTACAGAGACAAATAATATACCAAAACGTGCGGATTGTTCCCGATTGGTGTGCTATTACTTTGTGGAACGTTTCGCCGAATGGTCCACGAAATATCGTCGTTTTTGCGGCGAAATTGGTCCCATAGGAATGAATGGCGAAATGTTCAAAAGGAAATGTTGCTAGGAAACAGTGGTTGTAAACACAAGATGCTGAGACACCCCAAATGCATGTGACTTCATCTGCTAGACTTGATAATGCTTGTAGACTCCTCCCACAGTTTCTACACTACAGAGACAAGTAATATACCGAAACGTGCGGATTGTTCCCGATTGGTGTGCTATTACTTTGTGGAACGTTTCGCCGAATGGTCCACGAAATATCGTCGTTTTTGCGGCAAAATTGGTCCCATAGGAATGAATGGCAAAATGTTCAAAACTAGAGTGGGAGGTGACAAAAGCTGACAACCCCATGATCAGCCAAAACATTATGACCACCCCATGATCAGCCAAAACATTATGACCGCCCCATGTAAAAAAAAATATATTTTTGAAAAAAATAAAAATTAATTTTTGAAAAAAAAAATATTTTTGAAAAAAAAATATATTTTTGAAAAAAAAATATATTTTTGAAAAAAAAAATTACTTTTGAAAAAAACAAAATTAATTTTTGAAAAAAAAATTCATTTTTGAAAAAAAAAAATTCATTTTTGAAAAAAAAATCATTAAAAAAAATCATTTTTGAAAAAACAAAAAAACAAAATCATTTTTGAAAAAACAAAAAAAAAATCATTTTTGAAAAAAAAAAATAACAAAGCTCTGAGGGGAATTATAGCTCCTCTCACACAGCTCTAAGGACAATTATAGCATTATAGCTCCTCCCACACAGCTTGGAGGGAAGTTATAGCTCCTCCAATACAGCTTTGAGGGGAATTATAGCTCCTCCCACACAGCTCAAAGGGGAATTATAGCATTATAGCTTAGCATTATAGCTCCTCCCACACAACTCTGAGGGGAATTATAGTTTCTCCCACACCGCTGTGAGGGGAATTATAGCTCCTCCTACACAACTCTGAGGGGAATTATAGTTTCTCCCACACCGCTGTGAGGGGAATTATAGCTCCTCCCACACAGCTCTGAGGGGAATTACAGCTTAGCATTATAGCTCCTCCCACACAGCTGAGGAGAATTAGAGCTCCTCCCACACAACTCTGAGAGGAATTAGTTTCTTCCACACCGCTGTGAGGGGAATTATAGCTCCTTTTAAACAGCTCTGAGGGGAATTATAGCTTCTCCCACACAACTCTGATGGGAAATGTAGCTTCTCCCACACAGCTCTGAGGGGAATTGTAGCTTCTCCCACACAGCTCTAAGGCGAATTATAGCTCCTCCCACACAACACTAAGGGGAATTGTATCTCCTCCCACAGAGCTCTGAGGGGAATTATAGCATTATTGCTCCTCCCACACAGCTCAGAGGGGAGTTATAGCTCCTCCCACACAGCTCTGAGGCGAATTATAGCTCCTCCAACTCAACTCTGAGGGGAATTATAGCTCTTCGAACAAAGCTCTGAGGAGAATTATAGCTCCTTCCACAAATATCATCATGCCATCTAAAGGAAAGAGATCTAAAGCTGCAAAGATACGCTGGACTAAACTGGATCCGGAGCCCCACAGCAGCATAGTGGATATGGAGGTTTGTGACAGTGAATGTGCCCAGGAGGTACATAGTGAACCTGTGGTGTCATTTTCATGTTCAACTCAGTGTCAAGTTCAAGAGCACAGTGACAGTGTGATGGGCACTTCTGAAAACCATGGCATGCAAGAACCATGTGTACCAAGTGAGATTTCTGTGCAGGCATCATTTCATCAGGGTCATCATGGCTATGGAAGGTTAAGGAACAAACAGTGTACATGCATGGCTCTGACATTTTTGGCATACCACAGTGAGCTTGATGATGTGAGAAAGGGTGATCTTGATCAAATACTGAAGAAGGGCAACAGCTTGTATGGCTCAACAATAAAACAGCTAAAACAAAGAAATGTCTATCAGCATCAACACTTGACAATGGAAGAAGTGCCCCTCAGAGTCAACACTGACAAATATGAGTATAACGTTGTTAAATCTTCAGTGTTATCGGGATGTTTGAGAGACACGGTAGACGGTGACAACCAAGGTTGGTTTGTTGACCTCTCCACAAGACTTCAGTGCCTCAATGCAGATGTTACACATGCACTTTTTATAGTAGTGCCATATTGCATTGCATTGTTCAGAGACAAGTCTGGGAGATATGGACTGTTTGATTCTCATAGTCGAAATAAGGATGGACTTCCTGCCACTGGAAAAGGAAAAGCTGTTATGATCACTTTTACACATTTGAGTGATATGGGGGCAAGGATTTATAAGTTGTATGAATTGCTACTTACAGACACCAGAGGCCCTATTGATGGACTGCAGTATGATTTCATGCCAGTCTCATTTCATCGTGCAAGACGTCTGTCAGATGGTTTGCTGTCCCCACTGGTGCAATCTGACAAACCACATAATGCAAAGCATGTGGAGAACAAAGTGACACAGATGACCAAAGATGCAACACACACTGGATTCCCAGCCAGCAAGCATTCTCCACGGTCAGTTGATGCGAAATCCTCACAGGGCATATGGAAGGACAGTAAGGCATTGTCCAAATTAAATGCACAGAGACGACAAAAACTGAAGACAAGACACAGAAATGAAAGAAGGCGTGATTTCAAGGCTACAAAGATGTCTGTCACCAATAAGAAAAGGACATACATCACCAGCCGATACAGAGCAGATGCTGATTTTAAGTTGAAGCAGAAGCAATATATCATTCGCAAATATGCAACAGATGCCAATTTCAACTTGAAGCAGAAGCAATACATGACCAGAAAATATGCGACAAATGCAGATTACAACTTGAAGAAGAAGCAATACATCACCAGAAAATATGCGACAAATGCAGATTTCAACTTGAAGCAGAAGCAATACATGACCAGAAAATATGCGACAAATGAAGTCTACAACTTGAAGAAGAAGCAATACATCACCAGAAAATATGCGACAAATGCCGATTTCAACTTGAAGCAGAAGCAATACATCACCAGAAAATATGCGACAAATGCCGATTTCAACTTGAAGCAGAAGCAATACATCACCAGAAAATATGCGACAAATGCCGATTTCAATTTGAAGCAGAAGCAATACATCACCAGAAAATATCATAATGATCCTGCTTTCAGAAAACGTCACTTGCAACATTGCATGAGTTACATGAAAATGAAGCGTCACACTCAAGCAGATTTTCGCATAACCCATAAGATGCAATGTGCCTTCAAAATAAGAATGAAATACAGACGATGGACTCGTGTCATGCGGGAATGCAGTCAACCAGTGGACAACAGCCTAATGCAGACAGCTGTATCCACTTTCCATGAATGCATTAAAGCTGGGCCAACATTTGTGTGCACGATGTGTCATCGCACCCTTTTCCCTAACCAAGTGAAACATTGCATTCACAGCAATTACAAGAAGAATCTACACATTGTTGCTGCCTGTTTGACAGGGAAATATGTCCATGTGTGCAACAATCACTGTCAAGGACCTGAACAATGCACCGTACCAGATGAAAGGACCAAAGAATGGATTTGTCACAACTGTGATTCACATTTAAAAGCAGGACACAAATCATCCATCGCTGTGGCTAACAACATGGAGCTGGCGCCCATTCCCCCAGAGCTCTGCGATTTGAATGTGCTGGAAAGACAACTTTTGGCCAAAATACTGCCATTTGCCAAGATCATCACACTTCCCAAAGGTCGACAGGCAGCTATACATGGCGCTGTAGTGTGTGTGCCATCCGAGGTGGAAACCACGGTCAATACTCTACCAAGATCGCACAGCACATCCCAGTTACACAGAGTGAAGCTGAAAAGACGTCTGACTTACAAAGGCCACCAGCTGTTTCATAATGTCAACATGGGAAATGTAGTAGCAGGTCTGTCAAAACTCATTGACACACACCCCGACTACAGTGACATTTCAATTAGAGTGGATGAGACAATCGCTAAAGATGATGATGATGATATTGATGATGATGATGGGATGGAACTCGACAGTTGTGACGAAACTGAAATGATGGAGATACTTGAACGCATCGAAAATTGTGATCCATCAGAGGTACAGTCTGCATGTTTACCGGCTGCTTCTGAGCAACAGGAAGGCCATGACCAACAACCTCCCAATGCAGAGGATGAGAAGGATACACTAAGACCTGGAATTGGCCTAGACAGTTGTTTGCAGCCATCTGACCTTGGAGAGGAAGCACTGACACACGGTGATGGAATATTCAGCATTGCACCTGCACAAGGAAACACACCTGTCAGCTTCTTTAAAGTTCCTAGGCTTGAGGCAATGGCTTTCCCTGTTCAGTTCCCTACTGGACAGAATACATTGGACCAGGCAAGACAAGTCAAACTGTCCCCGAGCATGTATTTCAATGCAAGGCTTTTTTGTGTTGATACTCGTTTTGCAAGAGACACAAGCTACCTCTTCTTTGCGCAGTTTGTCACAGAAACACACATGGCCAAAAGCAGCATGTCCATCCAGTTAAGGAAAGGAAAACCCAATACCAGGGATGGACGGAAAATATCCAACAAGCTGCTACAGGACAAGTGTGAGGTTGAGAGGTTGGTGCGAAACCGAGATGCCACAAGGTTCATGCAACCACTGAGAGGGAGTCCAGCTTACTGGGATAAAAATCTGAAGAATTTGCTAGCCATGGTCAGACAATTGGGTAAGCCAACATTTTTTCTTACCTTCTCTGCTGCAGAATTCAGATGGCCAGAGGTAATAACGGCAATAAAGGCACAACAAGGTCAAAAGGTGGATTTTGCGGGGCTAGACTGGGATGAAAAGTGTGACATTCTTCGAGGCAACCCAGTGACCACCATGCGCATGTTTGACAAACGGGTTGATGCTCTGATGCGAGAGCTGCTGTTGGGTCCTGCACAGCCAATTGGTGAAGTTATCGATTACTTTTACCGGGTTGAATTTCAGGCGAGAGGGAGCCCTCATATACATTGTCTCTGTTGGGTAGCAGGAGCTCCTATATTTGGACAAGACAGTGATGACAAGGTGTGTGCCTTTATAGATCATAACATCTCATGCCAGCTGCCTGATGAAGCCAAACAGGCCTTACTTCACAGATTTGTAACAGAACTTCAAATGCACAGCAGATCTCATTCAAAATCATGCAAGAAAGGTAACAGAGTATGCAGATTTGGATTTCCAAAGCCACCTATTAGAAAAACGAGGATAACTTACCCGATGCCAGAAGAACAAGGAGATTGTGCAATGAAACCACAAGCAGCCAAAAACAAACTGAAACCAGTCTGGGATTTGCTTAATAACCCAAAAGTGCAACTTGAAGACATGTCACAGCTACTGGCACAGTGTGATATGACTTTGAATCAGTACAACTCGTACATTCAGGCATTGACCTCCTCAAGCGTGATTCTAATGAAGCGTGATGTCAAGGACTGCTGGGTGAACAACTACAATCCACATTTGCTGATGGCCTGGAACGCCAACATGGACATCCAGTACATTCTTGATGAGTATGGTTGCATCATGTACATGTTGTCCTACATATCCAAGCCAGAACGGGAGCTGAGTGACTATCTCAAAACAATAGTCAAAGAAATGAGCCCAGAAACAGCGACAGAACGAGAAGAAATGAAAGAGGTTCTTCAGGCTTATTCAAAACACAGAGAGGTCAGCGCCCAGGAGTCTGTGGCCCGTACGTGCAGCCTGAAAATGAAGTCTTGCTCGCGTGAGGTCGTTTTTCTGCCAACTGGTGACAACGCACTGAAAATGAGTCTCCCGCTCAGTGCATTGCAGAACAAACCAGCCGATTCTCTTAATGTGTGGATGACGAGTTTTGTCGACAAATACAGAGCCAGACCCGAAACACCAGAGTTTGAGTCCATGTGTCTGGCAGACTTTGCATCCCATTACAGGGTTGTCTATGGCAAACAGAAGGAAGATGGCAAGCAAAAGGAAGACAGCAAGTGTGTCAGCCTATTGAATGAAATGGGAATGATTCAAAAACGCACGAGAGGGAAGCCTGCAATCATCAGGTACGCACGCTTCTCAGAGAAGAAGGACCCCGAGAACTACTACGGCAGACTGCTTAAACTCTACCTCCCCCATCGTTCAGAGTCATCACTGAAAACTGTAAGGTTCCCAACACACCAGGATTTTTACAAAGGCGCCTGTGTGAGCTTACCAGGGGAAGAAGCAATCCGAGCAGTGTCTGCAATTGTTACCAGCAACCAAAAGAAGTTTGAACAACACAACAAAATTGTGGAACAAGTCTTGGATGACTTTGTAAAAAACGGCCCTGTTGAAGATGCTTGGAACACCTTTGCCCCAGAAGCTGAGTTGGATAGGTTGGAATGTATAGAGGAACGCAAAGAAGGGGAGCCAATTCATGAGAATGAACAAGATGATGTTCCGGAGTATACATGTCACAAACAAACAGGTGGAATTGCGCTTACTGTGAAGGCCCCACAAATGTGCCCTGATTTCCTTCGGAAAATGTACAGAAACCTTAACCGGACACAAGCTCAGACATTCTACTCAGTTTGTGACTGGTGCACTAACCGTGTGCGTGGCCTAAATCCTGACCCATTCTATTACTTTGTCACTGGTGGTGCAGGGACAGGCAAATCACACCTGATAAAGTGCATCTATGCTGAGGCGACAAAGATACTCTGTAAACTTACCAGACTACGTGAGGAAGCAGACATATCCATGCCCAGCGTTTTACTAACTGCATTTACAGGAACAGCAGCTTTCAACATTTCAGGCAACACTTTGCATTCTCTGCTGAAGTTGCCAAGAAGCTTGAAGCCACCCTACCAAGGACTTGGAAATCTTATAGATGAAGTGAGGGCACAGCTGTCAAATGCGGAGATCATTGTTATTGACGAGGTGTCAATGATTTCAAAGCCCCTGTTTGCCTACATCAACTGGAGATTACAGCAAATCAAAGGCAGTAAGAAACCTTTTGGTGGTATGTCAGTACTAGCAGTAGGAGACTTTTACCAGGTCCCCCCGCTGGGAAAAAGTAAGCCACTCTGCGTGTTTGAGGAAAATACCAATGACCTCTGGAAAGACAACTTTCAGATGATCACGCTGACAGAGATCATGCGACAGAAGGATGACATTTCATTTGCTGAGCTTTTGAATAGAATCAGAGTCAAGCAGAAGACTGTCACCTTAAGCAATGATGACAAAGCTCTGCTTGCTCAGGCTTTTACAGATCCCACCCACTGCCCTAATGACGTGCTACACATATTTGCCACCAACAAAGAGGTTCACAAACATAATGCTGCAACTGTGTCTGTTCTCCATTCAAACGTCACCAACATAGATGCCGACGATTACAGAAAAGACCCTAAGACAGGAGTGATGCTGAGGCAACACCAACCTTTCAAAGGACACAAAGACAATCTGATTGACACACTGCAAGCAGCTGAAGGTGCCCGTATCATGATCACAAGAAACATTGATGTAGAAGACGGGCTTGTTAACGGGACATTTGGCAAGATTGCAAGAATAATCATCCAGACTGAGAATGGTACTACTACGGTAAACAAGCTTGGGCTTATGCTGGACAATCCAAATGCAGGACAGAGATACCGTAACAAGTCGTCTTGTGATGCTGACAACTTGGTGTACATAGAAAGGGTAGAGGAAAACCTGAGACAGAAAGGAGTTGTTCGCAGGCAGTTCCCCCTGAAGTTGGCTTTTGCATGTACGATTCATAAGTGTCAGGGGATGTCGATACAGTCAGCAGTGGTCTCATTGAAACGGGTCTTCCAACCGGGAATGGCCTATGTTGCTCTGAGTAGAACAACTACACTGCAAGGACTGTACATAACCGACTTTGATGAGAAGAAGATCTTTGCTGATCCTGAAATCACAGCCTCCCTGGATTCAATGAAGAATGCATCACTGGAAAGTGTTATGCCCCTCTTAAAGTTTCTACAGACAACAGACAAACAGCAAACATTAACAATTATCCATCACAACACGGAAGGATTACCAGCTCACATTGAAGATATCAAATCTCACCATGAGTTGACACTTGGAGATGTTTTATGTTTCACTGAAACTCATCTCTCAGGCTCTTCTGTTGCTGAAAGTCTCCAGCTGGAGGGCTACAACCTGTTCAAACGCAACAGACACCTCTCGTACACGAACCTTCCTGACATTGCAAGTAAAAGTGGTGGAGGTGTCGCCTTGTATGTCAGAAACCATTTCAAGGCCTTTGAAAAGCAGTATCATCACAATGTGACTGACTTGGAGTTCTTGGTTGTCAAACTGGAGTCCCCTGTACAAGCTTTGATCGCTGTTGTTTACAGGCCACCGGATTACAGTATTGGCCAATTCCTTACTAACCTGCTGGGCCTCTTGGAATCTTTGGAAATAATGGATTGCCAACCTATAATACTCTGTGGAGATTTCAATGAAGATTTTCTGTGCAGAGAAAAGAAGCCAATATCTGACCTTCTTCACTCAAGAGGATATACCCAACTGGTCTGGGCAGCCACCACAGAAAAAAACACACTGTTGGATCACATTTACATCTCCAGGGTGCAGCACTGTCTCCAGTCAGGAGTACTTCACAGTTATTACAGCTATCATGATCCTGTGTATTGTGTTTTGAACAGTGGTTGTGAAAACGCTTAGAGCCTGCATAAACAGGGCATGAGTGATGCCAGGAAACAGTGGTTGTGAGACAGTGGTCATCAAACAGATAATAAAGTGGCAATGAGGGTCAGTTTATGTTATGTGAGTTTTATGTCAGTTTTAGTTATGTGGGACCATTTACAATTAGCTAAAAATCATTCTCTATATTTCATGTTCGGTGTACTTGTTAGACACTGAACTCACTTACTCCCCCCCATCCATCACAGACATCTGTCCTCATCACACTCACCCTCTCCTTCCTGTGCTATAGCCTGCTTGCTGATTAGTAAGACAGATAAAGAAACAGCAAGGAGCAAAACTGCAGAGAAACTGAAAATTTGTAAGGGTTTAAAGTATATGCTTTAATGAATTGCCTTGTATCCAAAAAGTTCAAAAAGTTGACTGTTCAAAATGTTAATACAATGTATAACGGAAATATACTGCCAGTTCGCTTGTGATGCAATATATTGAAATTATATGTACACTGTGTAAACTGTTTTTGACACACTTGATTTTGGGACGCGAGTCCGTCAGGTGCTATGCTTTGGCTGGGGCGGAATAAATCCTGGTAACCCTTAAGTCTGTGTCCGACAAAGTCATTTACCGATATTTCTACCTTCTACATCATTAGCACTTGTGCACTTTTTAAATTTGATCAATCAATTGGTTAGTGTAATGTTTACTATCTTTACTCACTACAAACACTCCACACAGTTACTCTGCCCATCTGCCCAGTTCAACCTTTCCACAGTTACTCCAACCACACAACAGTTACTAAAGCCACTCCCCCCAGTTACTCCACCCACTCCAGATGTAGAGGCAAGAACACTTTTCACAATTTCCCCAGAAATTGTACCTTTTCTAGTTAAAGCTGAGATGCTCCAGCCACCTCCCCCCCCTGTGTATAACAGAAGCTTTGGTAACCATGGCAACAAAACATACACAGTACACTCTGATTAATGGCTAAAATTTCCTGAAATGACCTCTAAACAAAAAGCTTTTTCTCAAAAACTGTAAAAGATATCAAACTGAAAAGATATAGCCAGATAGCTGAATATTTTGTGAACATTTTAAAGTTTGTTTGGCGTCTCTAGGTGAAAGTATGAAGGAGCTGAAACTTTTGGGAGCGGAAGAAGATTTTAAGTTTCTCAAGCATGCTCCCATTGACTTCAATGTTAAAAAAAAGTGATAAAAAGCTTAATATTTTAAAAAGTATAAATGGTAGAAAAAAAGTTGAAAAAGAGCACACCTCAGCTAAAAGAGACGAACATTTTGATAGTTGAATGGTTTTAATAGCTGAGCGGAATAAAATTAAAATTAAAAATAAATAAAATCGAATAACAATAGTGGGACTGCTAAAGCATTCCCACTAATTATTACTCAAACCATATAAAATTCTGATTCATTGACAGATGCCTGATCACTACTTGCCCTAGGTATCTACTATGAAAAGCAAATATGTAATGTCAAGGTGTACAACTGACGCATAGGGAAATGGAGGTAAGAAAGTGTATACTAGGACTCAGGTGGCCACAGTTGCTGACTAAGGGGGAAAAATAAACCCTTGAACCAACTGCCATTATACACATTAAAATTCTTTACAGTAAGAAGAACAGCATGGCTACGATGAGCTACAGCCCACGCCAGTATTCTATTGTGTGGAGAGGCAAGGACAGCGACGAGGAATCCATTTAAAGGCTGGAGCTACGCAGAGATATCATTTGTGCCTTAATTGATCAGGCTGTGTTTGCTGCAGTCATTGTAGCATATATTTCGGGTGAGTGTGCAATTCACTGGGTGTTTGGTGAAAACCCACACACTGGTAGATTTGATTGGATGGTGGAAGACATTTCACATTTCTCTATAACACTTGGTTTTAGTCTCTAATGCGTACACATGACCAGACTTTCCGTCGGAGTGAACTGACGGTTTTTTCGACGGAGTTCTGCTGAAACGGACTTGCCTACACACGATCACACCAAAGTCCGATCATTTAGAACGCGATGATGTACGATGATGTACGACGGGACTAGAAAAACATTTAGTTCAATAGCCAGTAGCCAATAGCTGCCCTTGCATCATTTTTGGTCCGTTGGAACAGCATACAGACGAGCGGTTTTCCCGATAGGAACTGATTCCATCGGAAAGATTTAAAACATGTTCTATTTCTAGGTCCGTCAGAATTTTGGAAAGAAAAAGTTCGATGAAGCCCACACACGATCGGAATGTCCAATGAAATAACTCCGTCGGACCTTTTCTGCCGAAAACACGAACTTGATTTTATATATGTTTTTTGACACTACTGGTTAGAATAAAGCAGCATTTACATAATGCTATTCTCTTTTTACTTTGGATTTATTTTACATATTGTTTAATTTAGTTACTTATTCATTCATACACATTTATTTTGGTGGTGCTGTGTCAGAAAGGACATGCCAATATACATGGTTCCTCTAGACCAGGGGTCTCCAAATTGTGGCCCAGGGGCCAGATGCGGTTCTTTGCTCGCCTTTATCTGGCCCTGGGGGCACTATTCATCCCACTGATATGAGACACTATACTCTCCACTAACACCAACAATGGGGCATAATTCCTCCCATTGACATCAACAGTGGGGAGCCACTTAATTTCTTCCCACTGGGTACAGGCCGGCCCCCCTAAAGTCTGAAGAATAGTAAAATAGCCCTTTATTTAGAAATTTTGGAGACCTCTTCTCTAGATAGTCTTCTGTGCCTCTTTACAGACTAATTCATGCTTCCTCTCATAGACGTAATAATTTAGCTAATGCCGATGCACATCAGCATGCTCACGTGCACTTGTGACAGATGTTAGCACCAAATGGGCTATTTCAGCCCTCAAATTTTCCACTACTTTCCAATTTGCCTACTCACATTTAGCGGAAGACAGCGTGGAGGAAGAGGAGATCCGGCTTGATCACAGAGCGGGGTTTGCCCGCTGTAACAGCTTACATTACAATTGCAGTCCGTGCGCCGTCACACACAGCCCCGTCCTCCTGACCCCGCACCTGTGACAGACAGAACACCGGTCCAATGCCAGGGAGCGCATTCTGTCTGTCACAGGAGCGGGGTCAGGAGGGTGGGGCTGTGCTCTCTTCCGCTAGAATGATCCGGCCGCCCCCTCTCAACAGGTGAGGCTGCATGATAGACACAGGTGAGGCTGCAATGCTGGACACAGGTGAGGCTGCAATGCTGGACACAGGTGAGGCTGCAATGCTGGACACAGGTGAGGCTGCAATGCTGGACACAGGTGAGGCTGCAATGCTGGACACCGGTGAGGCTGCAATGCTGGACACCGGTGAGGCTGCAATGCTGGACACAGGTGAGGCTGCAATGCTGGACACAGGTGAGGCTGCAATGCTGGACACAGGTGAGGCTGCAATGCTGGACACAGGTGAGGCTGCAATGCTGGACACCGGTGAGGCTGCAATGCTGGACACCGGTGAGGCTGCAATGCTGGACACCGGTGAGGCTGCAATGCTGGACACCGGTGAGGCTGCAATGCTGGACACCGGTGAGGCTGCAATGCTGGACACCGGTGAGGCTGCAATGCTGGACACCGGTGAGGCTGCAATGCTGGACACCGGTGAGGCTGCAATGATGGACACCGGTGAGGCTGCAATGATGGACACCGGTGAGGCTGCAATGATGGACACCGGTGAGGCTGCAATGATGGACACAGGTGAGGCTGCAATGATGGACACAGGTGAGGCTGCAATGATGGACACAGGTGAGGCTGCGTTAGTGGGCACTGGTGATAAAGTGGTTGTTATTATTTATTTGTGTAACTTAAGTCTGCATAAAACATTTAAGTGTCATTTCATGAGAATTTATGAGGGCGTGTATAGGGGCGGGGCATGGTAGGGGTTGGGTGGGGAAACTGGTGGTGAGTAACCTTTAAGGCCTGGCTAGTAGCCCAGGACTTGAAATTCTGAGCCCTGGGCTATTTAAACTGTGTCAGTGCTCAGGTTCAGCGCTTTGTCTTTCAGCCTTCCCTGTATCCTGTGATGCAGCATCCTGATTCCAGTTGCTGACCCGGATTGTCTGACCACTCTCTGAACTCCACCTGCACTGACCCCGGCTTGACCTTGACCTCCACTTCTGTCTGTTCCATTTTATTCCCTTCGCCGGTTAGCTCTTGACCTGGCTTGTACCCAGACCATGCCCTTCTCTGCTCCTCTGTACCCGAGCTGTCCTGCCAGTGTATGACTTGGCCTGCCTGAATGCTAAACTTCCTGAGGTTTCCAGTACCTGCCTTACATCCTGCTGTTCTACTACCTGTGCATGCCTCATCCACCCGCTGTCGCTAGTACCAGCCTGCTTCAGTCTGCCATCCACCAGCCCACCTGCTTTACTGAAGATCACTGACGACTTCTCCTGCCTGGCATGGATACCTGCTCTGCTACTGGCTAGACCTACAGGCACTTGTGCCACTCTGCACTCCTGCGCCTTTTGTTCATACTAATCAGGGCCCCCGAGTCAGACACGTAAGAGAGGCCTTCCTCATCATTTCAGGCTCTGCTACCAGGTATGTGATATGCTGCATTTATTTATACACAGCATTGGGTGTTATACATAGGGTGGGGGCAAAAAATCTCAGCCTCAACTAAACCTGCTGAAAATGAATAGAAGCAGTTAATACAGAATATGTGATCTCTGCTTGGCCTCCATTAACGAGAGTATATTCTGCCAGCAGGGCAGCAATCAGAAATTGTTGGGCCCCTTACAAAGCTTTAGGCTCGGGCCCCCTGGGCCTGACCGCCAACATTCCCCAGGCCCCTTCTCCACTGGCTGTCCCACCGAATCTGCCCACTGGCCATCCCACGTCCTCCTCCATCCCATGTCCTCTTCGTTCTCCTGCAATCCCATGTCCTCCTCCTCCAGCCCCATCACCTCCATCCCATTTCCTCCTCCTCCAGTCCCATCTTCTCCTATCACAGAAGGGGGAAGTGGGTTAGGAGGGGGGAGTGTCACAAGAGAAGAGCAGCGTGACAGGTGAGAGGCAGCAGGACTAGAGGGAGGGCAGCCGGACAGGTGGGGGGGCGTGTCACAGGTGGGGGGGCGTGTCACAGGTGGGGGGGCAGTGTCACAGGTGGGGGGGAGTGTCACAGGTGGGGGGGGAGTGTCACAGGTGGGGGGGAGTGTCACAGGTGGGGGGGGAGTGTCACAGGTGGGGGGGAGTGTCACAGGTGGGGGGGGGGTGTCACAGGTGGGGGGGGAGTGTCACAGGTGGGGGGGAGTGTCACAGGTGGGGGGGAGTGTCACAGGTGGGGGGAAGTGTCACAGGTGGGGGGAAGTGTCACAGGTGGGGGGGAAGTGTCTCCCCCACTTTCCCCGTTGCCTCCCACCCCTGTCCCGCTGCCCCCCACCTGTCACACCCCACCCTGACAGCGGGCCCTGACCCGCACACATTTGGGATCCGCCCACCTCTCCACGCTCCCCTGCATCCTGGCAGCCGGTCCGCTCTGAAAGCAGATGCCTCCTGTTAAAGATGGCTCGGGTTGTGACCTGTGGTCTGGGCCCCTTACTTGTGTACCGGCTGTATCCACCTGTATATATAAACATTAGCTCTTTTTTTAACCTAAAAGTTTGGTTTTGTACATAAATGAGCATATAAAGGAGTCCTTTTCTCCTATCACTTATCAATTCCCATTTTCTGTTTTTATATATAGTCTGGTACTCCAAGACTACTTTCATTAATGGCCCAGTTTATTATTGGAGGTTGGTTTCCTATGATCGGTTACTGTTGGAGTTTTCCATTTTTCTTTCCAGCACTGCATTCACAAGTTCTAGCGGAGTAAAGGTTTTCTCTCCCTCTTCCAATATAGAGATCTTTGAGTCTGCCCGCCCGAGGCTCAGAATGAGGTGTGGTTCAAGATGTATATTTAAATGGTGATTCAGCACGCCGCCCATGCCTCAGGATGACGTCAGATTGTGATGAAACGCATTGGAAAGAAGGGACATGCTAACATCAGCACGCTGCTCAGACCTGGAAAGGACGGGCGTTAAAAAGGCTGGCTTTTTTACACATGTTGTTTTATATGCTCTTATAAGTGCAATACTATATTTTTATTAGATGTTGCATTGTTTTTTTTTACACTATAGCGAGTCTTTTTCCTTTTTTTTTCACATTCTGAGCCTACTTCTCGATCGAAATTGGCCACTTTAAATCGGTTATAAAGACTCAGACCACCAGCTTTGCTCCACCTAAGATCCATTTTCCAGGCAAAGAGCTGTCATCTGACTCCCTGGTTGAGGACAAAGGCCTGGGCTGGGTATTAAAGCGGAGTTCCACCCAAAAGTGGAACTTCCGCTTTAAGCACTTCTCGCCCCATGACATGCCTATTGTAATTTTTTGGGGGAGGGGAGTGTGTACCTTGTTTTTAGTGGGACTTCCTCTTCTTGGCTGGCTAGGAGACTCCTCCTCTCGCCCTAGGCGGCCCCTCCTTGCCAGCTATCTTCTGGGACACGTCACAGATTGCAGAAGATTGCCTGGCCAATAGCAGAGCGCAGCGCCCAGCCATGAAGCCATACGTTGTTACGGCCGGGTGCCCACAGTTGCTATGACCGCGCCGCGGAGAGGAGGGGGAGAGGAGCGAGTCTCTGGGCGCCCACATCCCTGGTAAGTGTGTTTATTAAAAGTCAGCAGCTATACTTTTTGTAGCTGCTGACTTTTAATACACTAAAAAAACAGGTGGAACTCCGCTTTAAGCTACAAGCACTATATTGCTTGCTATCTGGTAAGCGTGCATTCTATGTGATGGAGGGATTGCTATGTTATGTCTGTTCACCATTGACACTGAGAAGACTTTGATAAGCGATTTTTTTTCTCTTCACTTTCAAGAATGATACACATAATTTTTGCTTTTCAGAGATTTGTTTGTTTAATTTCACTAAAGACTATATTACGTATTTCCTGTTTTCACTTTCAAGAGTGATACACAATATTTTTTTATTTAGTTCATTTCACTACGGACTTTATGAAGTTAAATTAGCGCAGCTCCCATTTTTCTTTTTGAGCTGCTGCTGTTTTTTTTTTTATTTACGCATTTAGCGCAGTTTGCTCTCCATTTACATAAATGAGAGCTGTAGGACTGGAAATGCCAGTCCAGCCCTAAGTTGAAAAAAAGATATGGTGATTGTAACACAAGGTTGTCAGGGTTTCTAAAAAAGAAGCCAAGCCACCATTCCCTTAACTAATTAGTGGCTAGTCCTGCAAAAATGTGATACTTTAAACAAAGGATGAACAATTTCCAGCCGCTACCAGCTACTGTGCACTCACCTTCTGTATGAAGCTCTCCACTTTGTTCTGCAGACCCCACCATTTAAATTTGATAGTCACCAGCTTGTAACAACACATATGAGGAATGTCCATCCGCTGTCCCATTGTTTTCTGCAACAATCAGTAGAAACAAAAAAGTAAAGGATCGGTTGTGACTTTTACTGGTTGCAAGCCAGTAGTAATAAAGATGAATACTGGTGCCAATCATACTCTCTTGTCGCTTGACATAAAGGTTGCGTTGGGACCAAACTACATGCAGCAGGCCAGCTCGGTAAATCTTAGGGCAGCTGCATTTTCAGAGGCTGTAAAGTTCAAAGTCGCTTCAGCGACCATTAAATCACACCCAGACGGTGTCTGACACTTAGCCATTTTGTGTACAAGCTGCTGATTACATCCACAAGGCATGTAAATATGGCAGCTCCTGTCTTCTTGCTTTAAGTCTGTTGAAATGATCTCTGATCACTTCCACAAGTATGAAGCCTCCCTGTGTAGCCCATTCCTATGCACCGTGCAGTTAGCAGTGTGGTGCTTGCTCATGTAAAACCATAACTGCTAACACTTTTTAATGCACATTTTAAGCAGTTACAACAACTTTCATTCTGCGATAACATTTTTACATAATTAATAAAAGTTTGTCTCAACCCTCTAACTGCACTACTAGACAGCTTGGGCTGTTTAACCACCTCAATACAGGGCACTTACACCCCCCCCCCCTTCCTGCCCAAGCCAAATTTTCAGCTTTCAGCACTGTCGCTGTTTAAATGACAATTGCGCGGTCATGCTACGCTGTACCCAAACAGAATTTTTATCAATTTGTTCCCACAAATAGAGCTTTCTTTTGGTGGTATTTGATCACCTCTGGGATTTTTATTTTTTGCTAAACAAATAAAAAAAAGACCTAAAATTTTGAAAAAAAAAAGTTTTTCTTTTGTTTGTTATAAAATTTTGTAAATAAGTAAGTTTTCTCCTTAACTGATGGGCACTGATGAGGTGGCACCAATGAGGTGGCACTGACGATGGGCACTGATAGGCGGTACTGATGGGTGGCACTGATATGCAGCACTGATGGGCGACACTGATGGGTACTTATGGGTGTCACTGATTGGACACGGCTGATCACGTGATAAAGAGCCTCTGTCAGAGGCTCTTTACCAAGATCGTTGTAGCGGTGACAGACACACCGCACCATCGATCGCCGCCCGAGTGCAGTCGCTCTGGGAGGATGTCATATGACGCCCGCCCAGAACGAGAGCTGCGCCACCTGGCCGTCATTTGACAGCCGGCGGGCACGAGGCAGTTAAGGAAGTTGAAAAACAGTATTACAGGGGGAAAAAAAAAAAACAAAGACTGCTCAGTTAAAGGGGTTGTAAACCCTTACAGACCACTTTTCCCTACAGGTAAGCCTATAATAAGGCTTACCTGGAGGCACTGGAAATATCTCCTAAACCTGCACGGTTTAGGAGATATTTACCATATACGCTTGTGCCGACGCCATCGGCACATGCGCACTTTAGAAAGGGCACGATCGTGCCTTTTCTATAGGGCCCGTGCCATGACCGTCGGCTCTCATGCGCATGTGATATCACGCGACTTCGGCTAGCCACAGAGTCGGAGTCCGCGGCCCAGGAAGGAAGAGGGGTGAAGATGGATGCTTCCACCAGCGGGGACATTGCGGACTTGCAGGTAAGTGCCATATAATGGGCTAGTATGCAATGCATACTAGCCCATTATGCTTTTACTTTGCAGGGGAATAAAAAAGGAAGCAAAACCCATCAGGGTTTGCTTACTCGTTAATGACAGACCGTATCATACATGTCATATTTGATTTTGACGATAGTAACACTTTAAATCAAAGTAGCATATATCTCAAACATACAACCATAACAAAATGGCATCCTAATAAACAGCTTGCACTGGTCATATGCACCATGGACCTACGTTTGTGTATGACGTGTTATGACATAACATGCTATAAGAAAATAGAATTAAAATTACCTTCCAATCAGGAGCTAGTGGTCCTCGACCAGTTTTGATAGACTTGAATTTTGCTGGATCCTCTTCTGGTTTATAATCCTGAAATTAATTTCATCACTAAATGCATTAATGAGAACATGCATGTAATTGGGAATTTATAACAATATTTTCAAAGCAAATGTCACTCGTGGAAACAAAATTTACCACAGAAATGCTGTCCTTTATAATTTGACCAGAACATTAAGGTGCTATTTTTTACATTTTGAAAAACAAAATAAAAATAAAAAAAAAGCAAAGTTAAAAAAGAATAAGTTTGCATTAACCCCCCCCCCCAGTAGTGTCTCCTGCCCCTCTGCCCCCCTCCACAGCAGTGTCCCTTTGCCCCCCCCCCCTTCTCATCACCCCCCAGTAATTTGCTTTGCTCCCCCCTTGGTAGCGTCCTGTGCCCCCCCACACAGTAATGACCTCTGCCCCCTTCTCATAACCCTGCCCCTCTGACACCCTCCACAGTAGTGTGCTGTGCAACCCACAGCTGTGTCCTATGTCCCCCCACAGTAGTTTCCTCTGCCCCCCCCCCCCCCCCCTATAGAAGTGTCCTCTGCCTTCTTCACTGGACGGAGGGTGGGAGCTGATAACTTTTCTTATTAACAAACTGGTGTTTAGTTGCTAGGACCGCCCTGTATCCTAGCAACCAATCACATGCTGGTAACTTAAAAAGTTAACTTGGGCAGCTCTCGCTCCTGCCCTCCATCCTGAGCTGTGTTGCCTCCCGCTCTCTGCTCTGACATGAGGAGCAGGGCGCAGTCGCAATTTACCCACCTGCCCTCAGTGAACAGGTAGATTACAGTCAATGGGTTACTGACTTTCGTGGTAGACTATACAGCTATGGCCAAAAGTTTTAAGAATTACACAAATATCAATTTTCACAAAGTCTGCTGCCTCCGTTTTTATGATGGTAATTTGCATACACTTCAGATTGTTATGAAGATGAATTGCAAAGTCCCTCTGCCAAAAAAATGAACTTAATCCCCAAAAAAACCCAAAACAAAACACTATTTCCACTGCATTTCAGCCCTGCCACAAAAGGACTAGCTGACATGTCAGTGATTCTCTCATTAACACAGGTGTCAGTGTTGACGAGGACAAGGCTGGAAATCACTCTGTAAAAGGAGGGTCATGCTTGAAAACATTGTTCCATGGTAACCTGCAAGGAAAAAACGTGCAGTCATAATTGTTTGCACAAAATTGCGATTTGGGGGTATCATTAACTTTACATGGACACCCACAGCGGTTCGCAGAGAGCAGTGCGAACTACGTGCGAGTCAGACGCGATGTGGGTTCGCTGTGCTTCCTGAATTGCACCAGTTGACCCAACCTTAATGTTAAGTGGAAACATAATACAATACACAAAAGCTTTCCAGATAAGAAAAGCACAGACAGAAAAAAGTAATAGTCAGCACAATATTTAGTAGGAGATTAAGCTAGCCATACACTGTTCGATTTCCCTGTTTCAATCCCATCAGATACAGCAATTTATTTTTAAGTTACAAAGATAACACAAAATATACCAACCTTGGAGAGAACCTGGTTTCGATCTGCAATATCAATTTGTACCACTTCCACATTTTTCCAAACATCTGGCTCTAACTTATGAACCTGCAGACAAACAGGGAACATTAATACATGTAAAATGCAGAACTACTGAAAGTATGAAGAAAATACTAAACCATAAACCAAGTTCAAAATGTAGCCTCCCCATTGCCTAGATACATTTTACCATAAATCGCAATGTAAATACCCTTTTTTCCAATGTTTTTCTATGCAGTCACGATTGTAAAAACTATGGCTCCTCTTTGTAAATATGTGGATGATGGGAGTGAACGATTCCTCCTGCCAACACCACCTAGAGCTACGTAAACCAGTGTTGATTCAGCCCAATTGTCAGCCCTTCACATACACACAGAGGAGCCATAGCTTTGGTCATCAGGATGCATAGAAAAACATGGAAGGGAATTTG
Organism: Lithobates clamitans; assembly: GCA_037952925.1. Lineage (NCBI taxonomy): Eukaryota > Metazoa > Chordata > Amphibia > Anura > Ranidae > Lithobates > Lithobates clamitans. The sequence goes on from JBBGZY010000199.1 coordinate 6,178,397, forward strand.
GACTTGCTTGTAAAAATCTGGAGTACAGTACAGGACACATGCTGCATATTCAAAGACCCTGGATCATAGGCTGCTGTCTTCAGGTGATTGGACACTGGCAAATCCTTTGGACACGCCCTCCCTTCCTCAAACATACCCCTATAACCTTAACCCATTTCATGAGAACTCAGTTTTTTAGCAAGCAATGCAGAATAACACAGGAACAGGGGGGAGGGTGTCCTGTGTCCTGTACGTTATTCTAAGACATGGAATTTAATTGTAAGTCAGAATTCCTTTTATCTTAATCGTACAGTAAAGCACACATGCTGCATATTCATAGTTTCTACTTATAGTTCATATTCATATTCCTTTAGGTTCTGGGTTTCAACACCTATGCCATTAAAGCTAATGACAGAGAAGCAGGATTGAGCAAGGGGCCTTGAGACAGCAGGTCTGGCCTATTTGGAAGAGGTCAGCAGGCCCGGACTGGGACAAAAAATAGGCCCGGGCATTTTAGACTGAGCAGCCAACTTTTCCAGAGGGACTGGGGGGGGCGTCAGTAGACATTCTCGCGGGGGGGGGGGCTGGTGTCGGTCCTCCACCTGTAATGTGCAGGGACACTGTGATATGCACTGTAAAGGGGCACTGCAATGATTACAGTGCAGTCCCCTTTATATTACGATGTCCCAAACCTATTGTGGCCATACAATGCTAGTACTGTCTGTCTCCTATTATGTCCACACTGCCCAGTGACACTGACCTGCTCTCTCTCCTGTGGAGCTGGACAGCGTGGCGCTCTCTCTCCTGTGGAGCTGGACAGCGTGGCGCTCTCTCTCCTGTGGAGCTGGACAGCGTGGCGCTCTCTCTCCTGTGGAGCTGGACAGCGTGGCGCTCTCTCTCCTGTGGAGCTGGACAGCGTGGCGCTCTCTCTCTGGTGGTGCGGGTACAGCGTGGTGGTAGCGCTTGCTGGCGGTGCGGGTACAGCGTGGCTCGCTCTCTGGTGGTGCGGGTACAGCGTGGCTCGCTCTCTGGTGGTGCGGGTACAGCGTGGCTCGCTCTCTGGTGGTGCGGGTACAGCGTGGCTCGCTCTCTGGTGGTGCGGGTACAGCGTGGCTCGCTCTCTGGTGGTGCGGGTACAGCGTGGCTCGCTCTCTGGTGGTGCGGGTACAGCGTGGCTCGCTCTCTGGTGGTGCGGGTACAGCGTGGCTCGCTCTCTGGTGGTGCGGGTACAGCGTGGCTCGCTCTCTGGTGGTGCGGGTACAGCGTGGCTCGCTCTCTGGTGGTGCGGGTACAGCGTGGCTCGCTCTCTGGTGGTGCGGGTACAGCGTGGCTCGCTCTCTGGTGGTGCGGGTACAGCGTGGCTCGCTCTCTGGTGGTGCGGGTACAGCGTGGCTCGCTCTCTGGTGGTGCGGGTACAGCGTGGCTCGCTCTCTGGTGGTGCGGGTACAGCGTGGCTCGCTCTCTGGTGGTGCGGGTACAGCGTGGCTCGCTCTCTGGTGGTGCGGGTACAGCGTGGCTCGCTCTCTGGTGGTGCGGGTACAGCGTGGCTCGCTCTCTGGTGGTGCGGGTACAGCGTGGCTCGCTCTCTGGTGGTGCGGGTACAGCGTGGCTCGCTCTCTGGTGGTGCGGGTACAGCGTGGCTCGCTCTCTGGTGGTGCGGGTACAGCGTGGCTCGCTCTCTGGTGGTGCGGGTACAGCGTGGCTCGCTCTCTGGTGGTGCGGGTACAGCGTGGCTCGCTCTCTGGTGGTGCGGGTACAGCGTGGCTCGCTCTCTGGTGGTGCGGGTACAGCGTGGCTCGCTCTCTGGTGGTGCGGGTACAGCGTGGCTCGCTCTGGTGGTGCGGGTACAGCGTGGCTCTCTCTCTGGTGGTGTGGGTACAACAGGTGGTGGCGCGCTCTCAGGTGGTGTGGGTACAGCGTGGCACTTTCTCTCTGGCTTCCCCCAGCACAGTCCTCTCTTTTTCCTTTAGTAGTCACTCTGCTTCTTCCTGGGTTCCAGGCTCTCACTCTTTCCCCCAGCAGAGTGCATGCTGGTGGATGAAGTCTGCTGCCTGTGGACAACAATGGGGCTTACAATCCTCCAGTACTACATGTCCCATGATGCACTGCTAGCCTCTTCTGATTGACCCTCTACTGTGGCCAATAGATAGATAGGGATAAAAGCAAATCGGCAACAAGCTGAGCAGCCAAATAAGATGAGAGCGGCGCTCTGCTGACAGGTGGGGGGGCGAGCAGGGGAGATACGCTGACATCCTGCAGCTCACCTTCCCCTTGTCACAGCACGGCCACTTGTGTTCACTGGTGGATGGCACCACTTTCCCATAGCGACCTCTTCCTCGGCTTCTCTGTCCCTCCTCCTCTCTTGGCGTCCTGGTTGCCAGGTGCTCGTTGGCTGAGGGGCGCATGCTCAAAACGGTGACTTTCTGTTCAGCGGCGGCCTGGGTTGCCATGGATGGGCTTGGTAGGCGGAGAATGCCTCCACTCCTCCTCCCACCAACACCAGCGGCTGTTCCTGCATGCAGCGCAGAACATCAGTGGCCAGCCCTGCATGTCGGAAGCCGCAGCGGTGGCTGGCCCTGCATGTCACAGCCAGACATGCGGCCCGGAGGCCCCCAGCCCACCGGGCAAACACCCAGTCTGCCCTATGGCCACTCCGGGCCTGGAGGTCAGGGTAGTCTTCCAGAACTTTGAGCATATCTGTCTACAAAAGGTTCTTCTGGGCATCGAGTGGTCGAGGAAAAAGGGCATTGGAAAGAAGGCATATATCAACCTGGAGTCCAAGTCATAAGTCCATGGAATTACCAGAACATCAGATTCCAGTGGATCCTTGGTCCTGGTCACAAATAGAGGTACCTTGTTGTTGAAGATCTCCACATCTTGAATCCTTCATTCCTGACATAGAAGGTTGAAGATGTTGGGATGAAGGGACCATTGCCCTTGGTTTTGGCAGTGACAACTGAGGAAATCCACCTTCCGATTCTTCACTTACAGGATGTGAGCAGCAGAGATGGCTGGACAGCGTTTTTCTTTTCCTCCCAGGAGATGATCAGCCTTACTTCTTTTAAGGTTGCTCGATTCCTAGTGCCCCTGATGATTGATCTAGGCCACTGATGTGGCATTGTCTAACTGCACATTGATTGGGTATGTTTAAAACAAAGGGGGGTCTAGTGGCGCAGAGCCAATTTATTTCTCTGAGTTCTTAGTTGTTGTTTGGGAGCTTTGCTTCTTTGGGTGACTAGGTTTCCTAAACAGTGAGAGACTGGAACACTTCTCTTCAGCTTATGAGGCTGGCATCTGTTATCACCTTCCATAGGTGTGGGAGAAATTACATTCCTATTTCCAAGGCTGGATTGGCAATTTACCAAGCTAGGGAGTTCTTCCCTTAACTGGGGAGAAGCATACGGAAGTCAAAAGATGGAGTGTGTGTTATAGGCCAAGAGAATGTTGTGTGGAAGGGCCTCGACTTTCCAGAACTGAGCAAAGGGAACAATCTAACATGAGGCCACCCATGAAGCCCCGGCCTCTCGTGGAGAATTTCACAGAAAAGGGTCTTTTTGATCATGAAGTAGAACTATAGGCAAAACATGTCCAATAGCCAAAACAGGAAGTGAGAAAATCCCTGCAAATTAAGGGATTACCTTGGGGACCCCCAGGGCACCATAACTAGTGCACCCATTGGAAAATTTCCTCTCTATTACTTTTCTGGGGACAGTCTAAAATTTGGAACTTTCAATGATAATGGTAAACAGGACAAATAGAGAGGGTGAATTAAAAATCATCTAGGTACCCTGAGTTCTTAAGACTGCAAGCAGGAGGCATAGGATAGGCCAAACAGCAGTGCGACAAATTGGAAGTGTTTGTCTCCTTTTGCAAAGCGCAGAAAGTTCTGATGAGGTGGATAAATGGAAATATGGAGGTTGGCATCTTGAATGTCTGCTGATGTCAATTATTCTCCTTGTCTCAAAGAGGCAATACCAGACCTTACATATTCCATGTGAAACTTGTAAACGCAAAGATACTTGTTTAGGGATTTTAGGTCCAGGATAGGACAAATACCCTCACTAGGTTTCGGTACGGTGAACAGGTTTGAATGAAATTCTTTGAACCTGTTTCTAGAGGCACCTGAACAACTACTCTCTATGACAATACATGGTCCAAGGCAGTCTGTGAATCTTATTGTGAAGAAGGCTTTGGGGTAGACTTGGTGGGCTTTAGGTTTCAAGTCTTGAACCAAAAGAAAGGGCTGAATTTTTGCTTTGAATTTGAAGCCTTAGGAAAGCTGTGGGGCGCTCTGCATTTTGGGGCGGTAGGAACCCCTGAAGAGGAGGGTTGTGGAGTCTTCTGCTGTTGAAGGACTTTCCCTCCTGTGACATCCTTTATGAACTTGTCAAGTACCTCACCATAGAGACATTCTCCTTCAAAGGGCATATGAGTAGGGTGTCTATTACAGGCAGCCTCAGAATACTAAGTTTGCAGTCATAAGATTCTGTGCATATGTACAGAAGAGCCATTCTAGAAATGTGTGTCGTCACTTGTTCTAGGGCATCAACACAGAAAAGCAAGTGTCCTGCCAGAGTTCAGTCCTGAAACACAGTATCCTGTTTGTTGTTCATTGCCCTAGTCCAATTAGCTGCTGTTTGAAAAACAGAAACTGCAGCAATGGCTGGTTTCAAGGTTGGACTTGCAAGAGTAAAGACAGCCTTTAAGAGTATCTCAAATTTTGTCTCTGCAGAATCCCTAAAGGCTCCATTCACATTTAAAGCATTTGTTATCCAAACACTTCATTTTCCTGATACATGCCTGTTGTACCAAGTACAAGACAGTATCCTGTTCTCTTTTTGTATTGCTTCCTTTATGTGAAATCCCTGGTGTTTCTACTAGTACCTCACGATGGTCAGTTCTCTAGAAGTGCTCTTGTCAGGAAGGGGGTAAATCATTCTGGGGCTGAAGTGGCTATGCAGACACCATAACTGACTTTGCTTCGTTTCAGAAATGATCTTGCTCACCTTTTTAACAAGGTTAAAAAGTTTTGTCATGTGACCATTTCAAGAGGCAGGCTGCAATTGGGAGAGGCTGTGTGCCAGAGGCAGACTGTGATTGGTCGGGGGTGTGGTAGCTGAACAAACTACCCAATACAGGCATGCTGTGTATCTGCACAGTGTCCAGTGTCCGCTAACTCAGACAGGCCAGCCAAAGGATGAAAAGTGATCACACTAACACAGATCAACTTCTGTGCTTTGTGTGGTCAGTTCTGAACACAGAAAACGGTGACTGTCAGGATCAGCCAGGTAATTCAGATGAAAACAGAGACTATTATTTATATAATACAACACACACACACATATAGTGGATATAAAAAGTCTACACACCCCTATTAAAATGTCAGGTTTCTGTGATGTAAAAAAAAATGAGACAAAGATAAATCATGTCAGAACTTTTTCCACCTTTAATGTGACCTATAAACTGTACAACTCAATTGAAAAACAAACTGCAATTTTTTTTTCATTTAAAGTGCCTCCGATTAAACCCAAATAAAGTGCAGCTGTTCTAGTAGGTCTTTCCTGACATTTTCTTATGCCCGGTACACACGATCAGAAAATCATACGAAAAATACTGATTCCAGAGCGATAATACAACAATCTGATCGTTAGTACAGAGCTTTCAAGAGCTGATCAGGACAGTTCATCCAATATTTATTCGGACATGCCCGAAAACTTTTTTTCATACGATGCCATCGTTTAATCAGTAGCGCTGTTGTTCGAAAATGCAATACAACCGCATTACAACCACATGACATCATTCCCGAATTTTCATTCTGTCGTATGTGAATTTGTGTGACTTTAGTCAACTTATCGGATTCGATCTGAGATTAGCATGCAAAAAAACAAAAAAAGGACGGTCATTTGTCCGAAAAACTCATCGTGTGTACCGGGCCTTAGTCGCATCCTAAAGCAAAAGCCATAGTCCGCAGAGAGCTTCCAAAGCATCAGAAGGATCTCATTGTTAAAAGGTATCAGTCAGGAGAAGGGTACAAAAGAATTTCCAAGGCATTAGATATACCATGGAACACAGTGAAGACAGTCATCATCAAGTGGAGAAAATATGGCACAACAATGACATTACCAAGAACTGGACGTCCCTCCAAAATTGATGAAAAGAAAATTGGTCAGGGATGCTGCCAAGAGACCTACAGCAACATTAAAGGGACTGCAGGAATATCTGGCAAGTACTGGCTGTGTGGTACATGTGACAACAATTTCCCGTATTCTTCATATGTCTGGGCTATGGGGTGGAGTGGCAAGACAGAAGCCTTTTCTTATGAAGAGAAACATCCAAGCCCGGCTAAATTGCAAAAACACATCTGAAGTCTCCCAAAAGCATGTGGGAAAATGTATTCTGGTCGGATGAAACCAAGGTTGAACTTTTTGGCCATAATTTCAAAAGATATGTTTGGCACATAAACAACACTGCACATTACCAAAAGAACACCATACCCACATACCTACACATACCTGTCAAAGACAGGTATCCTGTCCCCCCTCCCCCCCCGAAAGGTGCCAACTGTGGCACTGGAGGGGGAGAGGAGACAAATGAGCGGAAGTTCCACTTTTGGGTGGAACTCCGCTTTAACTGGTTATGGGTGTGCACACTTATGCAACCTTATTATTTTAATTTTTTTTTTTTTATTTGCCTCCACCTAAAAGATTTCAGTTTGTTATTCAACTGAATTGTACGGTTTATAGGTCACATTAAAAGGTGGAAAAGGGTCTGAAATGATTCAACTTTGTCTAATTTTTTTTTACATCACAGAAACCTGACATTTTAACAGGGGTGTGTAGACTTTTTATATCCACTGTAGATAAAACAACATTTAGGGTAACAAACTTTATTACCCATAGTTTAACCTGACCTGCTTTTTTGATCCCATAGCTTGCGTTTCCTTGCCAAAAACGCTAATGCAGTAAAACACTGTAAAACGCTAATGCTTAAAAGCAGAAAAACCCCACGTTTTTTAATGCAGCAACGCTACTAGCATTTTTATAATGTCCATTGTGCATGAGGCCTAAAGAACAATAAATTACTAGGCCAAAGCCCACTTTTCCTATAAATGCCAATTTATGCATAACTGCCCAAATCCCTGTATCTGCTGTAGAAAATCTCTATGCATTTTTAAATCATACTCTTGCCCTGGGTTGTGACAATTCTATTTTCAAGTGTATTCAAACCTTTAAAAAAAAAATATGTATGTATGTATGTATGTGTATTGTTTACCAGTCCACAGATGTGGTGGTTGCACTCGAATTGGTTTTCTTTTTTAAGTGTTTTTTTTTTTTTAAACAGGTGATCCAGACCATATGTACTTCCTGTTCTAGGGTGATCACTTGCTGTATTGCATCTATGGAAGAATGTTGTCACTCTAGGCAGGAACTACGATAAGACAAGACCTTCTGTCTTTACCTCCATAACATGAGGAGGTGTTTTGTAGTTCCCAGAGGTGAACTGGGCAGGGCTAATAACACTGCTTGGGATTCAAAAGCAGCAAAGACAGAGAGCAAATTAAGTTACAAATCTGGCAACAGGTACTATTCTGTAATTACAGGATTTTTAAAGAGATAAAATAAGGCTAAGGCCTCATACACAGGGATGTTTTAAAAAACGGGCTGTAAAGCTAGTAAAAACGCATGGAAAAAAAGCGTTAAAAACGCGATTTTATCAGCGGTTTGATTTGGCGTCAATGCGCGTTTAACGTCGTTTGTAAGCGTTAACGCTAAGGCGCTTTTAAAAAAAAAAACATCCCTCTACTATTTTCCACTCCCAAAATACCCACAAACATTTTTACAGCTTAAAAACGCTGACGCTAAAAAACGTCGGTATAGCGCTAATGCGCGTTTTTGAGCTTTTTTGGCATCGGTGTCAAAACAGCTCTAGCCTCAGAACGCGCTGGTCCTTGGTTTTTCTTGGAGCTTAAAAACTACCATGCCTGTTACAGCTCAAAAACGCCATGGTGTGTATGAGCCCATTAAATAACATGGAGTGGCGTTCTTAAGCAGCAAAAAAAGCTAAAAAAAAACGCTTTTAAAACGTCCGTGTGTATGAGGCCTAAATGTGCACAATTTTCCCTTATCCCCTTCCGTGCACTTGCGAATAGACATAATCTCCCTGGGTGGATGTTATTTCGCTATTATCAGTTGCGACATGCCTTCCAGGCGCAGTTTCCGGTCCCGCCTGTTATTCAGGCTGATGCGGTTAAGGAGCTGCTCTCGCAAGAAACTCTGCATAAGCCCTTGTCTACGCTATACTTGACATTACTTAAGAAAGACTCGCCCAAGATGGAGGCCCTATGGTGTAAGTGGAAGGCAGACATCCCGACCTTAGATAGGGAATCATGGGAAGATGTTTTGAGAATAGTCTTCAAATACTGATTTCCTCTAGGGATAAATTAATTCAAACCAAGTTCCTACACAGAATATACTTTACACCTCAGAGACTGCACAGAATATTTCCACAGAGATCCTCGAATTGCCCGCGGTGCCAGTCACTGGACAGTGACTATATTCACATGTTCTGGAATTGTCCTAGACTCTCCGGATACTGGGCCGCTATAGAGGAATTTGTAAATGTCCGACTCCAGTTAGAAATTTCTCTGTCGGCTGAGTTAGCTCTGCCGGGTATTGAAGACGACGAACAGAGACCTTGTTATACCAAATTATTATTGGCTCTATTACTATTCTATGCTAAAAAAGAGATTCTACTAAAGTGGACATCTCGTCGCCCCCCTACAATAAGAGCCTGGGAGAACTCGATAAATGCGGTTATACCTCTTTATAAATTAACTTATATAAGTAGAGGGTGCCCCCAGAAATTTGCCAAAGTCTGGCAACCGTGGACTGACCCGATCTGACCTCCCCCTCTATATATATATAATATGGATACTTAAGAGTTGGGCAATACATGTTGTGAGAGATGGGCATGCTGCTTCCTGTCCCCCCCCCTCCTGTATCGTTCAATTGATATCTTTATGTTATGTTATTGCCCCACCCCCCTCCCTGCCCGGTGTCATGAAAATGGGATAATACTTAATAGTAGATTAATTTAACACTGTCTGACGTTTGCTATCTATACGCTGCATAATTATACTGTGTATCTGATATACTAATTTTCACTTATTATGTTCTGTACCTTATATTTTCTCAAATAAAGACCAATCTTGTTGTTAAAAAAAATGTGCACAAAAACTTTTCTTATTTTATTTTGCCCATACATACATAATTACATAAACATATGTATCGAAAAAGCCTACAAAATGAATACACTTTTCATTTAAAATGTACAGACTAACAGGCTGTGTTTAAGATCTTACAACATGCTGAAAATACATCTAACACATAGTGATTAGAAAAACTCCCATGGCAATAGCGATAATAATGAAGAGGCTTTGTGCGTGCCACTTACATTGTCTTGCATGCCAAGATCTGGCTTGTGCCACGTCTCAATCTTAATCAAAAAATCCTCCTTCATGTATTCATTCTGAAATGTAAGCACATGTCATAATGTGGTTATCTCTTATTGAGCCATCTTCACTAATTTTACAGTGAACTTTAATTAGCTAAATGTGCCAAGACTGTTAGTTTGTATTAACCACATCGTAAAGATATTAAAATATGCAGCACAAGAGCATCAAGAGAGTAATACACTACAAAAGTAAGAGAGAATATGATGCGAAAGAAATTATTCCTTTTTTCAGGAGGATCAGTAAATTATTTTCACAACCATGCACAATTAGGTGAATCATCATCTTTTTTTTTTTTTGCAACCAACCAGAATTGTGCACAAGCCTGAAGTCCAAACCCAATGTAAAATACTTTTAGCAGTGCAGGCACTGATTCATGAGATAATTGCAACTGAGGGAACTACATAGCTATTAATACAAGAACATTCCCCAGTGAGCCATCAATAAATGTTCCCAAGGGAAATTATTCTGTCTGCAATAAAACCAGCACTGAAATGTAACAGAGAAACGTTTCTGCATCCACTGCATGAATAGCCAACTACACAGTGTGGTGGAACACAAATTAAAAGGTCACACAGTTGGCCGAGACAGCAGTAGCTGCCGTGGAACTTCGAATACCATCATAAGAATTTCCTACTCTTTTGTCGAGTACTACTTGGCTACTAAAAAGTACATCTTATTTCAGATTTTTCCCTCCCCACTTCCACAATCAGGTCTGTAAACACAGGAACTTTGCATACACCTTGACTTTTGAGCTGCTTTCAGATCACTGCAAAATAAAAAGACCTTGGCTATCACCACATAGAACGTTCCCCTATCTGTATCTGGTAAGCAGTGGTGGGACAAGGTCAAGCAATGCCCATGGGGAAGATGCCAAATTGCGTCACCAATAACCCCCCCCCCCCCCCTCGGTGGTATCACTGGATCTCAGAAATGCCCCTGCATCAGTGATGTTACCAAAACAGATAGCCCTAGGCCAGTGATGTCCCTGTAAGAAAAAATGTCCCTGCGCTGGTGGTGTCATTGTAAGGAAAAATGTCCCTGTGTCCATGGTGTTGCTAAAAGGAAAAATGTCCCCGTGTCATTGTTGTCACTGGTAGGAAAGAAAAATGCCCTTGCAACTGTGGTGTCAATTGGAAAAAAAAGGGTCACTGGAAAGAAAAAAAGGCCCTGCATCTGTGGGGTCACTGGAAAGAAAAAAAGGCCCTGCCTCTGTGGGGGTCTGTGTCTGTGGTGTCACTGGCGTCACAGCTAAGTCTCTGTGCAAGAAGTGTACAGTGAGCACACTCAGTACAGAAAAATTGTACACCCAACGAAGAGATGCATATGTGTGGCATGTGGGTGTTAAAGCCCACCCTTTTTCAGTCAACAGGTGTGTTACATGGGTAGCAAAAGGTTAAAGGGAGAGAAGTAAAAATGCTGCCAGTACTTTAGAACTGGCAATTTAGTCGTGTTTATATTTAAACTGAAGATCTGCTTTGGTTATAATTTATTAAGAAATAAAAAACAGTACTTACTGTAATTACTGATCGATGCAACATGGAGAAAAAAAAAAGAAAAGAAAAATATTACTAATTAATATGACACTGAATATATTCAAGATTTCACATCCTTGCTTTTTACTTGCCATATTACACTGTTCTATATACTTTGTGTTTTATTTCTCCTCCACAGCAGGACACCAATTATATCTAATGCGATGTTCAGCATGTACAACAAAGCCAAGTACTCATCGCTGATTCTCTAGAAGGTCAAGGCCCTGGGTTTAAATCCAGATATCAAGAAAAGACACACTGAAAACTGTTCCATTTTAAACAGAGTAGGTCAGGGGATGCCACCATGCAAGGAGATATCCTCAGGGAGACAAATACAGCATATTGGTGCCAAGTTAGCATCTTTTTAGCCCTCCTTCCTCTCCCAACTTTGGTAACAAGATGCCTGTCAAAATGGTCTGAATTATTCATGAAAAAAGAGCAGTGCAAGTGAGAAGCACATGCAGATTAGGTAACAAAGTCACAACTAGAGCAAAGAGGCTGCACAGTCAGATTGTGCTGCTGCAGACCATAGTGTTAGTAAGAGACAGGAGAGCTATTCATCCGATTATCGCCTCTCTACTCACCAGTTCTGCAGTAAGGGTAAGCATTCCAGGCCTTTTCGTGCATATTTAGTGCTCCTTCAGGCGCCAACATCCGTACAAATGACGGGACTTTGCTGTACGCAAAACAAAGCATGAATAGGTTTCACTTAAGCATACAAAGCACTTTTTATGTGACGTAAACTTTCGTAATGTAAGCAAAGTTGGAATAAACACACAATTTGCTAGAATCATGTCGAACTGTCCTAACATTTGAACTGTAGAAAGGATGCACAAAATCTACAATAAATTCTCTAACAAACAGAGAAATCAAGTAAATATATGATCATACATTGAGTATACTTATGCCGCGTACACACGGTCAGAACTTCAGACAACAAATGTTCGATGTGAGCTTGTTGTCGGAAATTCCGACCGTGTGTAGGCTCCATCGAACATTTGACGTCGGAATTTCCAACAACAAAAATTTGAGAGCTGGATCTCAAATTTTTCGAGAACAAAATCCATTGTCAGAAATTCCAATTGCGTGTACACAATTCCAAACGCATAAAATACCGCGCATGCTCGGAATCAAGCAGAAGAGCCGCACTGGCTATTGAACTTCATTTTTCTCAGCTCGTCGTACGTGTTGTACGTCACCGCGTTCTTGACGTTCGGAATTTCCGACATTTGTGCGACCGTGTGTATGCAAGACAAGTTTGAGCCAACATCAGTAGGAAATAAATCCAGTATTTTGTTGTCGGAATGTCTGATCGTGTGTACGCGGCATAACAGTTCCAATAAAGCTGAAGCCCTGCAACTAGGATTAAACTCCTCATCTTCATTTTCAAACTGCTTAAAACAGTAACTGTTTAGCAGACCAGCAGTTCAGCCAGAGAGAATCCAAGCTTCTGCCAATCAATCTGGGAGATACCAGCTCAGGGTATGTTCTAGTTCTGCCCTATGACTGCTTCTATTAAAAAAAATAACATATTGATTACAGTTACAGTAGGTAATATTTTGTAATAGACTCTCCTCCCAATATTATGAACCCATCACACATTAAATCCTTATAATCTGGAGATTAGCCATTTCCACCCAAGATGGCAAGGTGGTCCACCCAAAGCCAAGATAAGGCAGGAGTCTTTTACCCGCTGTGGGAACACAAGTAGGAACACCTTCTCTTCCAAGGTCAAAAATGTTTCATGAATGATAACAAAAAACCCAAGGGGTAGAGTGCTAGATTGCCTGCAGGTTTGCTGTTGGCAAGTAAATCCTTAGCATCATTCTGCTTGATCATTGCTTATCCATGCTGGAGACTGGAAGCTCAGAGCTTGCACATCTAGTTGAATGCCCAAGAAGCAGATGGCAGAACTGTGAACCCCATTAGAACTTATGAGCAAGAACAGACAAAAGTATGAAACATTACTTTTGCTAACTCTCTGAAAGTACTATGCAAAGTACATAAACCACTAATAAAATGCACTCACCTAGTGGTACAATATGAAGAAAATTAAGACATGAACATTACCCCTATCAAGTTGTGGGGTACTGCTCACTGTCTGGGAAAAACTACAGGCTAATGAAGGAATTATCATCATCATGATCTTCGAGGAGGTAATAGTTCTTGGTAAATTAACTCACCACTGCAAACCTGAAATTTTAGATTGTGTGCGGTCCTTTAACCTTCTTGGCAGTTTGTTATATATTGGCAAAATGAGATTGATCTATTTTTTTTAACCACTTCCTGACCTCCCACAATGTACTTTGGATCGGCGGACATTGTAGGGAAAGCTTAAAAGGGAAACCCGTGCGCTGCAGCCGTGTTTAGAGCACATGCATACATGCCCCCCGCCCGCTGTGATTGTACACACCGGGTGCCTGTCAGCAAGTCCTGGCCAATGAATCATTGGCCGGGGACCTGCTGATCAGCTGTGTCCAATCACAGCCCAGAACTCTGTTGTCAATCAACACAGAACTCTGTACAAAGAGAACGATTTCTCTGTTTCTCAGCCCTGCTTTGCAAACTTAGATATCTATATAAAGAAAGGCAGCACATTTTAGACTCCATTCACACCTGGGCGTTCTGGAATCACAGGCGATTCTGCCTGTGGATCCAGAATCACGGCAAAATGTGGGATGTGTTTGCAATGCCATTACTGTGGCATCCGTGATGCGATTTTGCCTCGATAAATCGTGCTGCAATCGCGACAAAATCACGCATGAAGCTTGTCACTCAAAAAGGAGCAGGAGCCTCTTTTGGGTGTCAGTGTTTCACGTTGTGATTTGCTGCGATTTATCGCACGACAAGCGTGGCAAAAATTGCACCGTGATTGGGGTGCCATTAGAAGTAATGGCATCGCACATGCGTCCCACGTTTTGCCGAGATTCTGGAATCGCAGGCAGAATTGCCCGAGATTCTGGAATGCCCAGGTGTGAATGGAGCCTAAACACATAATACACATAGTTAGGCACATATTTAACCCCTTGATCACCCTAGACGTTAAGTACTTCCCAGCCAGTTCCATTGGTACAGCAACCGTGTATAATACAGTGGAACCTTGGATTACGAGCATAATCTGTTCCAGGAGAATGCTTCAAATCCAAAGCACTCGCATATCAAAATGAGTTTCCCCATAAAAGTCAATGGAAACGAAGATAATTCGTTCCACTTTGACTTCTACTGCATGCAATACCGCACGTGGCCAGAGGTGGGGGGCGCTGGAGAGACTCAGAGACCGCTCGGATGCACTTGGAAAGACTTGGAAACACACGGGTAAGGAGAATGTCCGAGAGGCTTCAAGTGTCACTGGCACCCCCGCACCTCTGGCCAAATGCAGTACTTCACACCGCAGAGGCTTGACTCCTGCTCGTTTTGCGAGACAACACTCGCAAACCGAGTCAGGTCAAGTGGTTAAACCAGTAAGCAGACACTGCTTTAACTATAAATGTGGTCCAGTGTGCATACATATACAGTGAGGGAAAAAAGCATTTGAACCCCTGCTGATTTTGTACGTTTGCCCACTGAGAAAGAAATGATCAGTCTAGAATTTTTTTTGTAGGTTTATGAGACAGTGAGAGACAGAATAACAACAAAAATATTCCAGAAAAACGCGCTTAATGAGTGAAATAAGTATTTAAGCCCTTTGCAAAACATGACTTGGTGGCAAAACCCTTGTTGGCAATCACAGATGTCAGATGTTTGTTGTAGTTGGCCACCAGGTTTGCACACATCTCAGGAGGGATTTTGTACCACTCCTCTTTGCAGATCCTCTCCAAGTCATTAAGGTTTCGAGGCCAACATTTGGTAACTCATACCTTCAGCTCCCTCCACATATTTTCTATGGGATTAAGGTCTGGAGACTGGCTAGGCCACTCCAGGACCTTAATGTGCTTCTTCTTGAGCCACTCCTTTGTTGCCTTGGCCATGTGTTTTGGGTTGTTATCATACTGGAATACCCATCCCCGACCTATTTTCGATGCCCTGGCTGAGGGAAGGAGGTTCTCACCCAAGATTTGACGGTACATGGCCCTGTCCATCGTCCCTTTGATGCGGTGAAGTTGTCCTATCCCCAGAAAAACATCCCCAAAGCAGAATGTTTCCACCTTTATGTTTGACGGTGGGGATGGTATTCTTGGCGTCATAGGCAGCATTCCTTCACCTCCAAACATGGCGAGCTGTGTTGATGCCAAAGAGCTCGATTTTGGTCTCATCTGAACATCATTCAGATGTTCATTAGCAAACTTCAGATGGGCCTGTACATGTGCTTTTTTGAGCAGGGGGACCTTGCGGGCACTGCGGGATTTCAATCCTTCCCGGCGTAGTGTGTTAAAAATTGCTTCCTTGGTGACTATGGTCCAAGCTGCCTTGAGATCATTCACACGATTCTTCCGTGTAGTTCTGGGCTGATTCCTTACCGTTCTCGTGATCATTGAAACTCCACGAGATGAGATCTTGCATGGAGCCCCAGACCGAGGGAGATTGACAGTTATTTTGTGTTTCTTCCATTTGGGAATAATCGCAACAGCTGTTGTCACCCTCTCTCCAAGCTCCTTGGCGATGGTCTTGTAGCCCATTCCAGCCTTGTGCGAGTCTTGTGCAAGTCTACAATCTGGTCCCTGACATCCTTGGACAGCTCTTTGGCCTTGGCCATGGTGGAGAGATTGTAATCTGATTGCTTCTGTGGACAGGTGTCTTTTATACAGGTAACAAGCTGAGATTAGGAGCACTCCCTTTAATAGAGTGCTTTTAATCTCAGCTCGTTACCTGTATAGAAGACACCTGGGAGCCAGAATTCTTGTTGACTGTATGGGGAATCAAATACTTATTTCACTCATTAAAATGCAAATCAATTTAAAAAAAATTTGAAAAGCGTTTTTCTGGATATTTTTGTTGTTATTCTGTCTCTCGCTGTTAAAATAAATTTACCATTAAAAGTATAGACTGGTCATTTGTCAGTGGTGAAATGTACAAAATCAGCAGGGGATCAAATACTTTTTCCCTCTCTGTAATGTATTAAACACCGAATTCTACAACAAAGATATATACCATGTTCTGTTTCTAGAACAGGGAAACAAAAGGACTACAAAAGACAGTAGGTAATGGCATTTGTAATTGCATTGTACGGTGTTCTCTAGAAGAATTCAAAAGAAGATCTAAATTACCTCTGTAGATGGTAGATCTTGTGTGTATACTGTCCTTTCTCCCCATCCTTCTCGTAAGGCTCATTTACAAGTACTTCAACACCTTCCCCTCCTCCTGTTTCATTTTTGCTGGCTTCTGCTACGGAGTACAGCTGGCCCACCTGATACTGGAAGAACAGACAAAAAACATTTCTCAGAACACAATATAGTACAAAAGTACAGTTAATGGAGTTCAGGTCAATGGAGTGAAGCACATTTAACAGGAGCATAGGATGTGCCAATAAACCAAAAAGCATGGTTACTCAAAACCGTTCCTTTCAGACTTCTGCGCAAACATCTTTCCATAAAAGTAGAAGGATACGAATGGCAAAAAAACCCCAAAAACTTTAAAATACACATACAAATAGTCACAGATAATGTTTTTAGGTACAGTAAATGTGTATAATATATATATGTGTTATATTGTGTATAATCTTTTAAATTATCTTATTATGCAAAATTAAAGTGCAAAAAAGAGCTGTTTGTCCATCAGAATGCTGCTGAAATATTCCAGCTCTGCACATTTTCTGCCAACGTTAGTTTTTCATACAGGCTATCTTTCTTCACTAAACGACCACTTGAAATTTACTTTCTTTCTTCCGAATATAATATATGTTTAAAAGTGAAATTTACGAATGTGGAAATAATGAAACATTTTTATATTATTACAAACCTGCATTCAGTTGATCTCGACAGGGTTACTGAACACACCTGTAGCTGTTTTAACCAGTTTCTTACTCTTCCTGCTAACTGTACACATATATGAGGCCTTACATAAGTGATTCTTTATCTGTTGGCTGCAAATATACATACTTGTGTGTGTGCAAAGAGCTGCACAGCACAGAGA
Source organism: Lithobates clamitans (assembly GCA_037952925.1). Classification (NCBI taxonomy): domain Eukaryota; kingdom Metazoa; phylum Chordata; class Amphibia; order Anura; family Ranidae; genus Lithobates; species Lithobates clamitans. Next base: position 6,195,491 of record JBBGZY010000199.1, read on the forward strand.
CCGGCTCTCATGAGAACCCAGGTTCCGTACTAATGATCTAGAACCAGGAGGCCCGGTTCCCGATCACCTGATCGCTGAGATAGCTTCTGATTGGCTTTCACTGTGATCAGTCACTGTACTGTCCTTTTCTGTGTTGTTTCTCCTTGTTAATGGAGAAAATAAAAAGCATTATTTCAATTAGTATCAGTGTGTTTTAGGTGCAAAATGTGCACTATTTTTTGTGGCCTACTACATGTACAACCAAAGAACATACACAAATGTATTGCTGCAATCATCAGGACCAAGATAATTTATTTTGGGTTGTTCTTGGGAGGTTATATCATAACCTAGCAAAAAATAAACAGCTACATTTGATCAGTTTCCCTTTCATAATAATAAATAAGTAATAATTTAAAAAAAACAACATGAGATATTTATTTACCACCAAATGAAACCCCAATATGCCCTGATAAAAAGGTATAATTCACCCGGATATACCAAGTTGTTGCAATGATATGTACAGTTTTGTCAAAATTGTCAAAACTGTGTTGAGGCACTAGGTTTAGTTTATCAAGGGATTTATTTATTCATTTTTTTGTGAAAGGTGTTTTTTTTTTTATGGGTTAATGGTTATATAGTACTGAACAGGGATGCGGAGATGTACCCTGCACATTTTTTTTCTTAACAAACCCAAAATATACCAGTGAGAGAGGCATATGTAAATCTTCAACTGCAGCCCAAACCAAGACCTGCCAATACAACTGTGCTTTACATGGTGCATAATTATCTTGCATTATAAATACCTGGTGACTCCACTAGTCCAAAGACCTTCTTCAGGGAGACAACAAAGGGCTTACAGCGAATTCACTGCAGCAATGTCATCATGGTCAGCTTCTGTATCTATTTGGACTACAGGGCTGTGCTGCTCCATACACAGAGGAGGAGGGTTATAAGCGCTGTCGCTACAGATAACCCTCCATCTCACTACCAATTTGCGCAGAACACTTAGACCAGCATGGAACCCTCCCTCTGTCTAGAGGAAGTGATGCAGGGCCCTCCTGAATCCCAATTCTGGTGTCGTGAAGATCTCCGTAGCACCTCTGATAGGAGCGAAGATGGATGCTTCGCTCCTAACAGAAGGTAAGATTTAAAAAAAAAAAAAGGGATATTTATAAGGGAAATCACTGAGAAAAAATGATGTTGACCAAAGTGGGAAAGGGGATCTGCACCCAAACACTTTATGCAAACCACAATATAAAATACTAAACATAATGAAATATTAGTTAATTTACTTAGGAAAATTATTATTATTATTATACAGGATTTATATAGCGCCAACAGTTTGCGCAGCGCTTTACAACATGAGGGCAGACAGTACAGTTACATAACAAATCAATACAGGAGGGATCAGAGGGCCCTGCTCGTTAGAGCTTACAATCTAGAAGGGAGGGTCAAAAGGTAATAACTGTGGGGGATGAGCTGATGAAGAAAGTGAAAATACAGTTGTTGGGTGTGAGTAGGGTGTGGGTAGGGTAGGCTTCTCTGAAGAGAAGGGTTTTCAGGGATCGTCTAAAAGCTAATAGAGTAGGACATAAGCGGACAGATTGGGGTAGGGCATTCCATAGGATTGGAGAGGCTTTGGAAAAGTCCTGGAGGCGAGCATGGGAGGAGGTGACGAGGGAACTAGAGAGCAGAAGGTCTTGAGAGGAATTAAGAGAACGAGTAGGTTGGTAATTAGAGACTAGGCTAGTGATGTAGCTGGGGGCTAAATTGTGGATGGCTTTGTAAGTAGTTATTAGTATTTTGAATCTAATTCTTTGGCCGAGCGGAAGCCAGTAGAGGGATTGACATAGAGGGGTAGCAGAGACAGAGCGATTGGTAAGGTGGATGAGTCTGGTAGCAGCATTCATGATGGATTGAAGAGGTGATAGACTATGTAGAGATAAGCCAATGAGAAGGGAGTTGCAGTAGCCGAGGCGAGAGATGACCAGCGGGTGAATTAAGAGCTTTGTTGTGTCATTGGTTAGAAAAGGGCGTAGTTTGGAGATGTTGCGGAGGTTGAAGCGGCACGATTTGGACAGTGATTGGATGTGGTGCTTAAAGGAGAGTTCAGAGTCAAGGACTACACCTAGAACCTTGGCAAGTGGGGATGGGCTTATAGTTGTGCCATCGGTTTTGACAGAGAGATCAGGGGAAGGGGCCTATGGGGGAGGAAAAATTATAAGTTCGGTTTTTGATAGATTGAGTTTGAGGAAGTGGTGTGACATCCAGAAAATGATGTGATTTCACTCAGAATAATAATAACAAACTTATAAAAACATCTGATCAGATTCAGCATATCCTGAAATGCTGGTGGTAGATTCTGGTTTCATTCACCATCACCCAATTGTTCTGGTTTTCTGCGATAACTGATCCCTGCTGTACAGGTCACAGAACACATTTTAAGAGGATCAGCTGACCAAGCAACACTAACATCGCCTATTTAATCCTTCCTGTTATTTCTGATCCTTTAATATCATTTGGATTTCTCAAAGAATTGAATCAGATGAGAAATAACTAAGATGATCCCTTAGGATCCTCCCCCCCGGAATAGACCTTGGGAAAACACTCTTTCCCCAAGCTGATCCGTCAGTCTGGTCAGCGAGAGCGGCCTTCCAGAAGCAAAAGGAGTTAAAAGGATTACCTAATTTAAAGCATATGTGTAATACTGAGACATGCTATGGGACGTCTAATCGACTGATAAAGCCATCAAACGTAATGCTGATGAAAAGGTTAGAAGTGTTCTTTTCCTCCATCCATTTAAAACCTGGGGCAATAGTAACACAATGATTTATATAAGCGGCTGTCTGCAGGAGTGCAATATAATAAATAGGGTAAGCTCATTTGAAACCAACAGGTGAAATGGTAGACGATTATGTATTCTCCGTTTACATAAATACCGACTTCCTTCAGTACCCACCACAACAATCTAAGATCACTGCAATGGCGAGAGTTCACCATGTGTTTAATGAAAGGGTTTCCTTAAAGTGGGTGTAAACCTAAGCCATGAAATATGAACAAAGCATATCCCTCTATAGTGTATATAGTGTGTACTTGTCTCAGTCCAGAGCACTGGTGTGTCATTTTTGTCTGCTAGCTCGTTCCTTTGTTATCAGCATGAATCTCTTTTGACAAGTTTTCCTGACACCAAGAGAAAAAAAGGTGACAGGGGAGCTTCAGCTAATTGACAACCTCAGCTCTGTTCCTGTGTGAAGGAGGGTGCGTCCCTTCCCTCCAATCAACTCTCAGAGCTCCCCTTACTGAGCTCCAGAGTGTGACTTCAGCTCCCTGCCCCCTTCTTTTGAGAGTGGATAGATCCTGTATAAATTCTGGAGGAGGATTTGTTTCATCTTTCCTCTTTAAGTCGGCCATAGACAGTTTGAATCTCAGCTGGTTCAGCAGGAACTAGCCGAGATTCAAACCAAGTATGGGCAGGCTGAATGTACCAAAGTTGATCAAATCGGTCAACTTGGTTACAACCAGCCTGCTAGATTTTACATAAGATTATTGCTAGCGGCTATTATATCACAGTGTTCTCCTGCCGGGGATGGCTTCCAGTTGGGGAGATTTCTCTTGTTGTCAAAGTGGCAGTGCAATAATATTTAACAGAAGAAAAACCCATTTGCCATCCAATAACATTTAACATATTTTGCACAAAAATTATGCTATAGGAACGATCATGGTGACAATTAAGCTGGCCATACATGGATCGAAATTTGACTGGTTCAGCAGGGACGATGGTGCTGATCAATGTATTCTGATGGTGGGGGAGTCTTCCTGCTGTCAGAACACAATAGTTCAGCAGGGAGGAGTGTATAGGTTGTATTAGGGCTAACAAAATAACTATTATGGGTATAGGTGTTACTCTGGTCAGAAAGGAGTTTTTTTTAATTTTTTTAATTACCATGTATACTGTTTATTTTATCTGCAGTTTCCCATCTCTCTCAGAGGAAACAGACTTTCTAGTCTCCTTGTAAAAAAAAAGTAAAGGAAGAGGAAGGACACATACTAAATTGGAAGGAAGTAAACAAGATGTCTGCCAGATGACCAAACACTTGCTACACATTACCAAGTAAATAAAGTCATTCTGAGATTTTTGTCTTGTGTATCACTCTTGGAGCAGTTTTCCATAGCTTCAAAGTACACATTTGCAAGATGTCAACACTTTGACTATGATGAGTTACCAATTGTTTTTAATGAAATTCTCACTTTTTTAAAATAATTTTTGTTTCACAACCTTCCCAGAAATCAATCTACCTTCAGGATACAGCTACAGCTTCTCTCTTTTTCCTTGTCAGTTTTCAGCTAAAGAAAGAGTTCTGCGAGTCACTCAGGCTGGGTTCACATATGAACACGCAGTGATTCACAGCAGGAGTCCGGTGCATCCTCGGTCACCATTTCAGGTTCGATTTCAACCCGAATTTTAGGCCGAATTCGGACCTAAAAAAAAAAAACGCACAGGACTCCTGTGCAAATCACACCGGAGCTGCTACAGAGATATGTGAACTGGCTCCAAAGAGAGCCAGTCACAATCTCCTGCTGTGCGACGTGGATGCCGGGGGAAACTCACATTCAATTCCCAATGGTGTGAACCCAGCCTTAGAGAGGCATCCATGAGTAGGAATAATACTACCAGTCTGATGGAGTGAACACTTTCTGTTTATGACTGGGTGCAATTAAAAGTGAACTACAGAAAATCAGCTAAACACAGACAAAATACATATAAAAAGGGAAATGGTTTAGCTGCCAAATAGTTTTTATTTTTGTCCATCTAGCCCCGATATTTACACAGCACCGTCCTGTCTGGAAAAGGAGGGGACTGGATGTTTCTCTTTGGCATTTCCTTTACAGGTCTCCTCTACTCTGTCAAACGGCATTAAAAAAAAAAAAAGAGAACCAACACATACCCTGAATTCAAAAACTTTGGCACAGATATATTTTGGGAAAGTGTCTCATGCGTTCTAAAAGTGGTGCAGCATGCGCCAAAACTTAATGTACCTATCTAGAACTTGCATTTGAAATTGGCGCATGCTGCGCCACTTTTAGAATGCATGCAAGACGCTTTTGCAAAATTTGTTCCTGCCAGTTTCTATTTCTGGACTCAATTCATAAAAGAATATTGCATGGGATAATTGGATCACGTGACACGTTTTCCATTTACAATTGAAAAATGCACAGTAAATACAGCATAAACTGACTCTAAAGTCAATTCACAAAGCTAAATAAATACATTAATCAAATAAGTCGTGGTGTAGTCATGCTTTACTCAAGGAATTAAATAGTGTTGCTTGTTAAGCTGCCGGCATCCTTAACAGCCAGCATGGGAGTGTGCAGCCGCTGTGTCCTCAACGATGGATGAGTCATCAGCTGTCAGCCGAATGTAAAAATAAAAAATAGCCGGTAAAAAAAAAAAAAAAAAAATAAAAAAAAAAAATAAAAACAGCATGGGGGGTCCCCCCCAATGCATATCAGGCGCTTCAGGTCTGGTATGGATTGTAAGGGGAACCCCACAAAAAAATGGTGTGCCCCCCCCCAAAAAAATCCATACCAGTCCCCTATCAGAGCGAGCGCCCCCACCCCAAATGGGGACAAGGGCCTCTTCCCCACAACTGTGGGCAGTGGTTCTGGGGGAACTGCGGGCGGGGGGGCCCCTAAATCCTGCCCCCACCCATGTGAATAAGTAGCACTGGCCAGATCACCAGGTGAAAACAGAGGGGAAAAAAGCCAAAGAAAAGAAAAATGAAGCAGCCACCACATCTAATGAGCTGCACTATAATACATTTTTTGTTTTTGAGTTTAATACCGCTTTAAACACATTTAATCAGGCGACTTTGTGAATTTTCACTCGCAGGTCTGGGACTGTTAATAACTTGGACGCTGCCAAGAAATGAACACAGCTCTAATTCCCCAGACATTTCGCCTTGGCTCACTTTGTTTTGTTCAAGCAAGAAAAACAAAAAGCAGCTTCAAACTAGTACAGCAGCCACTTCACACCAGCTGAAATGTAAGATTACGGATGTTCATTAGCAAATGATCAGAAAAAAAAATTCCTACTATGCCCAATTTGCACATGCCAGTTTATAGTCAAAACCACAATGTTGTTCAGTAACCATGGCAACATATCAAAATGCTTTAATGGTTCAGAAAAGGCAGAGCCATAAATGCTGGAAACTGACTGAATAGTTTTGTTAATCACACATACTATTTGCAGTATGTTTTTTTTTTTTGGTTTTTTTTAAAGCCTGACAAGTTAATTAGCACAAAACATATGTACCTCATTGGCTTTAGAGATAGGTGTTCCTTGTCATGGGATCAGTGCTAATCATGCATAAGGTAATTTCTGAGTTAAAACAAAAAGAAGCTCTTATTTAAAAGGCATCTGAATAAAAAAACGGATTTTATTGCAAACAAATGGACTCTTCCTTATGCACCAGTGCAGTATGGGAAAAGTGCAATGCCAATAAGGTGCTATGGGCAACAGGAACTTCATAATATAGCTGGCAAACTAGCAGTTTGTCACAATCAGCTGGACGTGTTCTGTAATGTTGGAGATGTTTTGTAGCTTTTTGCTAAACAAACTAAAAAAAAAGACCAAAAATTAAAAAAAAAAAAAATTTTTTTTCATTGTTTACATTTAAAAATGTTGTTTTCTCCTACACTGACCGGCAATTGATGGGCACTGATAGGCGGCACTGATGCATAGCTTCCAACTATTCCTGATTTCATTATACAAAAAAATTGGGCTAACTTTACTGTTTTGATATTTTTTAATTCATGAAACAGTTTTTTTTCCCAAAAAAGTGTTTGAAAAATTGTTGCGCAAATACCGTGCGACATAAAAAGCTGCAACAACCGCCATTTTATTCCCTAGGGTGTCTGCTTAAAAAAAAAAACATATAAAATGTTTAGGGATTCTTAGTAATTTTCGATTAGACGATTTTTACATGTAGGAGAGGAATGCCAGAATAGGCCCGGTATGGAAGTGGTCAAGGAAGATAAAACTTGACAATACAAGTCCAGTAAAGAGATGCGTTGGCTGAGTATAAAACGCATTTTTACAAAAAATTCCCCTAAAAAAAAAAAAAATATCAACATTTTGAAGTTTACGATTTTGTGTTGGGTCGCGTTTATAGCCGTCTTGGGCCACAGGCTGGACAGCCCTGCGTACAAGTTCTATCCACCAAACAAATGTACATGTGGTCAAGTAAGCATCACATGTCTGAGAGACCTAAAATAAGCAAATAACAGGTCACATATTTATAGACCAATTTAAACCATTTTTATTCGTTTCAGAGTCAGCCAATCAGTGCCGCCTATCAGTGTCCATCAGTGCAGCCTCATCAGCACACATCAGTGAAGGAAAAAAATTACTTTACTGAAATTTGTTTTTTTTCAAAATTTTCAGTTCTTTTTTTGTGAAAAATAAAAATCCCAGCAGTGATTAAATACCACCAAAAGAAAGCTCTGTTTGTGTGAAGAAAGATAGAAAAAAAAATCATGACCTCTAGTCTGTAAGGAGGTAAGACAGAAGCAAGATACGTTTGGAAACATGGATGGGGGACTACTTAGTAAGGTGTCTGTAGATTTTATGGAAAGTTTTAGCTTTAAGTACATGAATGCTCTATTGGTACATAGTAGAGCTGGGCGATTTTCTCCAAAAAAAAAAATTTGCGATTTTTTTAAAAAAAACTTGATTCATGATGGACTCCTCGCCGGTCCTGAGGAGCTGCGGGCAGAAGTTAATAGGCGAGGCCGCGGCTTCGGACTAGTCCACGGCGTGCAGCCTCACCTATAAACTCCTGCCCGCAGCTCCTCAGGACCACCGCGGTGTCAGCGCCGGTCCTAGGGAGCTGCAGGCAGGAGTTTTTAGGCGCGCACTATGCCGAAGCTGCAGCCTCGCCTAAAAACTCCTGCCTGCCGGTCCTAGTGAAAAAAAATTTCTCAACTCAATTCAAATCAAATCGATTTTTTCCCTAGCCCTAGTACATAGGGGAGCTGGAATTTAGAAAAAAAGAAATAAATAAAATGAACAAAGATGAACTTGGCCTTTAAGCATCCCACTCCCAACCCCCTATAAAAACTTTCATTATGTATACGGGTCGGGATTATGCAGGCTTGCTCAATATGGCCTTTTGTACCGCAATTTTGGCATGTCAGATGTGCTTCAGGACTCCATATTGACAGCAAAGCCTCTACTTCGTATGAAAAGAATGTACCGTCAATTTGTCCCTCAACTCACATTGACAGATGTGAGATTTTCTGTATATAAATGTTGGGTCAAACAACACATGTAAACCTGAAACAATGACAAATCCTCAAAATTCCAACTCTGTGCCTGGATTTCAAAAGCCATGCCCAGGGTATACCATGCACCTCTAGCTATTGTTAGGTTCAAGGAACACCCTAGTTCCATGACTAACATTACATCAGTATCCTTTAGGACAAAGAAACAAACTCGTCTATGTCCCAAATAATACCCAGGTGCTTCCTTCCAAGTAATGATCTCCCCATCCAGAACACTCCATCAAAAGTTTGAATTTCTACATTATTTTATTTCAAAATTTGTTCATCTGGTATTTGCTTATTTTCCTGCTGCTATGGCAGACCAGAAATGACATATGCATTGGCTATACATAGCAAAGATGCTACAAAAAATAAAAGATGTATAACTTATGTTATTCAATGAAATGGACACAAGACACAAAGCTTACATAAAAGAAGTAAATTGCAACAGTGTGTTGTATAATAGTACTTTGTTGTTGCCTGATCATCAAGGAGGATTTCCATAATTAAACTGACACTAAAGTTATAGAGACTTCTTCTACTAGTCGGCCTCCTCATGCCAGGGTGAGGGTCTGCTTTCAGAACTGTACAGAGAGAGGCCAGAATCATTTTAACGGGTTGTTAAATGGTTAAAGAGAAACATTCTGGCTTATTTATTCAGCTTCTTATGTCACTCCACCTCCTCATTGGGCACTGGATCAGCATTGTCACTATTGCCCAGTGAGCAGGGAACTGACCCAGAAAGCGGTAAAGCTATCCCAGGAAGCAGTAATGCTAAACTGGGATTGTAGCAGAGTAATCTTAATAACTAGCAGAGGTGCAACAAAAGAATGGTTGTCCAAAATAACAGGTCCTATGATAGGTAAAGCAGTAAACATATACTGTATATTTAAACCATAGATTACATGGTTTGCCTGAAGCTCCACTTTAAAGTGATATTAAAAAGGTTAAAATTAAAAATAATGAAAAATAATAAAAAACTAAAAAAATCTCATACTTACCTGCTCTGTGTAATTGTTTTGCAAAGAACAGCTCCGTTCCTCCTCTTCTCAGGTCCCCCAGTGGCGCTCCTGGCTCCTCCTTTTCTCCAAGTGCCTCCATAGCAACCTGCTTGCTATGGGGGCACTTGTCTGTGCCCGCTCCCATTCCCATAAGACACACGGAACGGGGCTTGGCCCCGCCCCTGCTCCCTCCCTCACTGGCTGTCATTGACAGCAGCAGGACCCATAGGGCTCTCAGGCAGAGACCTGGGAGAGTAAAAGCTTTCATCCACATCACTGGATCGTAATCGGGCTCATATAAGCATTAGAGGGGGCTTCATGCTGAAGGTTTTTTACCTTCATGCATAGAATGCATGAAAGTAAAAACCTTCAATGTTTAGAACCACTGTAGGCCCCATTATAGTATAAACATATTTAATGGCTCCCTGCTGTTCCTTGAGAACTTACAGACGGCATTCTAAACATTTCTATCCACATTCCTTTGTTGTAAAGCTTTAAAATTGACCTTTAGGGCACTTTCACAGTGGTTCGCTTCAAAACTGCCAGTAAAAATGCCTGTGCGTTAATGGAGCGTTTTTGCTGAGCTTTTGCAGCGTTTGCAGTGCGGTTTTTAAAAGGACACTGCCCCAGTGCGAACATATTCATTGATTTTAAAGGGAAGCATTATTCTTGAGCTTTTTTTAGGCGCTTTTTTTAAAAAGCAGAAGCGCTTGAAAATCTCAGCGTGAAAGAGCCCTTAAAGTGGTTGTAAAGGCTCAAGGTTTTTTTTACCCCCATGCCCCCCTAATACTTACTTGAGCCCAATCTTCCCCTGGGGACTCTCCCTTCTCATTGGCTGAGACAACAGCGACTGCCACTGGCTCCCCATCACATCCAGTGAGCCAATGAGGAGAGAAAGGATAGGGCCGAGCCGCGGCTCCATGTCTGAATGGACACACAGGGCTGCAGCTCATGAATGAGCCTGCTTGGGTGCCCCCCCCGGTAAGCTGCTTGCTCTGGGGACACTCAGCAGGGAGGGGAAGAGCCAGAAGCACCAGCAAGGGACCCGAGAAGAGGAGGATCGGGGCTGCTTTGTGCAAAACTACTGCACAGAGCAGTAGGATGTGGATGGCCACAATGAAAAATTATTTCTATAGTGTAATAAATCCATACAGCAAGGATAAAACCACTAACGCGTTTCACACCGTTATGGCAGGTGCTTATTCATAGCTATGGGCCATTCAGACTTTTTTGTTCAGTTCTTGCATATGGTTGCATAGTGAGCTGCACCCACACCTAGAGAGGGGAGAGATCATTGGAAACAGACACCTGGAGCCGGTTCTCTTTGTGTCAGTTGGTGTGTCCAGATTTGTATACTGCACAGAGCAGGTAAGTATAACATGTTTGTTATTTTTTTTATTTTTATTTTTTAAAGAGAGTTTTTTATTTTTATTTTTTAAAGAGAGCCTTTAATATCACTTTAAGACATTACCAGCAGGTTTTGAGACACCCTTAGTGCATTCTCAACTTTCAATTAACTTTTCAAATGGGGAAAACTTGGCAAGATGTACAAACCACCTTAATCAGTTCCTATCGAGGTGTAGCAGCTCTATTCAAATGAAACTCCGAATCTAGAACTCTCTTACCCCCATGTAATGAAAAGGCACCCTGGCAAAAACAGCTTATTTCACTTAACAAATAGAGACTGACCTAGACATTTCAGACTTTGCCCTTTCCGCCATGATGAAGCAAAGTAAAGAATGGGAAGGAGTGGACCAGAAAGATGTAAGCCTGTACAGCTGCATACGGACAATTCTGGAGATTCAATCACACTGTGAAAGAGTAGAAGGGTGAGGGATGCAGGTTAGTATTAGAGGAAAGCAGGATTGCCAATCAATGAATAGATCTAGCACAGCAAGGGTGGGAATGTGTACAGTAGGGGTGTGCAAACTTTTGACCTTCCTGGGCCACATTGGAAGAAGGGGAATTGTCTTGAGACACACAGAAAATACACCAACAATAAGGATAGCTGATGAGCAGAAAAAGTCAGGCAGATCACGTTAACGATCAGTGATATAGATAATATACCCATCTAAACAACAAAATTTCATTTTTTAACCACTTCCGGGCTGCCCACCATCGTTATACGTTGGTACTTTGACGTTGAATACCGTTGTTATGGCTTTGATGTTGTTAATACCGGTATATTCTTAAATGGGGGGCGGTCTGCTTTCAGATAAAAGTCTCCGTGGTGGATTCGCTGCGATATCACTTTTGCAGGCGGCAGGAGAGGTGCCCACCCCCTACCGTCACGTTCCGGTCGTCTCTGCCGCTTACCGGAGCCGATTCTTTCCCCTTTGAGGCACTATGTCGAGTGAGGGAATGATGGCCCCCACTCGACTCAAGGACGTTGGATGATGGAAGAGACGTCAAACGTCACTTCCGCCAAGCGGCCTTTTTTGTTCTTTATTTTTTTATTTATTGGAATTTTTTTTTTTTTTATTGCATTTAAGTGTAGATGTGAGATCTGAGGTCTTTTTGACCCCAGACCTCACATTAAAGAGGTCCTGTCATTCTTTTTTTCTATTACAAGGGATGTTTACATTCCTTGTAATAGGAATAAAAGTGATAAAAAAAAATGTTTTTTAAAGAGACAGTGTAAAAAAAGTAAAATAAATAAAAAAAATAAACATTAAAAGCACCCCGTCCCATTGTGCTCACACGCAGAAGCGAACGCATACGTAAGCCGCACCTGCATATGTAAACGGTGTTCAAACCACACATGTGACATATCGCCGCAATTGTTAGAGTGAGAACAATAATTCTAGCACAAGACCTCCCCTGTAATTCAAAATTGGTAACCTGTAGAAATATTTTAAACATCACCTATGGAGATTTTTAGGGTCAATGGGTGCAATTTTGAAGCATGACATGTTGGGTATCAGTTTACTTGCCTTAACATTATCTTTCACAATATAAAAAAATTGGGCTACATTTTTTAATTAAAAAAAATAAATAAAAAAAAATAAGGTATTTTTTCCCAAAAAATTGTGTTTGTAAGACCGCTGTGCAAATACGGTGTGACAAAGTATTGCAACGACCACCATTTTATTCTCTAGGGCAGGGGTAGGCAACATTGGGCCTCTAGCTGTGGTGAAACGACCATGAGACATTGCAAGAACCTGACAATCAAAAGCATGACTCCTAGAGGCAGAGGCATGATGGGATTTGTAGTTTCACCACAGCTGGAGTGCCGAGGTAGCCTACCCCTGCTCTAGGGTGTCTGAATAAAAAAAATATATAATGTTTGGGGGTTCTAAGTAATTTTCTAGCAAAAAAAAATGATTTTATCTTGTAAACAAGTTTGAAAATTAGGCCTGGTCCTTAAGTGGTTCAAAATTATAGAAGGTAACCTAAAACTAGTGAGATATTTGACATCAATAGTTTCAAAGGATGTAGTAGCAATTCTCAATGAATTCTCAAGGTGTTCATTATATATTTTGATTCTAATTTTGCTCTTCATCCTTAGAAAAAGTTGCACACAAATATAGATGAATATGGCATAATTGTGCAAAAGGGGGAGATATTTTCTTTTGAAGATAAAACTTAAAAAGGTCCAGTAAAGGGACACTGTCAAAGTTTTCCTTGGCTGCATGTGTTCGCTAAGTGTAATAGCATTCTTACAAAAATGTTAAAGTAGGTTTATGATTTTGTGTTGGGCTGCACTTATAACCGTCTTGGACCGGACGCAGCCCATGGGCCGCAGTTTGGACACCCCTGGTGTACAGCTTGTGAAAGCAGGAGGGCACATGGTCATTCCCCAAAGAAACATAGCAGTAAAATCACATCTCTGCATTTATATAGGTGTAGGATGGAATCTATATAAAATTTACAAAATTATTTTATTTTATATTGCTGCATCTTTCTACCAGTCATCAATATTGGTTCATCTTTTAACCTGGTCATACACTGGTTTTCATAGGAATGTTTGTATGAAGAATCTTGTAAATACATTCCTTAATGCAATCAGGGTTTAAAAAGGCCATACATGGATTGAAATTTGGGCAGTTTAGCAGGGACCAGCCGAATTTTAATCCATGTATGGGCAGGGAAGTTGTACAGAAGTCATCTACCAATTGACATCTGTACAACCACCCTGTCAGGTTTTCCCTGCTTAATCAGCACTGCAGGCTATAGCCTGAAATGCAGATTAGTGCATTCCTTGCAGATCTCGCACATGCTCAGTGCAGCACAAGTAGTGTAATAGGTTTCAGGTCAGGTTTCCATAGCAACGGCAGTGTCAGAGGAAGTTGCCGCCCCTTCCCAGAAGGCATTGCAAACAGGAAATGATGCGATGGGCCGCGGCCAGGGAGGAGGAAGTGAAAAATGAATACAGCAGATATACAGTAAGTGCTGAGAAAAAAAAAATTAAAAATATCCAATTCGTTTACAGTGCACAGTTTAGTGAGGAATGCTGAAGAGTTGTAAAAGTGGGTGGAACTCCACTTTAAATGCGTGTTTAGAGGCAGTTGGACAATTTTTTCAACTGCCCCTAAACTCATTCAATGTTATCCTATGTGTCCATGTATACAGTCTCGTTTTTTTAGCGTTTTTAGGCAGTTGTGTTTAACCTCGTTTTTCCAGAAGCAAAAAAATGGGTTCAGACGCAAAAGTTTTCCACGTTTCAGACGCCAAGCACAGCTAAACGCCGGTACCACGTTTTGCCGCGTTTGCGTTTATAAGCGTTTTTAAAAGAACCCTATTTTTTGGACCAGAAAACACAGAAATATGATAGTAAACTGCAGCAGAGAATGACATTTCGCGACCCGACTTTGGGGCCCCATATTTCGGGGCCACTTAGTGCTAGGAACCCCAAATTTGGTATGCAAACAGTGGAACTAGCACTAACATATTCAAATTTGGGGTTCCCAATGGCCCCGAGATACGGGGCCCCAAAGCCGGGTCGCAAAATGTCAAGCACTTCTGCAGCAGAGAATGACATTTTGCGACCCGAATTTGGGGCCCCATATCTTGGGGCCCCTTGGAGCTAGGAACCCCAAAATTGGTATGCAAACACAGTGGAACTAGCACTATAACAGATCCAAATGGAGTTCCTAGCACCAAGTGGCCCCGAGATACGAGGCCCAAAATTCGGGTCGCAAAATGTCAAGCACTTTTCTGCAGCAGAGAATGACATTTTGTGACCCAACTTTGGGGCCCCGTATGTTGGGGCCACTTGGTGCTAAGAACCACAGCTTTGGATATGTTTTAGTGTTAGTTCCACTGTATTAGCACACCAAATTTGGGGTTCATAGCACCAAGTCACCCAGAGATACAGGGCCACTTGGTGCTAGGAACTCCAAATTTGCATATGTTGTAGTGCTAGTTCCACTGTGTTCCAAAATTCGGGGTTCCTAGCTCCAAGTGACCCTGAGATACGGGGCCCCAAAGTTGGGTCGCAAAATGTCATTCTCTGCTCTGCAGACGCTTCTAGACGCAAACGCGGTAAAGCGTGGCTAAACGTGACATGCAAATGCGGCAAAACGGGGGTTTCTAAACGCCGGTTTCAGCTTTTAAAAACATGTGTTCAGGAGAGTTTGCACCGGCGTCTCGTGTGCATGAAGCCTTATGCACTTGTTTGTTTTTTGTATAGGTGAATTTACTACACTGACATCTCATCCGCCAGCGCCCGTTTTCCTGGTATAGGCGCATGGATTTCTGCCTTTGTTATCTACAATGCTTCTCTGTTGCAATATGATCAATGTACTTTTCAACATTAAATGTTCTGTTTTTTGCTATGACTTCTCCATTTGATGTATGGCCGCTTTTGACTTGCAAGTCATCGACCTTAGAGCCCTTTCACACTGGGCGGTAAAACGCTGCTATTATTAGCGGCGTTTTACCGTCGGTATGCGGCCGCTAGCGGGGCGGTTTTACCCCCCGCTAGCGGCCGAGAAAGGGTAAAATACCACCGCAAAGCGCCTCTGCAGAGGCGCTTTGCCGGCGGTATAGCCGCACCGTCCCATTGATTTCAATGGCCAAGAGCGGTAAAGGAGCGGTATACACACCGCTCCTTCACCGCTCTGAAGATGCTGCTGGCAGGACTTTTTTTACCGTCCTGCCAGCGCATCGCTCCAGTGTGAAAGCCCTCGGGGCTTTCACACTGGAATGCAAGCAGCGGCACTTTCGGGTCGGTTTGCAGGCGCTATTATTAGCGCAATATCGCCTGCAAACCGCCCCAGTGTGAAAGGGCTTTTATGCTTTTATCTGTGTATCTGACAGGGGTCACAAGCTACATTCTTTAAAACGTTTCAATAAAAATTTATAGAGAGTCAGACAAATGCTCCAAAAACTAAAATTTTCAAATGCAAATTCTACTGTTGTATGATCAGCTTATTATAAAACCCTTGCACAACCTTTATTGTGATTAAGAAAAAGCCCCTGGAGTCTCAGAAAATACCCAAAGATTTGGGTATATTGTGAGATGTAGAATGACACATGGCCATCTCCTACACACAAACCTACATACAGTTAAGCAATAATCTCTCCTATACAGTAGTCTGCCTGATGTTTTCCCCTGTATGCTAAAACATGCATCGCTTGCCAGTTCTATTCTTTCTTTGCAGTGAACTAGCCTGGATAATCTCACATTGTTTCTCAGAGCCAAGTGGAAGCACATGCTGTAAAATGTTTAGCTTTCGTTTGTTCTTACTGCCCAAGAGGGATGACAGCTATTTATAACAAAGCAAAAAGCTCTACACTCATGCAATACATGTTTCTTCCCTGAAGCGAGCATGCAAAAAAAGATCCTCTATGACATAAACAGTCGCAACCCCTACATAAAGTGTGTGTGTGTTAAAATTCGCTGTCACTGCTGAAATGAATGAAGGTCTGTCAAATAATGATCATTATAATTTAGTTAACAGAGCCTTTTGTCAACTATCATATTTCAACCCATGTTAAACCTATTATATTTGTCTATAATAGTTGTGTAAAAGCGTAAATATCACATTTACTATATTTATAAGGCTCAACAAATGCATGGGATAAACAGCTGGCCATGCAATGTGCAAATAGTAGTGTACTTGTGGGCTAAATATTTGTTTTCAATCTATTACAATCTGGGAGGAAAAATTATTAAGGCAGAAAACATGTTTACAAAAAGGATTAAACCTCCCAAAAAATCCAAATGCAGTAAATTCTAAAGAGTTCATATAAAACCCAATTCTCATGGAGAGCAGGTCTGGTTACATATCACATTTGAAAATATATACAGCTCTAGCATCAAGCTGAGTACATACGGGGCGAAAATTGAAAACGGTTGGTTTGGCAGGAACTGGCCGACATTTGGCACGTGTGTACAGCTGTCTGTTCTACAGAAGCTGGCTTTATGACCAGCTTCTGTAAAACCAGCATCCGACCAGCGCTGGCAGCCATCAGTGTGTTCTGGCTGGGGAACAGTCCCCCTGTCAGAACACAAAGGCACAGCGGGGAGATTGCCAACCTAACAATGCTTGTGTTAGTATGGCGATCTCTCAGTTCTTTTCGTTCAACCCACTGGGTTGAAAGAAAAAGAAAAAACATATAGGCAGTGGCGCATCATCTACGGGCACCGAGAGGAGGGGGCACCGGAGTCTCCTCCCTCCACCCCTCCCAGTACACTTGCTCAGTTTGCTCCAGCGCTGCCTATTAAATGTTGTCTTTGGGGTGGAGGCGGCTGGCTGGATGAAAGCTCATTGCCCAAGTTCCCACCAGGAGGGATGCCAGCTGCAAGAGTTCATTCTGAGAGAGATGGGAGGGAGAATCTAGGGCAGCGGTGTATCAACTTAGCAGCGCTATATGTATTTACAGTGGGGGAGATAATTATTTGATCACTGAAAAAAATACTGACTATGACCCTAAGAACACCATCCCTACAGTCAAGCACTGAGGTGGAAACATTACGCTTTGAGGCCGTTTCTCTGCTAAATGTACAGACCGACTTTGCCACATTGAGGGGCTAATGGATGGGTTCATTTACTGTATTGTAAAATCTTGGATGAGAACCTTCTTCCCTCAGCCAGAACACTGAAGATGGGTCATTTATTGGTCTTTCAGCATGACAATGACCCAAAACATACTGCCAAGACAATAAGGGAGTGACTCAAGAAGCAGCACATTAAGGTTTGAAGACTGGCTGGGCCACTCTATGACCTTAATCCTATAGAAAATTCATGGAGGATTCTGAAACCTCAAGTTGCCAAGCGACAGCCTAGAACCTTAAGGATTTAGAGATCTGTAAAGAAGAGTGGACCAAAATCCCTCCCGAGATGTGAGCAAACCTGGTCATTAACTAGAAAAAACTTCTTACCTCTGTGCTCGCCAGCAAGGGTTTTTCCACCAAGTCATGTTTTGTTTGGGGATCAAATACTTATTTTATTTACTGAACTGCAACTCAAATTAAAACATTTGTATGATGTGTTTTTTTCTGGATTTTTGGATGATATTCTGTCTCTATCATTTAAAATACACCTATGATAAAAAAATATAGACCCTTTATTTCTTTGTAAGTGGTTAAACTTACAAAATATGCAGGGGATCAAATAATTAATTTTCCCCACTGTAGTGACAGGCGGATGTGAATGGGGAGGCAATTTGGCTGGACTTTGTAAGACGTCAGGAGGGACTTGAGAAGGGGGATTGACAAAGGCAGGGAAGGGAAGGACAGAGAGGGGGCGAGAGCAGTGTCTGTGGGGGGATAGGAGGCCAGTACTGCTGCTCTGTGCCTGTAGCCAGCATCAGTTGCTCCATGCATGCCACTGTCTAGAGGCCTCTGTAGTGCTGGCGCAATGACTTAGCTTGTTCACACCATATACATTCTATTATCTGCACTCCTCTCCTGCACATACTTCCCACAGCCAATCATTACGCACTCCTCTACCAGCACATACTACCCACCGCCATGCATTCAGCACTCCTCTACCTGCACATACTACTCACCATAAATCCTGTAAGAAACTGCACTTGGGCTTTAACAAATTATAAAGAAATAGCAGCTAGCACAAGATCATAATACATAATAAATATCAAATGCCTTAAGTGCCATGCTAAAACGGCATAAGTGAAACATACATGCAGTGTAATTTTTAAACAAAAATGCACAGATCAGGGTGCATCACCATGTGTTCAAATCAAAGTCCACATTAGATTAAAAAAAACTAAATGGGGGAAAAAAAGTCCAAAATTGAAGAACAGCTCAAAGATAGCAGTCCTCCAATTGTGGGGAAAGAGAAGATAGCTGTAGATTTCCAAACACCACCAACTTGTCTCCGGTTGAAAAAACACAACACCTTAGTGCACAGAGAAGGGGGGGGGGGCTTACCGGAAGATGTGTGACCCTCAATAAAGAGTTGTCAAACTGCGCTTGTATGTTACTCTCCAATGGCTGGCTATGCTCAGAACCACATGTCAAACAAGGATGCTGTACTGATGGCCAAAGGATTCTAAGCACACATACTCGCGCATGTAGTATGAAAGTAGTAGCATGGAAAAAAGAACAGACAATTCCCATAGCGTAACGCCAATTAAAAACAGCAATTTAATGCAGTAAATACACTTACATTTAAATAGTTTTGAACAAGGCACTTTATATAAAAAAAAACAACTCCTAATCCAGGAAGCAAGATGGCCGCGGCGAGATTGTACATGCACAGTGGTGTTTATTCTGGCTCCGCCTAGGTGTTCCTCCAATCTCACATGCTGCTCACTGGTGGTCCGGCCCATATACTGGAGCCTGCATGGACACTAGAGCATATAGACCACATTCTTTGTGTGGCAAAAGACTTTATAATGTATGAACGTGAGGTCTGGAATGAAATAAACAGTGACATCTTACGTTCTTTAATGGTGTTGATGCGACACACACTACATCTGCAGAGAAGGAAGCTGGCCATCTTGCTTTCTGGATTAGGAGTTGGTTTGGTATACAAAGTGCCTGTTCGAAACTATTTTAATGCAAGTGTATTTTACCACATAAAATTGCTGTCTTTAATTGGAGGTACGCTATGGGTATCCTCTCTTCTTTTTTTCACGATACTACCTGCATACCAATATGTGCGCTTAAAATCCTTTGGTATCAGTACAGCATCTTCATTTTGACATGTGGTTCCGAGCAACCTTAGTTGCATCAAGTTCATTAGATGAACTGCCTTACTGGGAAAATAACACTTAGGCCGGGTTCACACTGCTCCGACATGGAAGTTGGACAACTTCCGACCTGACTTTGCCCTACAACTTCACGTCCAACTTCGATTTAACTTTAATGAACGGGATACGACTTTGATCCAACAATACCAGGCTCTTTGAGTCTGGTATGAATCTTGGGGGGGGGGGGGGTCATCCCCCTCTCAAAATACATCCATCTGTGCCCCTCCCCAAAAGCACCTTGTGGGGACAAGGGCCTCCTCCCGACGGTGGTTGTGGGGGTCTGCGGGCAGGGGGCTTATCGTGTTAGATCCGGTGTGTGCCATTACTTATATAGCCATGGCATGATGGGGCGGGCGGTGACTTCACAAGGGAGGGTCTCCAGATGAACAAGCCCTATGGCTATATAAGTAATGGCACACGCCGGAGCTAACACAACAGCAGGAGCTAGCATTGGGAGAAGACATCAGGTGGGAGAATAACCGGCGGAAGAACTGGAGGAAGACATCATCGGAGAGAGAAGAACTGGAGGGAGAAGACTCATTGGAGCTACGGCGGGGGGCATTCTTCATTTTTAATAATGGACTTTGTCAAAAACCTGTGTACTGGTTTTATTTATTTTTCACACTATTTGTGGGTGAATGAGTAGGGGTACAATGTACCCCATACTCATTCACATAGGGTGGGGGGGCGGGGATCCGGGGGCCCCCTGGTTAAAGGGGGCTTCCAGATTCCGATAAACCCCCTGCCTGCAAACCCCCTCAACCACTGCTCACAGTTGTCGGGAAGATATGGACCGGGGGAATGGCGCTCGTCCCTCCCCCCTTTCTGATCTGTCGGACTGCGTGCTTGCATAAGGGTCTGGTATGGTTTTTGGGGTGGACCCCATGCCATTTTGTTTGGTGTGGGGTTTCCCCTCAAAATCCATATCAGACCCTTCGGTCAAACAGTCACACATCACGGTTTATAAATGTGATCCATATAAATTGAGTAATCAGGTAAGATGGGTTATGACTGTACCAGCAAAATATATGAATAAAAAAAAATTCTGAGCTGGACCAAAAAGATAAATCAAGGTTTACCTTAATAAGGAACACTTAGGAGTGTATACACTTGGAGGAGGGGGAAGTTAAGAACAATATTAAATACCCAAAATTGTTACTCATGTGATCTGCTGAAACTATACACTGGTAGTTCCCGTCCAAGACCCCCACATTTTTTTAGAACTTCTTTGGACAAGCCCTTTCTTTGGTAGGTCAGTTTCTCCAATTGAAGTGTGGCCTTAACCAGCATGATCCATTAGGCAACAGGAGTAGCATTTCATGGCTATTAGCTTCCTAGCTAGATATAGTGATACCTAGCTAGGTAATAGTTTGTTTTTTTTAACAGTGAAAGCTAGGTAATAGTTTACCTAAAGCTGTAGTCGGGAATCGGTTGTCCTCGGGCATCTCCAATGAGCCCAAAATGCATATCAAGGGATTTAAATCAATACGAGTATCAAATGTCAGGTTAATCAAGTCCACAATATCATGCCAGTACCAAAATAATTTAGGTCATCGCAAGAACATGTAGAGTTTCGGTACATATTTGTGGTGTTGAGTATTGATGGCTTGTAATACATAAGTGGGTTAGGTTGTGTTGAGCACGTATTGCGTGCCTTAGCTGGAGATAGTGATAAAAACAGGTTTGTGGAAGATAAAACTCGTCATGCAACTTTTGGAATAACTTCAACTCATCATTCTGAAACAACTGATAAAATGAATGATACCGCACAAATTACACTGTTTGAAGGTGCCCAATTTAGCAATCTCAGACAGAGTTGCCTTATCCCAAAAAGGGAATGAATGCAGAGTACCCCTGCATGAAGGTAAAAAAAAACCTTCTGTATGCAGCAGCCCCCCCAATACTTATCTGAACCCACTTTAAATCCGATGTCAATGAGAGCCTTTCCTCTCCTGGGACTCGCACTCCTAACTGGCTTGCTGCTACCAATCACAGCCAGTGAGCCAATCAAGAGACAGAGGGGGCGGACCCAAACCATGGCTGTGTGTGTGAATGGACACACAGAGCCACAGCTCTGGAGCGTGCCTGCTTGGTTGCCCCCAGAGCAAGCTGCTTGCTATGGGAGCATCTGCCAAAAAGGGAGGAGGCAGGAGCGCCGGTGTGGGACCCGAGAGGAGGATCTGGGCTGCTCTGTGCAAAATCAATCCCAATCTGCTGGTGGTCTGGGATTACCCAATTTATGGTTATATTTTGTAGAGGCTCACTTCTAGTGCGAAAGCCACTGGGTTAGATTTTAAACCTGATCCAGCCGCCCCCTATTATCTTCTAGGTATTTTATGGTCAACCTCCATTTCCAACCATAGTCTCACCTCTCTCAACACCTTAGTTGCTCAACCATTAACCCTTTGGACCCGTTATAAATCTAAACTCAGCTTGGTGTCCTCTGTTCCCCCAAGTTCATCCTTTTTAGTTGAACCCACACTTATTCCAGCTTTTACTTCTCCAGAGAGCTTTTCATGGTGGCATACCAATTCCCTTATCACTTTAGCGGACCTCCAAATAGGAGGAACATTTACTACATTTTATCTTCTATGCACACAGAAACAAATTCCGCTTCGAGAATTCTACCACTACTTGCAGATTAGGCATTTCTATGCTTCACGTTAAGGCCTTTCCCCAACTACATTTTTTTTAAAGGCTTTGCTGTGACTCTCAGAGGTAAGGGTCTCATTTTGGACTGCTACAAATCAGCTGTCGCTTCCAATTTTGCCAGTACGCTCCCTTATATGCGATTATTAACCTAATTAGGAGACAACATTTTTAAAGCCTTTATCAATTTGGTAACCGTTATAGGGGCATCTAATTTCCCCCATGCCTGGCTCGTGCACTAGGAAAAGGATAGGGCATCCAAAACAAACAGTAAGCGTACCCTTATCATTTTTAGCATTAGATGTATATAGTGTTTGGTAAAATAAATTAAACTCCTAAAGAGTATTCTCTAAAGTATAAAAGTCTTCCCCTGAAGATGATTTTAGGTGACCAACAAATAAGGAAGCCCTTTGTGAGGATACAATCTGGGCTAATAGATGACATATTTGTTCCCCTTCAGTAAAATAGAAAGGAGAGACCCCCACTATGCCAACATCCAGTCATATGAAAGGATTGAATGAGTTTAAAACTCGATCAAAATATAGCGGACTTTAATCAGCACAATATGAGGCAGTATTTTAGTAAAAATATAAAGTCTTTATAACAAGTAATTAAAATCACATATAAACAGACAAAAAACACCCTACTGACAAGGTCAACAGATATCCAATAAAGTAGACATAGAGGTTAGGATCTAAGTATATTATATCAAAAACTGTGTAAACACTGAGTGTGCAAGGATATCAATAAGTAGAATCCATGGACTCCTACATGTCTTCTTGTCAACGCGTTTCGCAATTTTAATAGCTTCCTCAGGACATACTGGGTAGGTGCTTATAAACCCTGAGATCAAGCGAGGGCGATACCACATAAAACAGAATACGGAGCAGAATCAATCTTTCCCACCAAATGGATGAAAAAAATGAACCAGTTTTGTGACCCTTCGGGAGGAAAGAATCTCGCCTCCAGTGTAACCAAGGACACCGATGATTCTATTGGTAATTCAGTCAAAGAAGACTATTGAATGGAGGAAGTAGCTGTATATTAGATATCTTGTCATGTATGTGGATATCGAAAAGGAGATTTGCATAGCCATCCCTAAACAGCAATAAGATGCAATAAATATATCCACTCATGTGAGCTTCAGCTTGATGTATACACAAAGCCTTATATACAGGTATAAACAAGTCCCTCGTGTTTAGGGGAAGGCTTTTACGTAAAGCCACAGCCACGAAAAGCTCATAGGAGATAGGGGGTGCCTTATGAGATGTCATCATAAATCGAAAAGAAATTATACGTATATATGGCAAGCAGAGGAGTATGTAGATATTCACAGAGTTGTTGATATAGTCGAGACTTGAATAGTGGTTTTATGCGGCCCTTGGCCCTTTCCCAATGTGGGAATCCCTGAAGGGGTGCATATACAGAAACCCCAAGATGGAGAGGACAAAAAGACAACACAGCACATAAGCAAGTCCAGACAAGATGCAGTCACAACATGGATGTATGCCCAACCAGTCTTCTCTCTAAACCAATGTGTCTCAACTGAGGCAGTTCTGGGATAAAAAAAACAGTGTCTACATAGCTCAATGAGCTGAAATAGGAAATGCTCTTACACACACCACACCACCCCACCCCTGCAATTGACTCAGCAACAGGCGAATATGATAGAATGTTTCAAAAAGGCAGATGCATCTAATCAACGAGCAGATGCTAGGCGCAAGGATCTCTCACTGGCATCCAGCCAGTCGGTGACTAACTTGGCAGAATCGATAAAATGGACACCGCCCTGTGCCACTAGCCTTAGTTTGGCCAGGAAAAGCATGAAATATGGTAGTTGCAAATCTGAGACGTTTCTTAACATCTTGGTATTTCAGCCATTTTTGGACATTGGTCAAAAAGTCAGGGAATACAGACATTCTAGACCAGTGGTTCTCAACCTGGGGGTAGGGACCCCCTCGACAGTCGAATGATGATTTGCCAGGGGTCACTGAATCCTGGGCTGTTCCTAAAGCCCGCACCTCTCTCCCAGCCTCTATGCGGCCGCCCAGCAGGGATGTCCCTGGAGCCCGCGGCCACTCACTCAGCCTCTTCGCAGCTGCCCATTCAGTTCATGGCATGGCTGGGGGGCAGAGGCTAGAGGTCAGCTGACTGGTGAGGAATGTAAAGTGGGGGGGGGGGGCTGGAGACCCTATCTTCTGATTTTGGCATAGGTGTCACTGCTACGAGACACCACAAAGTCGGAGAAACAGTGAAGCCGAAGACACAGTGAGTAACACTACATGTGGTTATAGTTGCCATTAAAAGTCCCCACTACAATTTTCAGATCAGCAGATGACCTTGGTCAAGAGCACCTAAGTTGGCTGATCAGAACTCCCCACCAGCACGGCCACTCATCCCATTCCCCCCACCCCCTCACCAAGGAGTAAGAAAAGGAATAAAAATTGAGAATACATGGAAGCTAGAGAAAAAAGGGGGGGAGGAAGAAAAAAGGGAGAGAAAGAATAAAGAGAAAGAACAAGAAAGATGGCTAAACAGAGGGATGGAGAAAAAACAAACAAGAAATTAGAATAGAGAGAGATAAAAGGGAAAGAAAGGAGAAGAGAGAAAGTAGTACATCCTAAAATGTACCATAAGGGGTTTTAATACTGTACGAGTGGAAGGGACTCAGGGGCACAATTTACTTGTCTTGCCTTGGGTGCTGACAGCCCACGCTACGAAAATACTTTACTGTTAAGGGGTCCCCACAACTTGGGAAATTTTATCAAGGGGTCACGGCACTAGCAAGGTTGAGAACCACTGCTCTAGACCCATTCATGAGGAGCTCGCTTTTTTTTACGTGCCTGTTGCAGAATAATGGCCCGATCTTTGTAGTTTAGAAGTCTGATCAAGAATGCTCTAGGAGGGTTAGAACCACTTTAAAGGGGTGCTTTACAATACCATTCTCCTTAAAGAGGAACTGCAGTCTGCTCACATAATTTGTAATAAAAACATCTTTGCCATTCTGAAGCTTCCCTTCAACCACTTTGCATATTTTATTTTATATATACTATGTTTCTGTACTTGCCAAATATGCTGCAGAAGTCTCCCTTCACTGAGTCTGGCTGCAATCATTTTAACTGTGGGCAGCTGAAGCTGCTGCCTATTCACTTCCTGGATTTACACAGACACACAGAGGCATACCTCCAGTACCTCCAGCTCTGCAGCTCTCATTGGCCTTATGACTCATCCCCCCCTCCCTTCCTGGAAAACTCTCAGACGAGTGAGAGAGAGAGCTGTGCATGATGTCATAAGCCTAGGCCAATGACCAGACAAGAAACAGTGGGCTGTATAAATGCAGAAAAAAAAATATGTTTTACTATCCAAAGTCAAAACAACAAGGGCAGAAGATTTTATAGATAGAAAGATGAAAAAAATGACTGAAGTTGCGCTTTAAGATCGAGTATTAATGTTGGCTTCTCCTATTGTTCTGCTCTACCCAGTAGGAGGTTGTCACAAGTTCTAGGCAGCTACATTTCAGGACCTTTACAAAACTTGGTACCAACAGAAAATCATTTATTTTTTCAGATTGCATATTTAACGGCACAGTACACAATACATATAACATACTGTATATATGCTGCCCTATGTTAACCTCAACATATTCACGGGTCTATGTATTTTAAACGGCTATTAACCTGCATCTGTGACTTCTCTCAGTGCAGTTTCACTTCTCTAATACATTTTGAAGATACAAGATAATGCTTTAATGGTTCTGAAAAAAAAAAAAAAAAAAAAAAAAAAACACACACAGCTTGCAACTGGAGAAAGGAGTAATAATGCACTTTTACTTGAATACAAATCAAACCTATAAGCAGATATTAAGAAAGAAATACTTCAATTCAATCAAGTCTTTTAAAAGGAGTATTGCTCAAATTTGTCTAAGTGTAACCACTTTTATGATGACAAATCACATAACAACTTCCCCAAATATTACAATACATCCTCCCAAGATCCACTACTACATTTTCAGTAATCATCAGCATTTAACTGTATAGCATGCCCACAGCTGCTGCAATATCAGTTTGATTTAAAAAACAAAAAAAAGTTAAAAGACCAATCCATGGGCAAGGGTGATGACATGAACTGCTAAAAAAAAAATTAAAAAAATTAGAGGAGCAGGGCTGTCCACAATTTGGCTTCAAGAGACTACCATTATACTCTATGTAACTTTTCCCTTTTGCAACTTTTTGTGCTTATGCTGACCCTACTCTGCAAGGGGTTTGACATACAATGAAGCAGATGTTGGAGTGACTGCAGCTTAAATAGACCCTTTTGTCAGACCATTCATTTTAACTAACATCTTTTCATAACATTATATGTGCATTTAACATGTGGAATTTGTGTTATTTAACTGTAAAAGTCTGCCCTGTGTAAACATCCAAAAGCCCAAGGAACTGCTTCTGATTGCCATCATTCCAGATGGGATGTCAGCAGCCCAAGCAGGTTGAGAGCCATTACTTGAGTGACACACTATAGTATTCCCTCTTCATTCCCCCCCCCCCAGCTACAAAAATGATTACGTAGGAAGAGTAGGGATGTTGGCCCTGCACACACTGGTCCACCTGCACTGTGTAATTTGCACTCCCTCTGCTTGATGTACCCATCTCATGCCAGAGGAACTTTGTTTCGCCAAACTGATCAAGCTGCCTGTAAAAAGATGGACAGTAAGGCCCCTTTCACGTGGGACAGAACCCGTCAAACGAATCTGCCTGCTCAGTGGAGGGATCTGTCTGTTGATCCACACTGAGGTGGTGGATCACAGGTCCGTGTCCTCTCCGCTATTCTGAGCAGACGGGGACAAAGCCTACTGTTTTTTCATGGGGCTGTCGGATGGAAACAGACTGCTTGACCATTTCCATCCGACCCGCCGGACGGATGGGGAACAGATCCATATCTGTCTGTTTTTAGCACACAGGATTGGATGCTGGCGGGCGTCAGTGGACACATCTCCGCTGACACCTGCCGCTCCATGGAGAGCAATGGATAGTCCGATCAGGCAGACTCGACTGGCCCGTCAGTGTGAAATTGGCCTACTGTGAATATGTTAGGCGACAGTATACCTTTTCAGCATAACAGGTAAAAGTAAATGGGTTCTGTTTTTACCAAATTACTGAAAAAAATGTCTAAAAACAACGGAATAAGTCATTTGTGATGAAACGCATAGGGCAGAGCTACGAACTAACGTCATCACGCAACTGGAAGCGACAGTTTTCATTCTATATGCCTGCCGGACTGTTAATTAATGCACAACTAGATATGCTTACATGTAAGTGCAACATACTAAAAAATTTTTAAAGGTGGCTTCTTAAACGCTTTACAAGGAAAACACAAGAAATACACAGGATAACATAAAGGAAAAAGAGGGACAATTAAATGAAAGCAAGTCCTAAGAAAACTGGAGTTTTTTTTCTACTCACCGTAAAATCCCTTTCTCCGATTTCATTGATGGACACAGCACTTCTAATCTTGACCTTAAGGTTATATCACCACCTTTAGGAGTAAGACTAGGCAGAAATAACAAAACAAGCACAGCACCACTCAAGGACGGTCCCTACTGGTAATAACCCCCCACTCTGCTACAGGCAGCTCAGTTCATAACAAGCAGTACAAACATAAACAGGAGGCGTGGGTGCTGTGTTTGTCAATTAACTCAGAGAAAGGGATTTTACGGTGAGTAGAAAAAAAATCCTGTTCTCTCTTTCGTTCATTGACGGACACAGCACTTCTAATCTTGACCTTAGGGACGTCCCAAAGCAGTGCCACAATGATGAGTGGGAACATAAACCAAGAAAAAATAAAATAACCTCCACCCAGAGTCCCCCCGTAAGGAAAGCCAAAACACCTCAGACGGCCACCTGCAAAACTTTGCGGCCGAAACAAGCATCTGAAGATACGACAACATCCACCTTGTAAAATTTGGTGAAAGTGTGTACTGACGACCAGGCCTTACATACTTGAGAAATGGACGCTTGATGCCGGAAGGTCCAGGAAGGACTAACCACCCTGGTAGAATGCGCAGTGATGGGAAAGGGGGGCACCCGCCCCTTAATGGCATACATCTGGACAATAATCTGTCTGATCCACCAAGAAATAGTGGCTGATGAAACCGCCAGGCCCTTCCTCAGACCGTCCACAGTTACAAACAGTGAATCTGATTTACAAAAGAGAAGCCATAACCGACAGATACACATAGAGAGCCAGAACTACATCCAAAGAGTGCAAAGCGACCTCCTTGGGGTGAGACGGTCGAGGACACAAAGAAGGAAGCATAATATCCTCATTCAGATGAAAGGCAGATACCTCTTAGGGAGATTAGAGGGATGCAGACGCAGCACCGCCTTATCCTTTTGAAGAACCAAATAAGGAGACTTACACGACAAGGCCGCCAGCTCAGAAACTCTGCGAGCGGACGTAATAGCCACTAAAAAGACAACCTTCTGAGAGAGCGGGAATAAAGGGATCTCCCTAATGTCCTCGAATGGCAGCTTCTGAAGTACCGAAAGTACCGGGTTTAGATCCCACGGAGGCACTGGTGGACGTAATGGGGGAGCTACATGTCTACCCCTTGAATAAAAGTATGCACCAACAAATGGGCGGCCAAAGGTCGCTGAAAAAAAGACAGCCAGAGCTGATATTTGCCCCTTGATAGTGCTCAAAGCAAGCTTCTGATTAACCCCACACTGCAGAAACACCAGGATCCTAGACACCGAATAGGAACACGGATGCCACCCCACTGCCTCGCACAACGAGATGTAAGCCTTCCAGGTGCGATGATAAATTTTCCATGTAGTGGACTTACGTGCCCTCAACATAGTGGGAATCACAGAAGCTGACAACCCCCGGTCTTTCAGCACCTGGCTTTCAATAGCCAGGCCATTAAAGCCAGAGACGGTAAAGCAGGGTGGAATATGGGACCCTGGGACAGGAGGTCCTCCTGCACCGGTAGCCGCCAGGGAACTTCCGCCCTCATCCATACCATGTCGGCGTACTATGGACGCCGAGGCCAATCCGGAGAAATCAGAATTACCCTGTGTAGCAGAAGAAGAAGTAGTTTGAGAAGAGGGAAGGCATAAATGAGCTGATAGTGCCCCCCATGGCGCCACCAGCGCATCCGAAGCCTCTGCCAAGGGATCTTTTGTTCTGGCCAGAAATCTCTGCACCTTCCGATTGAGACGTGAGGCCAGAAGATCCACGTCCGGCGTACCCCACCGCAGGCAAATGAGAAGAAAAACTTCTGGATGCAGTCACCATTCCCCCTGATCCAGCAACTGACAGCTGAGGTAATCCGCTTGCCAGTTTTCTAAGCCCAGGATGTAAACGGCTGACAGAGCCGGCACATGAAATTCTGCCCACCGCAGAATGTGAAAGACCTCCAGCGCCGCTGCTGAGCTCCTTGTCCCCCCTTGGTGGTTGACGTAAGCCACCTCTATGACATTGTCCGGCTGGATCCTGACCGGACGACTGCGCATCTAGAAAACATAGATCGCGCAACTGCCTCGGCCTTCCTGTCAGCAGGATTTTTGAAAGAAGGGGACCCCTCCACAGGAATCATGGTCTCCTTATTTAACCTGGACACTGGAAGATCAACGTCCAGAGGGGAAGCCCATTTCATCAACAAACTCTCTTCAAAGGGGTAACGCATCTAAAAACGCCTCGGAACTGAAAAGGACCGCTGCAGTCGTTCCCAATCCTTAGTGGTGCGAACCGGCTTGTGCGACCCAAAAAGGGACCGACACCTCTGCAGTCGCCCCTACCAGATCCTCAATTTTCAAAGTAACGTACACCGCCATAATGAGAGCACTCACCAAAGCTTTTTCATGCACCGCAACAGACGCGGAGGACTCTTCCTCGCTGTCCGAAGGATCAGAGGCCAAATCATCCAAACCCTCCAGGCATTGGCTGCATGCCACGGCAGAGCCCGAGTCCAGATCAGAGTCCTCAACAGAAGATGGAGGGGGAAGGTGACGTTTCTTACCCGCCTTACGCCCGCACGCCACCTCAACCCGGGAGAGGAAGGATTGCAGGACTGCTGACAGAGCGTCCAGGGACACCGCACACCCAGAGGGGCTAGCTGCAGTCACAGGGGTGTTGAGGGGGCACCTGCTTCAGATGGCATAGCATCCCACACTCGACCGGACACTACCAGGGACCAAACGCCCACTAGGGAGAGAGAAAGGCAGACCACCCTCCTGGGTGGTCTGACTGGAGGACCCCCAGAAGGACCCCCAGAAGGACTCACCACCCTGACCTCCGAGGAGCAGTGCTGTATTGTCCATCCTCTGCAGATGGGACAACCATGGGGAAATCCGCACTCTTGCCTGGCTTCAAAATACAGGGACTAGCGCTAGAGGACCAGCCAAGAACTCCCCATGAGGCTACAAGAAAATGGCCGCTGGCCACGCTTCAATAGAGACCACAAAAAATGGCAGCTGCGGCTACGAGAAAATGGCCCCCGGGCGCACTACTGCAAATAGAGCCCGAGTGCCCTGAGAGGCTGAGACCATAGGAAAATGGCTGCCGACCAAGAAAAAATGGCCGCCAGCCATGCTTCTGCAAGTAGAGCCGGAGTGCCCCGAGACCACAGGAAAATGGTTGCCGACTATGAAAACATGAGGAGACAGACGCCAGCCACCGCTCCCAGCACCACATACAGACACCGCCTGGAGGGGACCCACAAGCCAGGTAACCCAACGGTGTAGCCGAGGGGTGGGGGGAAGAAAGAGGGGGAGGGAAGAAAATACCCCCAAAACCAAGCACCCCATGAAGTACCCAGCTGCCTGGACCGGGCCAGTGGAGTTCATACCTACGTTCCAGCAGGGATTGCGGGTCTCACTCCCCAGACAGATCCACTTTCCGCCTAGACGGAGTGGCTGTCGGCCGTGGCAACACTGTGACCCAGACGTCAGTTGCCTGGTCATATGTGTCCTTGCAAGGCGTCTTAGCCCCAGTGCAAAGTGGGGCTTGTCGTGGCCGACTCAGCGTGGAGCTCAGGTGTGCACGCGCTCCGTGGCCAGGCTGGGGAGACTATCAGGATCTATAATATCCAGCCTGTCACCCAGCCCAGCGGTTAATTGCAGGTTTAAATATAATTTTAAAAAAATGAATAAAATAAACCAAAAAGGACCACAGATCCCAACAGGGAGCCAGGTCCTTCTAGACTAGGCAGAAAAAAACAGATCTGCCTGTAGCAGAGTGGGGGTTACTACCAATAGGGACTGCCCCTGGGCGGTGCTGTGCTTGTTTTGTTATTTCTGCCTAGTCCTACTCCTAAAAGGTGAGCAAGAGGATCTTAAAGTCTATACGAAAACCTGACAGGTAGCTAGTGCAAGGACTCCAGGATAGGGGTAATATGATCACTTGTACCAGACCTAGTCAGAATTCTGGCAGCAGAATTTTGAACATATTGAAGTCGATTAATAGTTGATTTAGGTACACCAGTGAGTAGAGCATTGCAGTAGTCAAGTCGGGAGAACACAAATGTATGGATCAGCTTTTCAGCTACAGTGTATGATAGAATAGGACGCAGCAGGACAATGTTTTTCAAGTGGAAAAGAGATGTTTTGACAACTTTTTGTACATGTGGATCAAAGGTTAAACTAGCATTAAATATTACCCCTAGTTTTTACATTTTAGACTGAAGCTCAAGTACAGTGCCATCTTGTATTGTATTTTATTGTATTAATAAAGTGTACTTTAACTTAATTTGCGCGCGTGCTATAACCAAAAGAAAGCTACAGTACAGGCCTAAAATGCCGGAAGGGCGTCCATATACATTCTCCGGTGCATGAGCTGCCTGCACGCTCTGTAATCAGCGAGTCCACGAGACTTGGCTGATCTTAGATCAGAGTAAGGGGCCGATCCAGACCCCTTACCACGTGATCAGCAGTCAGCCAATGACAGCTGATCATGTGATGTAAACAGAGCCGGTAATCAGGAATAAAAAGAAAAAACCCCGCTCACCAGCATCTGTCAGAGGGACATTGGTCCCGAACACAAAGAGCCGCCGCCACCAGTGCACATCAGTGCTGCCTACCAGTGCCTCATCATAAGTGCTGGCCATCCGTGCAGCCTACCAGTGGCCATCCGTGCAGCCTACCAGTGGCCATCCGTGCAGCCTACCAGTGGCCATCCGTGCAGCCTACCAGTGGCCATCCGTGCAGCCTACCAGTGGCCATCCGTGCAGCCTACCAGTGGCCATCCGTGCAGCCCACCAGTGGCCATCTGTGCAGCTTCATCAGCGCACGCACATCAATGAAGGAGAAAAATTACCTATTTGCAAAATTTAAACAAGCTAGGAAAAAGTTGTTTTTTTTTTTCAAAATTTTTGGTCTTTTGTTTGTTTAGCAAGAAATAAAAACCCCAGTAGTAATTAAATACCACCAAAAGAAAGCTTGATTTGTGTAAAAACAAATGATAAAAATTGATTTGGGTACAGTGTTGCATGACTGCACAATTGTCATTAAAGTGTGAACACTGAAAGCTGAAAAATGACCTGGGCACGAAGGGGGGTTTAAGTGCCCAGTAGGCAAGTGGTTAATTAAGATTTACACTATGTGGAGCATATCTGTTTTCTTTGAACGTTCACAGCAGTGTGAATGTTGAATGGAGCATCACATTGTTCCCTCTCCCATTTGGCGAGATGACCCCTGAGGCTGGAGGTAGAAGGTGATCCCTTTTGGATATATTGTATATAGGCGCCTTTTGACCCCTCTTTTCAGAAGGTCAAAACTAGCTGGTACATCTATCCTTGGTGTGGTGATTATCACGTGGATTCTCTGGAAGTGCTGGTGTTGGAGGATTTGAAAAAAAAATTTCTTTTCACATGGACTATATGGTTTATGGTGGACTCACTTTCCTTTTCATGTAAAACTCATGGTTTTACAAATTACAGTGGAAAAGACTTTGATTGTGTTCCATCCCTTCCATTTATAGATAGGGTTCATTCTTAGACGCAATAATACAGCTTCTATCACAGCTCTGTCAGCTCTATTAACACCCCCTCCACCGCACCAGAAAATTAATTAGAGCAGCAGGGGTAGGGGGATCAGAAGAGAATATTTTCAATAGAAGCAGGAGACAGCAGATTAAGAGACACATCAGATTAATAGGATTAATAGTAGGGAATGTGCCTTGCACTATTTTTTTTTAAACTAAACTTAGGATTTAAAGTGGTTGTAAACCTCAGACATGAAATATGAACAAAGCATATCCCTCTATAGTGTGTGCTTGTCTCAATTAAGAGCAATAAGTGTCATTTCTGTCTGCTGCCTCGTTCCTCTGCTATCAGTATGAATCACTTCTAACAAGTTTTCCTGACAACAAGAGAAAAATGTTGACGGGGGAGGGGCCTCCAACTGATTGACAGCCTTGGCTCTGCATGTCCCTTCCTCCAGTCAGCTCTGCAGTGTGTAACTTCAGCTCTCTGCCCCTTTTTTTCCTGTACTCTCAGACAAGCTTTATAATTAAGTACTTTGAACAGATGTAGAGAAGAGAAGACTGCAGATAAACAGGTAGAAGAATTTGTTTCATCTCAGTGTATCACCTGAGGTAGGTCAGTCACGTCACTGGGAAAATATAAAAACTTGTGCCGATGGTGTGAAAAAAATTTAAAAAATAAAAAATGTTATGTTATATAATGGGTGGTAAAAAATGATTGAATGAAGCTGCTATACACAAAGTGCTAGACACTTGAACATAGTGGTAAAATATATAAATACAGCGCTCACAAATAAAAATCCATAAGAAGTGATAACAATAACATAAAGTCCATACAAAACTATGAAGGTGCTTCCCAAACAGTGTGTAAAAATGCAGGGAATGCTTCACATCTGGTGTGCAGAAAGTGCAGAGAAAATGTTGCAGAAAAATTTTCAGGTGTACCAAGACACCCCCACATGCGGAAAGCGCAGAGAAAATGTTGCAGAAAAATTTTCAGGTGTACCAAGACACCCCCACATGTGTCCCCACTCACCAAATCACAATGACACCCAGCTTTTCAGTCTGGGAGTCAGTAAAGGCTTGTAATATCCAAGGAATGTTGCAGGATGGCAGATTTACTGATGAGATGATAAACGATCCTTCAATGTTAATACACAGCCATACGAAAAATAGGTACCCAAAAGGGAAGAAAAAGGGGGGACCAATAGTGAAGTATGCTAAGATTGAAAATGTATTGCGCATAAAAGGTTATACTTACAAAAGTAAGTTAAAATCAGGCATTGAAACAATCAGAGGGTGCAGCAAACACCATTAACAGCGCTCCCACAAGACCGGAAATGACGTTAGAACCGGAGTGTGTCACGTCAATGCATTTCGCCCTCCCACAGGGCGTCAAAGGACCTTTGATTTTATGCGCAATAAATTTTCAATCTTAGCATACTTCATTATTGGTCCCCCCTTTTTCTTCCCTTTTGGGTACCTGTTTTTCGTATGGCTGAGTATTAATGTTGAAGGATCGTTTACCATCTCATCAGTAAATCTGCCATCCTGCAACATTCCTTGGATATTACAAGCCTTTAGTGACTCCCAGACTGAAAAGCTGGGTGTCATTGTGATTTGGTGAGTGGGGACACATGTGGGGGTGTCTTGGTACACCTGAAAATTTTTCTGCAACATTTTCTCTGCGCTTTCCGCACACCAGATGTGAAGCATTCCCTGCATTTTTACACACTATTTGTGAAGCACCTTCATAGTTTTGTATGGACTTTATGTTTTTGTTATCACTTATTATGGGATTTTGTTTGCGAGTGCTGTATTTATATATTTTAGTCACATCACTGGGTATATGTAAGGATTGAGTCTGTACCCTCTTTTTAGTGGGACTTCCTGTCCCACTTCCTCCTGTCTGTTCTCGGCCGCCTAGGCAACTCCTCCTCTCGCCCTAGGCAGCCCCTCCCTGCCAGCCATCTTCTGGGACACAACACAGGTCCCATAAGATTGGCTGGCCAATAGCAGAGCGCAGCGGCGACTTGCGCATACACAGTGCACGCCCAGCCATAAATCAGTAAATCATAAGCTGTCACATCCGGGTGCCCACAGTATCAATGGAGGCACCGAGGGGGGGGGGGGGGGGGGGAGGAGCGAAGCTCCGGGGCGACCACATCTCTGGACCGTGGCACAGGTAAGTGTCAGTTTATTAAAAGTCAGCAGCTATGCTTTACCTAAACTAAAAAACAAATAAAATAATTTAAATAAAACTAAAAAATGGGTGGAACCCCACTTTAAGCTCTTTGTTTAGAAAAAAGAAGAATAAAAACAACGTAAGAGGAGACCCATAAAGCATGTGGATAAGACGGTTATACATCGAGAAGCACAGCCAAGTTGATTCTACACAGCATGAATTAACTTATTCATTAACTCAGATTTTAAAATTCTATTTAAAATGCTAAATTCTGTGAAAAAGGAGCTCAAACATACAACTTTTTGAATTTCTATATTAATACATCGAACAAAGAGGTTGTGTTTATTTAAAAAAAAAACAGCAAAGTACAAAGTATTCACACGCTTGTAGCTTTCCAGTTTTGAAGTTACCATATGCCAGAATTATTCTTAAATTCATCTACATTACTGTACTGGCATAACAGGTCTAGGGGCTGATATACACTAGGAAACATTGTTTTTTGTTTGGATATCCCCGACATTCTCCAGGTTAGCATATATGACATGTTTAGAAATTCAAACTATAGTACATTATACAATACATAAACTGCTCCTTCCAATGGTAACTTTCAAGCTCAATTCCTTAGTATTTTAGCAGCAAGGCAGAGTGAGGGAATTACAGAATACTCATCATGAATAGCCATTTTGTACGTTTGGACTTTGCAGCTTGTATTAGTCATTGGGTAAATGCTTTGAGGAGTTCCAGAGTCTATTTATGGCTAGCTAGTTAATGACGATTCAGAAAAAAATTCCTGCACAGGCTGCACCTAACAAAATGACATGACTGGTAAGGATGATTCAAAACTTTTTATTAGTCTACAAACAGATGCACACTGGAGAAGGTTGTGCAAGGAAAGAAGCAATTGAGAGTTGAATAGGTTTAGATAAACTGGCATTTTAAATAAGCCCCAAAATGCCTATCAATCCAAGGGCCTGTCTAGAAGAGCTTTAGTTTAGACTGGTTTCTCTCCCCATAAAAAGTCAACAAAGGAAGAGCCAGGTTGAAAGAAGGTAAAGTGCAGATCAAACAACACACCTATCACTGAACTTTGAAGCTCTATTCACACCTCCCAAGTGCCATGCAGTGTGCATGCTTTTTTGCTTGCTCCCACATCTCACGTTTAGGGAAGCCCATTAATTTCAAGGGGCTGCCCTATACGCAATAAATGCACAAAAGAAGTGTCTGACCCATTTTAAAAAAATTGCGCAGTACCATGTGTTCTGATCAACAAAAACAAAGGCTTGTGAGCATACAAAACACTGTCAGCGCTCAAGGTCACAAAAACAGAGAAGAAAAGTCTATAATGTTTGCGTGATGACTAGGAAACATCAGAATAAAAGGTGGATGTAAAACTCCAGAAGCTCCTGGAAGATCTAGAATGGATCCCTCAAGGATATGCAAAGGAAAAGAACAGGGCACTAGGTTATAACTAAATAAAAACACAGAAAAGAACTTGTAAAAACAGCTCCATTGACAAGGGCGGGAGAAGCATGAGAACAGCAGGGACCAGCAGTCTGGATGCCCCGATGATCAGCTGCAGGGCATGGACAGAAGTACTAGTCAAGATGGAAGGCAGCAGTGGTGTCTCTCGCCCTCAGTACAAACGTGCACTGGAAGCCGTGACAGATGGGGGGGGGCACACTAAGGTGTTGAGGGTATATATCCAGAAGTTCTCTCTGGAACCGAGTTTTTGGAATCTTTCTGTTGAAGAATCATAGGGGGAAAGGACTCAATAACCCAAACTCTGAAACCATCAGCTGATTTGTCATGTGTGAAAAAATGCCTTGAGACACTGTGTTAGTCATTGCCATCTTCAATAACTTCCTGTGTCCCCCAAAGCGGGTCCATGCGGTGTGAAAGATTGAAGATGGCAATTACGAACAGTGTCCCCAGGCATTTTCTTAAACATCATGACAAATCAACTGAGGGTCTCAGAGTTTGGGTCGTTGAGTCCATTTTCCCCTGTGATTCAGCAGCCGAAAGGTTACAAAAACTCCACTTCCATCTCGGCGAGTGCTTCTGTCCATGCCCCTGCAGCTAATCATCGGTGCATCCAGACTGCTGGTCCCTGCTGTTCTCTCATGCTTCTGCCGCCCTGGTAACTGGCTACTTTTACAAGTTCTTTCATGTAAGGGTGCTACACATTAAAATCTGTGTTTTTATTTGATTATAACCTGGCACCCTTTCCCTTACCATGTCTTCTAGTGCTTGCAAGCGTGTGCATTAGCAAGATGGCACCGCTGTGCATCTGCAAAAGGGCACATTGTTGCGTGTTGTGGGAAAGCGCATTCCCCCAATGCACAGGTGTGAATTAAGCATAAAAGATATCAAAAGCGTCTCCTGACCTCAAATGCAGGATGAATGCACCTGAAAGCAAACTGCATTTTCCCATCAACACAAGCCTTAATACTGATATTTCAGCAATGGGCTGAATTTCACAGGGATTGCAGAGTCAACAGCATCCCATCTTAACTCCCAACAACACCCACCCATAACATCGACTCCATTTGCTGCATCTTGGCTCGTTCACAGAATATAACCATTCATCCAGCACATAAAGATCTGTACAAGACGTTGATATCACATGTGGCACATGTTATAATAAGCATTTGCTTCATCCATCTCTATTTTGAAAGCACAGTAGTAATTTATAAGCATCCTACAGATCCAGGCTCAACAAAATAGGATGTGGTTTTGAATTAAAGTTAATAAGGCTGGGTGGAGATTGCTGTGGCACCTTAGGCCCCATTCACATCTGAGCGTTTTGTAGCTCGAAGCTCCAAAATGCCCAACATTCAGCTTTAAACTAACCCCCCTAAAACCATGACTCCCAAGACACATAGAAAATAATTGCTTTCTGTGTGTGCCATTCGCACCACAATTACAGCCCTGAAGTGCGGTGCAGTGAGCTGCAATAAAATGCAGGCACTGTACAGTGTCACACCTACCCCTGCCACACCTCACTACAGCCTAAAACTGACAGCTGTCCACACTCTAAAATGGAACGTCTTAGGCTGGGTTCCCACTATCTTTGCATGTGGCTCACTGCAGGGGTCCGGTGCATCCCCGTTCATCGTTTCAGGTCCAATTGCAGCTCGAATTTTGTGATGAAATCGGACCTGAAACAGACCAAAAGACACACAGGGCTCCTGAGCAAATTCACACTGGAGCCGCAGTGGAGATATGTGAACCGGCTCTATAAAGAGCCGCCCAAAATCTCCTGCTGTTGCAAAGTGGATGCGGGCAACTCGCATCCAATTCGCAATAGTGTGAACCCAGCCACAGTGTGATGAAATGGACCCTTACACTATGCTAACCTAACCACTAAAATTACCCCTGTAGCAGAATACTTGCCTCATTCTGTGCCAGGAACAGTCATGCCAAACAGTACTGGTGCCGTGATACCAGCGCCAAGACCTAATGATATCAGATATTGCTGCAGGCTAAATGTCCTGTATTAACACTGTAAAACATCAGGAGGCTTGATTGTCTAAGTCTACAGAGATGACAAAAAGTGTCCGACTGTGAACGTATGGGAAAAATACAATATGTATACCAATTGTTTCTTTTTAGACCTTTCATAATAATTAAATACATAGACTTTTGAACTTTACAAAAAGGTTATGGTCCTTTTATCTAAAATACTAACACGTCACACTGCATAGAGTTGAAAAACAAAACTGCAAAGTAACATCAGATTCTCAATACCGACTGGCGAATTAAATGCAAAGAAAAAAAAAAAAAAAAAAAAACTGTAAAGATATTGTACATATGTGAAAACATTCATAACTAGTCCGTTAAAGGCCTTGCAGGTACTTAAAGGGTTTTCTTGATGAGTTGGTTAAACAATTGACTGGTGTGACTGGTTTAACAAACAGTATCCATGGCAATCGCCAGCTAATCAATGATTTACATTATGCTCTAACAATTACACTGTACACTTCATGCTTCACTTAGCTGGACCTTTGTTATGGAACCTAAAGCTTTTCCCTAAATGAAGTGTGCAGGCCAGTGACAGCTAGAGTATTTGTATTTACTGTAAAACAGTAAAGAATAAAAAAGTAATTGTTGGGTATGATTGCAGCTGAACAGGTTAGGAACGGACTCGACTGGAAGCAATTCTGATAGAGCAAGTTTCACCTTGAGCTAAAGTATATGACTTAACTAAAGAAAAGTAAAAAAATAATAATTATAAATTATGTCTTACCTCCTCCACCGATACTGGCAACACAACTCGGCTGCAAGAAAATTAAAATGTATATAAGAACATTTGAAATGTTAAACTTTACATATATCAAGACACAAGCATGATCAGCTGGAATGTTCATCTTCCAGATTCCCTTGGCATTTAGAAAAGAAAAACACAAAAAAAAACACACTCAGGGCTTTGATCCCTAACCTCTATCTTTTCAGCATTCAGTGCATAGACAGCAAGCAAAACTACTAAGGCCTCATGCACACGAGACGCTGTTAAACGAGCGTTGAGAAGCAGTTGGACACTTTTTTCAACTGCCCCTGAACCAATTCAATGTTATCCTATGTGTCCATGTACACAGTCTCGTTTTTTGGCGTTTTTAGGCAGTTGCGTTTAACCTCATTTTTCCAGAAGCAAAAAAATGGGTTCAGACGCAAAAGTTTTCCACGTTTCAGACGCCAAACGCCGGTACCGTGTTTACGTTTATAAGTGTTTTTAAAGGAACATTTTACGACCCCACTTTGGGGCCCCATATCTCGGGGCCACTTGGTGCTAGGAACCCCAAATTTGGTGTGCAAACACCAATTCAGTAGGAACCAGCTGAGATTCAATCCAGGTGTGGGCAGGCCGAGTGTGCCAAGTTGATCTATTGATCAGCTTGGGAACAACCAGCCTGCTAGATTTTCCTAGCGATTATCGCTAGTGGCTGTTATAGCCGCTAGCAATAATTACCTTCTTCTCCCTGCAGGGACAAGGTTTCGGTAGGAGGGATTCCTCTGTTAGCACTGTGCATTGATGGGGGATTCGTGCAAATCTCTTTCCTGCAACCCATGGTTGTAGAAAAGAAAGTTGCACCATTTATGGCCTCTTTTATTCTCTAGCATTCACAAAGGTCCTCTGGCTTAGATAGAGGTATGTGTGCTAACACAGTGGAACAGCAGAAAAGTGTTTGACATTTTGCGACCTGACTTTAGGGCCCCATATCACGGGGCCACTTGGTGATAGGAATGCCAAATTTAGTTTGCTAAGACGGGTGGACTAACCCTATAACATATCCAAATTTGGGGTTCCTAGCACCAAGTGGCCTTGAGATATGTGGCCCCAAAGTCGGGTCACAAAATGTCATTCTCTGCTGCAGAAGTGCTTGACATTTTGCGACCTGAATTTGGGGCCTCGTATCTCGGAGCCACTTGGTGCTAGGAACCCCAAATATATATTGTAGTGCTAGTTCCTCTGTGTTAGCACACCAAATTTGGGGTTCCTAGCACCAAGTGGCCTTGAGATATGTGGCCCCAAAGTCGGGTCACAAAATGTCATTCTCTGCTGCAGAAGTGCTTGACATTTTGCGACCTAAATTTGGGGCCTCGTATCTCGGAGCCACTTGGTGCTAGGAACCCCAAATATATATTGTAGTGCTAGTTCCTCTGTGTTAGCACACCAAATTTGGGGTTCCTAGCACCAAGTGGCCCCGAGATACGGGGCTCCAAATTTGGGTCGCAAAATGTCATTCTCTGCTCTGCAGACGCTTCTAGACGCAAACGCGGTAAAACGCGGCTAAACACTGGCGTCTCGTGTGCATGAGGCCCTAAAGGGGTTGTAAACCCTCGTTTTTTGTTTTTTTTAAAATAACAAACATGTCATACTTATCTCCACTGTGCAGTTCCTTTTGCACAGAGTGGCCCTGAACCTCCCTTTCTGGGGTCCCGCTGGGGGCGCTGGTGGCTCCTCCCCGCATCAAGTGTCCACGTTGGAGAAGCGCTCTCCTTGGTGGACAAATGAGTGAGCGCGCTCCCGAGTCTTGCATCTATGTCCATTCACACAGAATGCAGGACTCAGCCCCGCATCATTGGATTTGGTTGACAGCAGCGGGAGCCAATGGCTGCGCTGCTAGCAATCTATCCAATCGGGACACGAGACACCAGCTACAGATGGTGTTCTCGTTCCCGGACAGAGGACGACAGCGTCCAGGTAATGCATAGAATGCATTAGGGTGAAAAACCATGAGGGTTTACAACCCCTTTAAGCCTGGTACACACTTATATTTTTTTTTTTCGTTCAACCCGACAGCTCAGTCGGAGCTGCTGCACTAATGGCCCGACGTTAGTACAGTGATTTTCCCTGCTGGGCAGTTGGCCCCCCTGTCAGAACACACCACTGACTGAGGGCGCTGATCAGGGAGATGGTCGGCTACTGGTTTTCCAGCATGCAAGGCCGGCTTCTGTTGGACCAGCTGACATACATACAAGCCAAATGTCGGCCGGCTTTTATTGAACTGCCGGATGTCTCCTGACTAGGCAATAGTCTTAATTATAAAAAACAGTCCAACATAAAATTCCCTATACTACCTACAGCATCCCAAATTGCATTGCTATTTTTAGGGTAAATGTAAAAACAAAAGAACGACTGATTACTGTAAGCCATACAACTAGCTGTTTTGATACCGCAACGAATTAAGTCAATTAAAAAAGTGGTAGTAGAGTCTCATATTTGTGCTGTGGTCCAAACCTTTATTAACACAGCCCCTCCCCACTCCTCGTACACTGCAGTTTCCCCTTTACATCACAGTGTCCTCGGCCCCCACCTCACACGACGGACCCCTCCGTTACATCAGTGTCCTCAGCCCCCACCTCACATGACAGACCTCCCCCCTTTACATCAGTGTCCTCAGCCCCCACCTCACATGACAGACCTCCCCCCGTTACATCAGTGTCCTCAGCCCCCACCTCACATGACAGACCTCCCCCCGTTACATCAGTGTCCTCAGCCCCCACCTCACATGACAGACCTCCCCCCTTTACATCAGTGTCCTCAGCCCCCACCTCACATGACAGACCTCCCCCGTTACATCAGTGTCCCCAGCCCCCACCTCACATCACAGACCTCCCCCTTTACATCAGTGTCCTCAGCCCCCACCACACATGACAGACCTCCCCCCTTTACATCAATGTCCTCAGCCCCACCTCACATCACAGACCTCCCTCCTTTACATCAATGTCCTCAGCCCCCACCTCACATGACAGACCTCCCCCCGTAACATCAGTGTCCCCAGCCCCCACCTCACATCACAGACCTCCCCCTTTACATCAGAGTCCACAGACCTCCCCCATTTACATCAGTGTCCTCAGCCCCCACCTCACATGACAGACCTCCCCCCTTTACATCAGAGTCCACAGACCTCCCCCCTTTACATCAGTGTCCTCAGCCCCCACCTCACATGACAGACCTCCCCCCTTTACATCAGTGTCCTCAGCCCCCACCTCACATGACAGACCTCCCCCCTTTACATCAGTGTCCTCAGCCCCCACCTCACATGACAGACCTCCCCCCTTTACATCAGTGTCCTCAGCCCCCACCTCACATGACAGACCTCCACCCTTTACATCAGTGTCCTCAGCCCCCACCTCACATCACAGACCTCCCTCCTTTACATCAATGTCCTCAGCCCCCACCTCACATGACAGACCTCCCCCCTTTACATCAGTGTCCTCAGCCCCCACCTCACATGACAGACCTCCCCCCTTTACATCAGTGTCCTCAGCCCCCACCTCACATGACAGACCTCCCCCCTTTACATCAGTGTCCTCAGCCCCCACCTCACATGACAGACCTCCCTCCTTTACATCAGTGTCCTCAGCCCCCACCTCACATGACAGACCTCCCCCCTTTACATCAGTGTCCTCAGCCCCCACCTCACATGACAGACCTCCCCCCTTTACATCAGTGTCCTCAGCCCCCACCTCACATCACAGACCTCCCTCCTTTACATCAATGTCCTCAGCCCCCACCTCACATGACAGACCTCCCTCCTTTACATCAATGTCCTCAGCCCCCACCTCACATCACAGACCTCCCCCCTTTACATCAGTGTCCTCAGCCCCCACCTCACATCACAGACCTCCCCCCTTTACATCAATGTCCTCAGCCCCCACCTCACATGACAGACCTCCCCCCTTTACATCAGTGTCCTCAGCCCCCACCTCACATGACAGACCTCCCCCCTTTACATCAGTGTCCTCAGCCCCCACCTCACATGACAGACCTCCCCCCTTTACATCAGTGTCCTCAGCCCCCACCTCACATGACAGACCTCCCCCCTTTACATCAGTGTCCTCAGCCCCCACCTCACATCACAGACCTCCCCCCGTTACATCAGTGTCCTCAGCCCCCACCTCACATGACAGACCTCCCCCCTTTACATCAGTGTCCTCAGCCCCCACCTCACATCACAGACCTCCCCCCGTTACATCAGTGTCCTCAGCCCCCACCTCACATGACAGACCTCCCCCCTTTACATCAGTGTCCTCAGCCCCCACCTCACATCACAGACCTCCCTCCTTTACATCAATGTCCTCAGCCCCCACCTCACATGACAGACCTCCCCCCGTAACATCAGTGTCCCCAGCCCCCACCTCACATCACAGACCTCCCCCTTTACATCAGAGTCCACAGACCTCCCCCATTTACATCAGTGTCCTCAGCCCCCACCTCACATAACAGACCTCCCCCCTTTACATCAGTGTCCTCAGCCCCCACCTCACATCACAGACCTCCCCCCGTTACATCAGTGTCCTCAGCCCCCACCTCACATGACAGACCTCCCCCCTTTACATCAGTGTCCTCAGCCCCCACCTCACATGACAGACCTCCCCCCTTTACATCAGTGTCCTCAGCCCCCACCTCACATCACAGACCTCCCCCCGTTACATCAGTGTCCTCAGCCCCCACCTCACATGACAGACCTCCCCCCTTTACATCAGTGTCCTCAGCCCCCACCTCACATCACAGACCTCCCCCCTTTACATCAGTGTCCTCAGCCCCCACCTCACATCACAGACCTCCCTCCTTTACATCAATGTCCTCAGCCCCCACCTCACATGACAGACCTCCCCCCGTAACATCAGTGTCCTCAGCCCCCACCTCACATCACAGACCTCCCCCTTTACATCAGAGTCCACAGACCTCCCCCATTTACATCAGTGTCCTCAGCCCCCACCTCACATGACAGACCTCCCCCCTTTACATCAGAGTCCACAGACCTCCCCCCTTTACATCAGTGTCCTCAGCCCCCACCTCACATCACAGACCTCCCCCCGTTACATCAGTGTCCTCAGCCCCCACCTCACATGACAGACCTCCCCCCTTTACATCAGTGTCCTCAGCCCCCACCTCACATCACAGACCTCCCCCCGTTACATCAGTGTCCTCAGCCCCCACCTCACATCACAGACCTCCCTCCTTTACATCAATGTCCTCAGCCCCCACCTCACATGACAGACCTCCCCCCTTTACATCAGAGTCCACAGACCTCCCCCCTTTACATCAGTGTCCTCAGCCCCCACCTCACATC
Organism: Lithobates clamitans; assembly: GCA_037952925.1. Classification (NCBI taxonomy): domain Eukaryota; kingdom Metazoa; phylum Chordata; class Amphibia; order Anura; family Ranidae; genus Lithobates; species Lithobates clamitans. Next base: position 6,240,349 of record JBBGZY010000199.1, read on the forward strand.
ACAGACCTCCCCCCGTTACATCAGTGTCCTCAGCCCCCACCTCACATGACAGACCTCCCCCCTTTACATCAGTGTCCTCAGCCCCCACCTCACATCACAGACCTCCCCCCTTTACATCAGTGTCCTCAGCCCCCACCTCACATCACAGACCTCCCTCCTTTACATCAATGTCCTCAGCCCCCACCTCACATGACAGACCTCCCCCCGTAACATCATTGTCCCCAGCCCCCACCTCACATCACAGACCTCCCCCTTTACATCAGAGTCCACAGACCTCCCCCATTTACATCAGTGTCCTCAGCCCCCACCTCACATGACAGACCTCCCCCCTTTACATCAGTGTCCTCAGCCCCCACCTCACATGACAGACCTCCCCCCTTTACATCAGTGTCCTCAGCCCCCACCTCACATGACAGACCTCCCCCCTTTACATCAGTGTCCTCAGCCCCCACCTCACATGACAGACCTCCCTCCTTTACATCAGTGTCCTCAGCCCCCACCTCACATGACAGACCTCCCTCCTTTACATCAGTGTCCTCAGCCCCCTCCTAACATCTCAGACCTCCCTCCTTTACATCAGTGTCCTCAGCCCCCACCTCACATCACAGACCTCCCCCTTTACATCAGTGTCCTCAGCCCCCACCTCACATCACAGACCTCCCCCCGTTACATCAGTGTCCTCAGCCCCCACCTCACATCACAGACCTCCCCCCTTTACATCAGTGTCCTCAGCCCCCACCTCACATCACAGACCTCCCCCGTTACATCAGTGTCCTCAGCCCCCACCTCACATCACAGACCTCCCCCCTTTACATCAGTGTCCTCAGCCCCCACCTCACATCACAGACCTCCCCCCTTTACATCAGTGTCCTCAGCCCCCACCTCACATGACAGACCTCCCCCCTTTACATCAGTGTCCTCAGCCCCCACCTCACATCACAGATCTCCCCACTTTACATCAGTGTCCTCAGCCCCCACCTCACATCACAGACCTCCCCCCTTTACATCAGTGTCCTCAGCCCCCACCTCACATCACAGACCTCCCCCCGTTACATCAGTGTCCTCAGCCCCCACCTCACATCAGTGTCCTCAGCCCCCACCTCACATCACAGTTCCTCTTACATCTGTGTCCTCTGTCACGCCTTCAGATCACAAGCCGCCCTCTTTACATCTCAGTTCCCTTCACATAACAGCCCTTACCTTACCATCACAGCCCCCCCTTTCTTGTATTCCATCTAGTCCCCTTCACAACCACCCTTTCCTTGCATCCCAGTCCCCTTCACAGCATTACCTTTCTTGTATACCAGTCCTTTCACAGCCCCCCTTTTTAGTATACCAGTCCCCTTTACTGGCCCCCTTTCTTGTTTACCAGTTCCTTTCACAGCCCCCCCCCCCTTCTTTACATCCCCCAGTCTCCTTTACATAAAAGCCTTACATTCCATTTCCCCCTTTCAATCATAACCTCTCTCCAACACTTACAATCCTACCCTGCACAGTGGTTGGTGGGGGGGCATAGCGTGTCTGTACAGGGACTGGAGCTGCCCAGCTTTTCCTGTTGGCAGGTGGCACCTTCTGGTTGCCAACTGCTGTAGGAATGAAAATTGAGGCAGCAGTGGGGGGAAGGGATGAAAGTTGAGGCAGCGGTGGGGGAAGGGATGAAAGTTGAGGCAGCGGTGGGGGAAGGGATGAAAGTTGAGGCAGCGGTGGGGGAAGGGATGAAAGTTGAGGCAGCGGTGGGGGAAGGGATGAAAGTTGAGGCAGCGGTGGGGGAAGGGATGAAAGTTGAGGCAGCGGTGGGGGAAGGGATGAAAGTTGAGGCAGCGGTGGGGGAAGGGATGAAAGTTGAGGCAGCGGTGGGGGAAGGGATGAAAGTTGAGGCAGCGGTGGGGGAAGGGATGAAAGTTGAGGCAGCGGTGGGGGAAGGGATGAAAGTTGAGGCAGCGGTGGGGGAAGGGATGAAAGTTGAGGCAGCGGTGGGGAAGGGATGAAGGTTGAGGCAGCGGTGGGGGAAGGGATGAAAGTTGAGGCAGCGGTGGGGGAAGGGATGAAAGTTGAGGCAGCGGTGGGGGAAGGGATGAAAGTTGAGGCAGCGGTGGGGGAAGGGATGAAGGTTGAGGCAGCAGTGGGGGAAGGGATGAAGGTTGAGGCAGCAGTGGGGAAAGGGATGAAAGTTGAGACAGCGGTGGGGTAAGGAGGTTATCAACCAGGAGTGTAAACTCGGGCTGCTGGGTGGCGGAACTGTGGTCCAGATAGGACTGTCATTCGTTCCTTGTCAGGACCATGATCCGCCATTTAGTGACGCCTGGTTTAGAAGATATTTGCATGTTTTG